>CM062809.1:729717808-730317808 GCA_031772625.1 Pinus tabuliformis | reverse complement strand
TCGTTATTATGAGGAATATTATCCTTAGTATGATCATCCGTGCTTTTGAAATACAGACTTGGGGGATATTATTTATGTTGCCCTTCTTCAGTTCTACCCTCGTAGTATTTAGAATTAGGACTAAATGGAAAATTTCACTCGATGTTTATTGGATATTATTCATCATGTGCATTTACAATGCTTCTCTCATAGTCCATTGGATTAGGACTATGTGGAAAATGTGACTCTTTACATACTAGAAATTCTTCATCCCACCCTTTGTCACTACTGCTCTCATAGTCCTTAGGATTAGGACTAAGTTATTCATCCTACCCTTCATCACTATTGGTCTCATAGTCCTTAGGATTAAGACTAGGTGGAAAATGTGTAACGAACCTCCTTAGCCTATTGTAGAATTTCGACCTTAGGCTCCATTTAATTAAAGATTTCTTGTTTTATAGTAGTGTTTTTAGTGGCCATCATAAGTTTATTACAGATACAATGATTGCAATACTCTTTATATCATCCCTTAGTCATTAAAACTCAACTAGGATAAGGATTAATTTATAGCATACAATTATTAGAACTCATTGATATCCCTATCTCATCATATTTGGAAGAGTTTTTCTATAGGTAAATAGGCTAGGAACAATGATTAAAAATCCAAATACCCGTATGAGACATGACATCAACACTTCTTTAAGAAGCATGCAAGAGTATCAAGCTTCCTCACTCATGACATAGATAGTGGTAAATCATCGACAATTCTATGGGAGACATTCCTATATAACTGTTCCACATGCATAATCCTTTGTATAATATTGAGCATACTATCCCTCCTTATCAAATATAAATATGATCATAATATCCTTGTCATGCATATGCGATCACATGTGAGTCACATGCATTACTCTAACCATTGTTTCCATAAGAGAGGAAATTAAGCAAGCCATAATGATTTAACATCCTATCAAGGGTTAAACATGAAACATATACCATGCAAGTAATCTCATCTGAATAGAGGGAACAACATTAAATCTATTAATATCCAAGAATAGGTAATTCCTTTAAATATTATCAGAACTAAGAATAACTACTCATAACAAAATTGAAATAGTAACAGAGAGAGAGAGAGTAAGAGTCAACATACAACCATTCCATGAAAATGACTCTAGCTAAATCTCACTTGGAGGGAGGAGAACCATCACCTAGCCACGAATCACCTTTGATTCCCCCCGAGCCGAAGATCTTGCCAAGGATCAATTGTCCTCAATTGATTGATGCACTGGGTATTTAATACCCTCTTTCATGATTTAGTTACCATTAGTGACGTCCTGCTTTATGGATTTTTCCATTTTCCTAGGTCTTATCCGGAAAAGCTCCTCTTTATCTCCCACAATGCTTTTCCACATAAACGCTTGCATTTATCTCCCGCAAAGCTTTTATGTCTGATGGATCTTTATCTCCCATCCATCCAATGGATATCCAATCCATCCAAGCTTATCTAGAATCACATCTAGAAGCTTATCATGAAAGATTCATCTCTATCCCATTCCTCATGGGATTTGGCAAGCATCTCCTCTCTCTTGGTGCTCCACCCTCCAAGTGATTTATTTTATTAATTTATTTAATAATACATTTTCTTTTCATATTACATATCACCTAGCTTTCCTCATCTTAGGTGTAGAATAGTTTAACCCACAAAGGAGGGTATCAAACCTAGCTTTCCTCAGCTTAGGTTTACAAAATTTAACACACAAGGGAGGATATCACACCTAGATTTAACTTAGCTTAGGTTTACAATAATGTAGTACACAAGGGAGGGGTGTTACATAATCCCCCCCCCCCCCCCCCCCCCCAATTTTACACTGTCATCGGTGTATCACTGCATCATGTTCTCATTCACAGGTAGCTGGTTTCTAATCAACAGATCTCATGGCTCTACCATCTGATGAAAATTTTTCGATGTACATCTGCCACAAGGAGTTCTCCCAGCATCTCTCCTTCCATAGCTACATTGGTCTCAAGGAATGCTCTCAACATATCTCCTTTCATAGCTACCTGTCACACATTTTTTTCAAATCATTTGTGAGAAATTTATCGATGCATGGTCTAACTATGACAAATATCATAATTTGTTACTTAATAGTATTAAAGAAGCTATTGTTAATCATTTACTCTATCTGAAGAATGCATGTTCTCTCCTTGCATTCTTTCAAGCCTTTGTGTTCTTGTCGAACACCAACTTCTTCGAATCTCTCTGAATACAATACATTAGTTAGCATATTTTCCACATTAATATGCCTACAAAGTCATAACCGATTATTTCACATTGTAATATATATTCGTGTACATATAATAATCTTAATTGTATGTATGCCAAACTGTGATTAACCATATTTACTTATACCAAACTTACTTTCCTTCTTTTGGGTAATCTCCAGGTTTGTTTACCTGGCCAGACATACGTCCAATGACTACTACATACCTTGCACACAAGGTATGTTAAACACACCAATACACATTTCATTTTACAATATTATAGCATATGTAGTCATATGGTCCCATATGTACTGTTGTACATAGTCCAACTGTGGTACAACCTATAATACCATCCTCATGGTATCACTAGCATGACAAAAACTTTATCCACATATTTTTCCACCATGTTAGTATCATACCAACATTCATTTTCATGTTTCATCTATGAAATTTAAGAAAATTTTTATGTCATGTATAAATCAATTCTAGATGTCATGTGGTTACGATATCAATCGCATATTCTTGGATTCATGCATATTTTCATCTTAATCATACCTTCTTCTTAATGTTCTAAAGAATATTATTAATTCATAGCTGTTGAAGCTAAATATTCATGAGATGATTAATTGATCCGGATTTAAACAGGAACGCAATAGATTACAGAGATAACCATAAATACAGAGATGCAATAACCATAAACACATAGATGCAGCGGAAATAATGCCTCATTTCATTAATGGAAAATACTGAAATATGCTTACAACCAGAAATGGGAATAAACCAGCTAGGGCGATGGTAGCTTATCTCTGAGAAGAGATGTGCGGCTACATGCCTCTGAACTGTTCCGAACTGTATTACAATGAGGCTCGAAGGCCTATTTATTGTTGAGAAACAATGAAAAACCCTTCACATCCCGAAACCTAACCCTAGAAGATGAAACGCCAAATTGTGGGCCCCGTTTGGGTAAATTGGTACATCAATTTCCCGGGGTCGTAACTTTGGCATACGATCTCCGTTTGACGCGTACGATAGCTCGTTAGAAAGATCTATCCGAGAACTACCACTTTGGGAAGGGCAACATCGGTCTATAGACCCATGTTGCCCCCAGATTCCCAAAAAAACGTCGTTTAGGGCCTCAAAACGGCTCCGGAAGTTCAGGACCCGAAAAACTGCTAAAAATAGTAAGTTGTGCTACAATTAAGGAAACTGAAAAGACTGAAAGAGACAGTTGTGGGGGTCCAAATGGGTTAGTGGGTGGCCACCAACATCCACATGGATCATTCCTCCCCCCTTAGGAAGCAATGGTCCCCATTGCGTTGAGTTCCTCCATCTGCTGAACTTGTCCTGCAATCTCTGATGTGTCTAGTGATGGTGGGAAGCATGGTCGACGATGGTCCACATTGAACATTTGGTGCAGGCGAAGGAATGGAGGAATGTTGTGCTCCAAAGCATTGTTCCCCATAGCCTTGGTACTGCTGTAAGGACCATGTCGGTGTGGTCTGAGCTTCTGATGGGTTCTGGTAAGGCATTCTTTCTGTCGATGCAACCAGACTTTGTTGCCCACCTGAAACTTATGTGGTACCCCTGTGGGTGAGGAGAAGTTGTTCCTGTGTTCTGTCATGACCGTATCCTTTTGCTGCTGCTGCTGCATGGAGGAACCCTTTGCAGGGGTCATGGGTGTAGCAACGATCTTCCCCTTATTTTGGGAGTGAACCAGACAAATGAATTTCCTGGTCTGTGATATGAGCTTGCTGCCTTTCTTAGCAGTGATCAAGGATGTGGCAGTAGGTGGAGCTATCTCTGGTATCCTGTATAATGAATCACCCAAAGAAATAATGACAGCGCGAGGCCTTGACTCATACACAGCATGTCGCCTCCATAAGTATGGTTGGCCTAATAATACATCGCAAACATCCAGAGGTGTAACATCACATAATACCTCGTCGGTGAAGGGCTTGATGCTGTAGGGAAGGCGGCACTGCTGGCGAACTTTCAGATCTCGTCCTTCGTGAAGCCACCCGATACTGTACGGCTGCGGGTGTGGTGTAGTCGGTAGGCCCAACCGCTTCACGACCTCTGCTGAAACCAGGTTCTTTTGGCTACCACTGTCGACAATGAATCGCAGCGGTGAACCCTTCACCCACATCTGTGAGTGGAAAAGACGCTCCCCCTCCTCTGGATCTTCGGGCTCATTTTTCTTGATCTTGGCGGTGGCAACAGTGGCAGTGGGATCCGCATCAATGATCTGCTTCCCTTTGCCATTCACCTTGTCGGGTTCTGGCTCAGGATCGGAACATGCATCTGATTCGGAAGCCTTCAACTCAGCCACCAACGACTGCTTGGTCCGACACTCACTTGTGTTATGAGTGGGACTCTTGTGGAACTCACACCACTTTCCTGTGTCCTTCCTCGGCTTCGTGGTGTTGTTCTTTTCTTGCGGCCTTGACGGGTTGTCTTGGGTCACCCCGCCTTGGCTTTGTCCTTTGGGCTTCGGATTTGCAGATCCAAAGTCTCGCTTCTTCTGTTTGAACTTTTGCTCGATTTTGACAGCGTATCGGTATGCTGTGCCGAGTGAGGGGATGTCCAAGAACACCATCTCTTCCTGGATGTATCTATGCAGGCAGCCACGGTATTTGAGTACCAGATGCAGCTCAGAATCTTTGATACCCAACTGTGTGCGAAGGGTATGAAAAATGTTTGTGAACTCCGGTACATCTTGGTCTCGTCCCTGCCGCAATGTGGTCCATTTGATGTATTTGTCCTCATAGCTTCCGACAGGGTAATACTGCTCCTTGATGGCATCCCGAAAGTCATTCCAAGTGGGTGCGGCTGAAAATAGTGAGCCTGTACTTTCATCCTTCTGCTCGCAGTAGGTTTCCCACCAGTCCTTGACGTGGGGGGCTGCTTTGAGAAGAGCAAAAACAATCTTTTCCCGACTCGAAAATTCATGAACAGAAAAATAACCATCTAGCAGATTTAACCATTCATCTACGGCATCTGCGTCTATTTGACCCTCGAATATGGGGATTTCAAAATTAACTTGTACCTTGAACGGTGTGGCGTTTCCAGAGTTGCTGCTGGAAGCCGATGCGTCACTTCTGGGTAGCCGCTGAAGGATCTGCGCAAAGCTATCCATCATCGCGTTCCTTTGCCGCTCGAGCGCTTCTTCGAGCAAGATTTTGATAGGATCTCCTGCCCCCTCGTCTTTCTTCTCATCCGCCATGGGAGGCCGTCGGGATTTGCGAGGCTGGTCTTGCAAAGGTTCGACCAGTTCAAGCCCTAACTCCTTATATCCCGACCTCGTTGGGGACATGCAAAGAAAAACAGAGAAAAAGCAGACCGCTCTGATACCACTGATCCGGATTTAAACAGGAACGCAATAGATTACAGAGATAACCATAAATACAGAGATGCAATAACCATAAACACATAGATGCAGTGGAAATAATGCCTCATTTCATTAATGGAAAATACTGAAATATGCTTACAACCAGAAATGGGAATAAACCAGCTAGGGCGATGGTAGCTTATCTCTGAGAAGAGATGTGCGGCTACATGCCTCTGAACTGTTCCGAACTGTATTACAATGAGGCTCGAAGGCCTATTTATTGTTGAGAAACAATGAAAAACCCTTCACATCCCGAAACCTAACCCTAGAAGATGAAACGCCAAATTGTGGGCCCCGTTTGGGTAAATTGGTACATCAATTTCCCGGGGTCGTAACTTTGGCATACGATCTCCGTTTGACGCGTACGATAGCTCGTTAGAAAGATCTATCCGAGAACTACCACTTTGGGAAGGGCAACATCGGTCTATAGACCCATGTTGCCCCCAGATTCCCAAAAAAACGTCGTTTAGGGCCTCAAAACGGCTCCGGAAGTTCAGGACCCGAAAAACTGCTAAAAATAGTAAGTTGTGCTACAATTAAGGAAACTGAAAAGACTGAAAGAGACAGTTGTGGGGGTCCAAATGGGTTAGTGGGTGGCCACCAACATCCACCTGGATCATTAATTCACCTCGTATGTTTTACTGTTGCCCTATTTATGCTTCAACAACCTATTGACCATGCATAATTCCATGTAATTATACATGAATGTTTTTACTACTTACAATACTACACTCCCTGTAGTTGTAAGTGTTTATGATCTCGGGGTATTTACATGTTGGCTCATTCTTAACATTAAATCACCCTTTACCAAAGCTGAGTTATTTGTTGATGAATTCTTGTTTGAATCACACAACACTTCCTTATGTTGTCCAAACACCTTATCAATGTAATCTGATAAGATATCCTATCAAAACTTCTTGGTACAAATTATGATATCAATCCATTTCAAATAGAGTTAAATATCATTTAATTGGCCTAGGGGTCCATACCATTTGTGTTACTTCACCAATCACTTTGGTTTTGACTCAAGGATACTTATAGGTCATATCCTTCAAAAGTACATATGCCCTGAAAATTGGTTTAAGTTAAATTTTCCCTTTAACCATACTTTCTTTCAACTGAAGAACGAGTCACCTTGAGCAGATGCATTAATCAAAGTGTTAATTTCAACACAATTTGTACAGTTATATAATATTAATACTATAACATGCTCTCACCATCCTTTACTTTGGTATAATACTTTTATATAAATTTGTGTATAACCATTTATAAGTTGTTTTTATAGTCCAAACTTACTTTTAACATAGTCATGAATTATTTGCCTATTTACTATTGGCACATAATAGCTTATGCATATATAGCTTGATTTAGGCTCAAAACTCTTTCTTATACGTATGCATAATATCAAGACCATCCCACCATTAACCATTTGATAATTGGATTATTTTTACAAGTATATAATACTTCACACACATGTGCTTGCATGGTAAATTCATATAACTCATTAACATGCATGGATATTAAGCATGTTCCTCTTCAACATGTTTATCTTAGTGACTACTTAACCATACTATGGTAATAACGTGTAAAACTATCCATGACAAGGCATAGGTAAAATAATTAATTATACGACCATGGACTTCCTCCATTATATAATCCTCCTTTCATGTGTTAGGTGAGATTTGTTTTTATTTTCTAATCTGTATTTAAATCTCTTACCTAATATAGTTTTCCACATGGTTACTCAACCGGTACATATTATCGTTTTTAAGAAAAAAAATTCTAATTTATTTTCATTATTCACACTACCAATTTTGCCTTAGTTTTCCTCTAGTTGCTATCATGCATTTATATATTTTACCTTTACTTTTGAAACTACAAACCACATGCTCAAATATGACCAATTGGAGATTTACATGAAAATCATTCTACTAATATAAACTAGAATTGGCTTTTCTTATTTACGGAATCATTATATATATTTATTTAATGTATAAATATTTATCTAGTTGTTCGTTAGAAACATACTATGTTCTGTACTAAACATAGTGATTATCAAGTTCTGAAAAAGAGGTCTCAAGCATTCCTCTAAACTAAACTCATAAACCATTAACACGGGAAGAAACTCAATTCGTTATTCTCATGCTTACGTAAACATATAAGACAAAATGGGTAGCATATCCATTACTTCCTCTAAATCACATAATATATTCCTCTACTAATTTTTAATGTAGACAACACATGCATCCACACAGATAATCTCTTTCCATAAATTGACATGTACTTTATGCCTCTTCCATATCTAAGTTAAAATATTACCTTACTTAACCGGAATCCCTTGGGTTCCAATGTATGCATGCTTATTTACTTATACATAATGTCCTCATAAGTTTTTTTTTCCTCAACAATGCGTAACTGTAACATTTTCTTCCTAAAATGTTATTTTTTCCTCAACAATGCGTAACTGTAACATTTTCTTCCTAAAATGTTTCATCTATTAGCGACCATAAAGTAATTTACATCATTACTTACCTATGCCCTGATCAACAGCCACATTAAATTCGAAAGACAACTTTAAGGTGTTTAGTCTTATAGATGACTTTGTCTTTCACATCCATAAACAAAATACACACAAACAACATATCTACCTTCAGACAAAATATAAATAGAGATAACACAAATTTACAAGACCCACCATAAAGGACATGCTTCTGATGCCTACAACATTACTTCGAAAGGTAAGCACCTGACAAACCTGGGTGTTATTTTTACCGTAGCTTCGGTAAGAAATGCATTGGCAGAAAATCCAATTCCTTTACCGTCCACAAGAAAATCCCTAATCTCCCTCTTGGCTACAAGAGAGCTAGAAAAGAAATGGACTCCAAACCATAAAGCGAGTACAATGTTTATTACTATTTCGGTCAACTTTGGCACCCAAAAATTATAAGAAGTGTTGTATTCTATAGATCCTTTAGGACTTTCTATACCTCCAGCCATTTGGAATCATTTGCTTCCAAAGGAAATGATCAGAGCACACCACGTCACGCAACAGAACGAAAGAGATAATTGAAAAATAAAACAAAGAGAAGTCCATAATGATCATTCTTCTATAAAATTATAAAGTATCCCTAGGAGATATCTATATTTAGGGTGATTCCCATCAACGAAGGTAGTAGGCACTTGCAATAAAGCCACCAAAAAGCACGCCGACTATAACACATAACTCATATTCCTATGAGCATATCAACTTATCTAATTTTAAAAACAAAAATTCTCAATGCATAATACAACTAGCAATTGTACCAAAAGGTACAAAGAGAGGCCGATAGATTTATGAAGTTGGAATTGTTGAATTTTTATAAAAGGTCGGGCCACCTTCTTCGCTGCTATTGATATTGTACAGTTTATTAAATATGAAATAGAGTAAAAGATATAGGAGACAGAACAGATTGGGAATGTAAGATTTTTATACTGGAAGTGAAAAAGAGAACAAAGCAGCATGTCAAAGCAGAAATACTTAAAGAAAACCACAAGACTTTCTATTCATTCACATGTATTTAAAAATGCTGACATGACTAAAACAAAAAAGAAGAGAATTAGAAAATTTCATGTAAATGTATTTTATTTTAAAAACAAACAACTAACCACTCTATAAATGTCATTGCAGAAGCCCATGTAAGGTAAACATATTCCTATATAACTTTTTTGAAAAAAAAAACAAAAATAACTTAACGTGAGTAGCATAACATCTAGCATTCCATGAACAATAGAAACCACACTCAAAATGTTACATATATGTAAGGAATCACAGCAATTCATGATTACAACTGGCTACACTTAGCGAGATATTTTTCAAAAGCACCAAGGTAAAAACAACAATACTAGAAATAGCAAAAAAAATAGCATGTTCGATTACATACAATATTTATGTGATGCGTCAAAGAGAAAACTTTAGAAATATCCAACCACATTTCAAATCTATTTTGTTCATAAACTCTTCAATATTACTATCTATATTTCAAAAATAAAATCCTCAAAACAAAAATTGAATTGGACCTGAAATATCTTTCTGTCGTTAAACGCTGAATTTATGAAAGAAATAAATCATATCAACCACGGTAACGGAACGGGAAATAATACAAATCAAGAAAGTATCGAACCACTGAAATTAAACCTCCTCACGAAACAAAAAGCATACAGAAAAATTAGTTGTGAACATTCCCATAATAGTTTTTGTTAAATAATATGAATTTCTCGAAAATCTGAATCGACTGATACAGAGATCGAGCCCCGAAAAATAGACATTCAGATGCCAAACATCAAATTCAAAACCTGTCTTATATCCACAGGAGTTAACCAGTGTCAACTATTACCAGACATCAAATTGTCGTAGCAAATACACAACCTGTAGAGTCAAGCATCGACAATTTCCTGGACAGAAGTATCTGTTAGTACGAAGTTGACAAATAAAAACGTAACTTGAAACTGCAGACTCAAACAGCCCTAACAGGGGTTTTATTCGATTTCCTCGACTTTTTCTTCTTTTTTGAAGCATCGATGCTGTTGGCCGCGACCCCACATTGCAAATCTACAGACTCTTGCAAATCTACAGACTCAATAATCTTTTCGAGTGCTGGAGTTGTAGGAGAATCATCCATTGGAACTCCATCACCGACATCTTGACCACTTAAAGATCCCGTTTCACCCTCTAAAGAGGAGCCTTTCTTCTTCTTTGTGTTCGGGGTTTTCTCTGCATCACTAGTCCTTTTCTTACTAGAAAGCCCACCTGTAATCCCTTCTTCCCCATTTATCTTTGGTCGGTCAATTTGTGCTTCTTTTTCCACACCTTCGATCTCAATGGGCAGCATTCTAGAGTAACTGTAAAGTGAACAGTCCAGAGAGCCCAAGGTCTTCAGACACATATGACGGATGTTATTCCACTTTTCCGGAAGCGCGGACACAAGACTGTCGATAACAGCAACAACATTCTCCACTATTTCCTTGCTGCTCTGAGAAACCCTAGCCACATTAGCAACACAACCAGTACTGTTAAAGGAGATATAAGCCGAACTGCAAGCTGACTCTAGTTCTCCCCTCCATTTCTGGTGGGTCAAATCCACGGGGACCATATTCCTTTGATCTGTGGGGTATTCTAACCCTGTGAACTTAGGGATCCGTACTGCTTTATTTGCCATGAACAAATCAAAAGACAGACGCAGTTTTTCCCTATCCTCGGATGTCCTACAATCAGCCATTAGCTGTTTGCGATCAAAGACCTTTGAAATGGGTAAATCCTCCTCCTTAATCTTGGTCTCGACAGCTTGTAAAACCTCTTTTCCATTGCCGATAATCAAACAGATCTTTTGGCTTCCATCAAAACGAAACAGGGGATGAGTTACTGGGATGCTCAAGGGAATCGTTCGTGTACCATCAGATCTCCTTTTCAGCGTAACAACCAAATAAACAAACTCATTGCAACCCAGGCCTTGAGGTTTCTGATCCTTAGGCTTTAAATTAGTCACCGTCAAGAGCAGTTCTACTACTAATTCTACTATTTCCTCACTTACTCGAGAGGATACTTGGGATCCATTGCTTTCGTTCTCTCTATTAACCATGGCAACTGATCTCACGAAACAAAAAGCAAAGCAATACTAACTTGGCAAATGGGAAAAAAAAGTGTTAGATGAATTTCTAATGCGTTGGTGTGTTCTCTCTTGCTAACAGATGCTACACGAACAATTCCGTGAAACCTTAAAATCCCGTGAGCAATTCGATTCCACAGTGCATGATACTATATATTTTCGATTGAATCCATCATCGGACGTATTATCATTCAATCATCTAACCAGAAAAATATTAACGAAACTCATTTAAGATCCTTCTAATTTAGAAAGAATATTAATGGAATTTTTAATACTTATGCTGCAAACATATGACTATAAAATTGTTAACGAAAATAGCTTGACGAATACAAAATTTACAATATACGGTTCAATGACTACCTTGTAAGAAAAATCCCGTGAGCAATTCGATTCCACAGTGCATGATACTATATATTTTCGATTGAATCCATCATCAGACGTATTATCATTCAAGCATCTAACCATAAAAATATTAACGAAACTCATTTAAGATCCTTCTAATTTAGAAAGAATATTAATGGAATTTTTAATACTTATGCTGCAAACATATGACTATAAAATTGTTAACGGAAATATCTTGACGAATACAAAATTTACAATATACGGTTCAATGACTACCTTGTAAGAAAAATCCTGTGAGCAATTCGATTCCACAGTGCATGATACTATATATTTTCGATTGAATCCATCATCAGACGTATTATCATTCAAGCCTCTAACCAGAAAAATATTAACGAAACTCATTTAAGATCCTTCTAATTTAGAAAGAATATTAATGGAATTTTTAATACTTATGCTGCAAACATATGACTATAAAATTGTTAACGGAAATAGCTTGACGAATACAAAATTTACAATATACGGTTCAATGACTACCTTGTAAGAAAGGTATCCGCCGAGGATTGCAGGAGACAGAGTATCCGGATCCACTGCTGAGGTCAATGTTCTAAGTTTCCCATCAAAGGTGATGGTAGATGAAGCTTGGTAGATGAAGCTTAGTGCTTGCAAAAAATCTGCCAAAAGCCAGGGAAGAAAAGGAAAAAGCAGTGAAAATATATCTAGAGTGACAAAAGAATTGGAAAAAGCAGTAATGCATATCTTCGAGAGTGACAAAAGAATTGGAAAAAACAATAATGCAACTCAAAGGGCCAGGTTCAATGCACAGCAGAAGTAGAGGTGAAAAAAAGGCAACTCAAATATTTGGAAAAAGCAGTCAACTTCAAATCAACGGTTGAAACTGTCAAACTTGATCAAACGGTTCAGATTAAAAGTGTTGACAATTGTTGATGCATAGGAAGGCCTATCGGCCTAAAAATAAAATGTATGCCCATGCCATTGTCAACACATAGCCACCTTACCAATATTTACTTATATTACGACGAATAAATTTTTTATGTTTGATTCTATCAACCCATATTGAGAAACCGCTCCAAAGACAGGGACGTTGAAGCTGAATAGTTTAAGGTAGCACATCTCTGCCTCCAGTGCTAGCACAGAGAGTTTTTAGTGCCTACCTGCACCATCCCTTTCTCTCATCACATAGTGTTATGCCTTCCCTCTTGCAGGAACATACCCTCAATGTTTACGCAACTCTGTGCTTTAGCTCGTGCCGTCTACGCTTTTTTGCAGAGAATTGCTTCAAATCTGCAGGGAACGACTTTCTCCGCTGGTCCTCGTTCAACATATAGAGTTATTATGGAAATGTTCCTAGTGCTCCTTTTCCATGGATTAATATTACTATTGGCTATGTTGGCTCCGTGTATTAGAGCACCAAATCTGTCTGATATTCCATGGATTAATATTACTATTGGCTATGTTGGCTCCGTGTATTAGAGCACCAAATCTGTCTGATAATCTTATAACAAGTTGTTGTGTGTATTCATGTCTGGCAATGTTATAACAAGTTGCCATGTGTATTCATGTCGAAGACTATATGTATAGGACATCTCATTGAATATGAAGAAGAGATATCCTGTTTACATTATAAAATTATAAACAATTGCAACCTTCGCGCTCAGAATGAAAAATAACTTGTCCACTGCAAAGAGCATAATGAAGAGTGGAAGAATCCACATCGCATAGCAGTTGCACAATTCATCATGGAATCAATACACACCATAACATGGGGGCAACCAAAATTTAAGAGACGTAATTTTTTTTCAACGAATGCAATGACAATGTACATGTCTGGCTTTAGTGCCTCTGTGCACTCTTTCCACTGATTGTTATATCATTGATATAATTAAAAACCCTTATGATGAAACAACCATCGGCAAGTAAAGTCCGAACTAGTAAATTTTGTTCTAAATCGTCAGGGTCTAAGACACATTCCTGAGGCATAGGCATGGACATAGAAAACTGCTGCACAGAGTTTCCTCACCTTGCCAATGAACAATTTACCCTTCCCACCTAAAATATCCAACTTGATTACCATTCATTTGTCCCATCCTCGGGTGCAATCTCATATAAATACTGGTCCAATATGCACCATAAGCACACGTCAAGTATTGATGTATGCGTGCCATCAAACTAGGATTTTTCTTTTTCATACAACTCAATCAGGGTATGTGGTTCTATAACCAAGGACAAACTTAAGCTACAAATAAGCTTTAAGGCTTCATACCTATCCGGATTAGTGGATAAGGTTGAATACTCCTGAATCAATACGAAACCATCTATCATTCCCGCTTTCTTCACTTGTCATTCTCGTCTTCTAAACTTCGTGGATAACAACTATCGAAAGGGAAATAACCAAGTTGTGGATTTACCTTCCAGGATCACTATTTCTCTTTTTAGATGTCATTCGAATTGATGTAGTTTCTTTTTTTGTTTGCCTTATCACAAGTTGGAGGTGCGAAGTTGGAAACAAAGCCAACCGATCCCATTTCCTTAAAGGAATCAAGGAAAAGTGGTAGCAAAGCTATTTCATTTTGTAAACTATGGATGCCTAACCATCTACCCTTTGAAATGATAGAGTCTAAAATTTCTCATCTTTCTAACTTAGTAAAACACAAATGCAAGAGGAACTTTCAGTCACCTACTCACTCCAATTGGAAATGAAGCCATCACCATCTATTGCTCACGTGATTTGTTTTTTTCCCTTAGTGACGCTGTTAGGTTTCCATTCATGGGACATAATATTTCTTTCTAGAATGAAAAAACATTATACTTATGAACCCAAACTGAATCCACAAAATTAATGATTTAAAACTCGAGGTGGCCTTCAGGGTCTCCTTCACACTAACTAGGCAATTTTTCAAATTCTTAGTCACTTGGGCGAATTCCCTCAGGGCCAAGGAACCAGGGTGGAGTGATTTAGTTGAACGACCCTTTGTGGGTTCCCAATTTCTCTAGAGCACTAAGAAAACTCCACCGCATCTTCCTGTCGCAGGCATACCTCTTGTAGTGGAACCAACACCTTCTCTCGCTTCTAGCACCAGTGGGTTCCCTGCAGGCATTTGCAAGTGATGTCTAGCACATCCCCCAATGTCGATAATTCCATTACCAGTTCCATGTTAACCGTATCTGATGTGGTTCGATCTCCAGACCTCCCGTTCAAGAATTGCCCAAGGGCATGATATGTGTACAACCACTCATTGTTGTATTCTGCATAGCACCTCACCCAGGATGATACATGCCATGTCAGTGCGGTCGACGTGTCCTTGAAGGCAACGAGGTTGAGATAACTACAACCCCTGGTGAAGGTGTCGACGTTGAGCTGGTCTAACTAACTACCTTTTCCCCAATCGAATGTCACAGATCGGGCAAGAAAAATGAATCAACAATGTATTTAAATGGAAACGGTCGAGACACAAGGGTGAGATCCTGATAAGAATAGTACTTTAATTCTTTTGCAACAACTGATAAGAAAAAATGAGAATCTATTGGAAGGAAAAAGTCATCTTACAGAGTCAAAAAGTGAATTTTTTTTTTGTTTTGTTTTTTGTTTTTTTAATGTATTACCATAACCATGGTTGGCACTTACTGTTGCACTATACGCTGAGGGTATTAGAATTGGAAATAACAATTCACAATAATTGGAAGAAAATTCACTAAGGGATTTATCAGTCGAGTAAGGTTCCACAAAGCTTTATACCTAACATCATTTATCAGCAAGGGCTGCAAAGGTTTTGACACATTTTAAGATGACTCAAAGGCTGGAATAACATATCTCTATGAAGAAAAATTGGAGTAACCTGCCACATTGAATTTTTCGACTTAGTAATAGACTTCCTTATTATTATCTTATCCACCCAAGTGGAGATAATTATAGTATTGATTCCCTTGGGATGGATAGCGCTGTAAAATCTTGTTATCTTTCAATCAGTTCTAATGAAGTATTTTTAACACTAGTTTATTACTTTGCCATCTTTCATCACAAACCTCTTTGGTAGTTCAAGGGAGATGTTAAAGTTACAATAAATACTTGTACGGTGTTAATGCATGAAACCCTTGAAGTCGAAAACCCGTATGTCTATTTGTGAACATAACACCAGTCTTCAACCAGTCCCCTTAAGCTTCTCGTTTCAATATAATCGACCCCTTTCATCAACCCCGTGAAATTTCAACTACCAATCTGTTTGAGAGAACCATTTTCTCCCAATTCCATTTATAAAGATCATGTAAAAAACCTTATTGAAATAATAGGTTATACAATCCTTTATATAGTATTGAATCTTCAATAACCCGATTCATGAAATCATGTTCTATGTTTTTAACTTCTCCCTTTATAATATTGGGTTATTTTCCAGCAAAACTTTACGGAGGTGGATGAGTCCATAGGCCTTAGTGTTTGAACCTACTGCTTTGATACCATTTATGACAAACCTCCTTATCCTACCCGGGAGTTTCGCCCTTAGACTCCATTCAATTAAAGATTTCTTGTTTTACAATAGTGTTTTTAGTGGCCATCACAAGTTTATTACAGATATAGTGATTACAATACTCTTTATATCAGCCCTTAGTCATTAAAATGAAACTAGGATAATGATTAATTTATAGCATACAATTATTAGAACTCATTGATATCCCTTTCTCATCATATTTGGAATAAATGTTGAGTTTTTTTGTAGCTAAATAGGCTAGGAACAATGATTAAAAGTCCTAATACTCGTATGAGACATGACATTGTCAGTTCCTTAAGCAGCATGCAAGAGTATCAAGCTTCCTTAATCATGACATAGATAGTGGTAAATCATCGACAATTCTATGGGAGACATTCCTGTATAACCGTTCCACATGCATAAACCTTTGTATAATACCGAGCATACTACCCTCCTTATCAAATATAAATATGATCATAATATCCTTGTCATGCATATGCGATCACATGTGAGTCACATGCATTACTCCAACCATCATTCCATAAGAGAGGAAATTAAGAAAGCCATAATGATTTAACATCCTATCAAGTAAGGGTTAAACATGAAACACATACCATGCAAGTTATCTCATCTTAATAGAGGGAACATCATTAAATCTATTAATATCCAAGCATAGGTAATTCCTTCAAATATTCTTAGAACTAAGAAAAACTACTCATAAGGAAATTGAAATAGTAACGAAGAGAGAGAGAGAGTAAGAGTCAACATACAACCATTCCATGCAAGTGACTCTAGCTAAATCTCACTTGGAGGGAGGAGCACCACCACCCAGCCATGAATCGCCTCTGATTCCCCCCAAGCCAATGATATTTCCAAGGATCAACTGCCCTCAATTGGTCATTGCAGGGGTATTTAATACCCTCTTTCTTGATTTAGTTACCATTAGAGGCATCTCGCTTTATGGATTTTTCCATTTGCTTAGGTCTTATCCGGAAAAGCTTGTCTTTATCCCCCATGATACTTTTCCACATAAAAGCTTGCTTTTATCTTCCGCAAAGATTTTATGCCCAATGGATCTTTATCTACCATCCATCCGATGGATATCCAATCCATCAAAGCTTATCTAGAATCTGATCTAGAAGCTTATCATGAAACATTCATGATGAGAGCTAGTATTGCAATAAGGTTGATGCAACTTCTGGGCTACCAGCTTTACGTATCGACCTGGGGTTCATACAAACTTGGAGGTGACAGTGCTATATGGACAAGTATAAGTGAAGGTACTACCTATTGTCACTTGTTCATCTGGTGAGAGACCCCATGGGTTCCAAGCCAGACTTCTATAGAATCAGAAGAAGCTAGATTCTTTGATGGAAGAAGAGAAAATCTATTCTAAGAGAGATTCTCTACTGTAGTAATGAAGGAAACAACAGGTAATGCTAAATCACACCATATCCTAATTAACCATTTAAACAACTATGCTAAGCAGGATTTGTAAATCAACACTAACCCTGCTATCTAAGTTACAAAAGTAAAGAGCATCAAACCAAACTAATGTGTAAACAACTAAACTAAATCTATTTTCACTCTTTTTTGGCTTTTTTGGTAAAATCAAGCATGCAAGGAGTCAAGAAAAAGAGCAAGAAAAGATCAAAATCAGTGAAAGGAGGATGTAATGAAGTAGCAGTGCATGGGAACCATTGGATCGATCAGCGAATAGTAAAAATGGAAGATGAGTGGCAGAGATCTTATCGCAGGAGATTACGTGAATAGATGGACAAATAGGACTACCGAAAGATGAGCAACAGAGATATTATCACGGAGGTTAAGTGAATAGATGGATGAGCAGGGTTAATGGGAGATGAATGGCAGAGATATTATCGCGGGAGGTTAAGTCAAGAGATGGACAAATAGGACTAATGGGAGATGAATGGCGGAGATATTATTGGGGGAATTTAAGTCAAGAGATGGACGAATAGGACTAATCAGAAGATGAGTGGCAGAGATCTTATCAAGGAGATCAAGTGAATAGATGGATGGATTACATCAAGTCACGTGGTGACAGAAGGGTAAAAAGCATGTGGAATGATGGAGTGGTTTTCCATAGGTGGTAAGTAGTTTCTCGCGTGCCCTCAAAGATGTAAACGGAATTCTAAAATTTTATGTGATTAGCTTAACTGGGTGACACGTAGCATGAGAAAACCACTTTTCTTGCATTCTCTCGAGTGGATATTGGCCGTGCAAGAATCCGTGCAAGATTGTGTGATAACCATTGGATCAAGCTAGACAGATCGACGATGGAGATTTGGAGCGCATAAAGAATTGAGACAACGCGATAGCCATTGGATCAAGCTAGACATATTGACAGTGGAGATTTGGACCACATAAAGTATTGAGACGATGTGATAGCCATTGGATCAACTAGATAGACTGACAACGAAGATTTGGAGTGCATAAAGTAAAATCTTGAATTGAGTACGAAGAAGCTATGCGACATGCGGTTGACAGTGGTTGGTCAGGGTTGTTGAAAAAGGAAATCTATGGGTATAATCCTTGGTAACCTACTAACTGAAGAAAAACACAAAAATGGAAGCAAACTAAGATGCAACCAATCTATGCTACACTGCTATAATGGAAATGCAACTACTTAAGCAAATGAACGATTAAACCATGAAACTAGGCGCTACACTGTTGTAATGTAAATAAAGTTACTTAAGCAAATGAATGATTAGACCATGAATCTACGCTAACATACATGTACAATAAAGAGGAGCCTTAGTTGCTAGGCTTGGGCCCTAACACAAGATCTTCAGCCCTCTGAGTTAACTCAGTGTTGTCTCAAAACAAAACTCATTCTTATTATCAAAACGATGGATTACATCAACAATTGTCACAAGTCTTGCAGTTCGAAAATAAATTAGAGATTTATAATCAAAAGTCTTAATCCTGCTGAGGTCCTATCCCTCTCTACTTGTACTTCTGAAGTCTCTAACATCTTCCTTAAAATTAGGGAGGCTCAGCTCCCAAACTCGAGATAAATTGGTGCTTTGACTTCCACTTGCTCGGTTGCCTTCTAGTCCTCATGATTTGGCTGTTTGTACTCCGAGCTGATGGAGGAATATTCTAATCGAGGGGTAGTAAATGAGTAGGATTTATCTCCTATGATTCCTCTCCCTTGTCCCATTTGAGTTTTGACCAAGGTCTTTGCCAAAATTCCTTGTTTTTATCCTTTAATCCTGCATTACATGCACATTAGACCACAAAGCAAAATATCCAACTCGAACTCATCTCATAAACAAAATATAATAAAAAATATGCAATAAGTTGTGATAATAGTTGGTCTGACTAAGCTAGGTGGTGAAGTAAGGCCCATATAATTACCCAATGATGAGGCTCATCATCATCCCCCTACTGAAAGTGTTTCTCATCTTCTGAGCAACTTAGTCAATGTCCATGTCCTTCATGGCTCTGGTAGCCTCTCTGACATCCCTTGCCACTGCTATGGACTCTTCTTATTGCTCATAGAAGCCTAATTTCCTTTCTACTTCTTCCCACTACCTGTTTTCCTCTTCTTCTTTTCTCCCTTCTAGCATCCCTAGGAGTAGTGGTGGACTGAGTTTTAGGCTTATCCAATTGACCTTCAACCATTGCATTGATTTCTTATACATTGGTGTCATGTTGAGTGCCTCTCTCAACCTTTGAGGGGAGTGATATTCTTTGATCTTCAAGCTCTGTGGTAGTGTGTTCCATCTCCTGAAGCAGGCATGTATACTATATTCTCCTAGCAGCCTAAACATATCCTCAAAATGTGAAATTGCTTGCTCTTGGGAAGCAAGATATTTGGTGCCAGCTGAGGATCATTTGCAATTAGATTATGGTTGCTGGTTAGGGCCATGGGATTTGATTGTTCAGCTATGATGAAAAGAGGCTCATTTTGCTCTTTCGCCAATATTATTTTCATTTCTATAGCCCTTGACTCCTCATGGTTCATCCATGATGCCAAAGCCATTAATTGTAGATCACCTAGCTCGGTATTAGGATCCCAAACATTCATGTGTGTGAGGACCTTGTTGTGCAAGTAAAACGCAACCATTTTTGCTCAATCCTCTAGTGTAATTTGATCACAAAGTTCAATAAACTGCATGTAGTCCTAAAATGGCTTGGTTCCCCTTTGTGCTAGTGTTTTAATCTAAAATTGCAGCCATTTTTCTCTAAGGTAAAGAGCATATGATTTAGCTGGAATCCTACACTGGATGGCCTCCAAAGAGAGGCTCGCCATACATGCTAGTTGGTTTTCCCTTTCCTGCAGCTGTCCTCTCAGCCATGCATTTTCCCTCTCAAGTTGATCTCTCATTATTGCTTCTTTGTCCCTTAAGCCACTTAGC
Source organism: Pinus tabuliformis (assembly GCA_031772625.1). Lineage (NCBI taxonomy): Eukaryota > Viridiplantae > Streptophyta > Pinopsida > Pinales > Pinaceae > Pinus > Pinus tabuliformis. The sequence continues at coordinate 730,297,329 of CM062809.1, read as the reverse complement.
CCTTTGTTTTTCTGATCTTCTCCCTCTTTCTATTCTTTCTCTTCTCCATCAGTTTCTTCCTTCATTTCTTCCTTTATTTCAGCATCATCCTCCTTCTCTTCTCCTTCATAATGTTCCTCTACATTGGTTTCTTCTTCATCCATCTCATCCCCATCTAGCTCTGTATCTTCTCCTTTTTGTTTTGCCTCCTCCTCACTGACAGAAGGTCTAACATCATAGGTGAGGGTTTTGATGTCATCCTCTACTGGTAAGTCTCTGAGGACTAACCATTTTATAGGGATCCTGAGGTCTTGGAGGGAATCCTCAATGAGGATCCTGATCAACCCATGGTGAGCTAATTGTTTGGAATTCCCTTCCTTGACTTTGTTGCTAGAGTCTATGAGTGATTGCATCAAGAAATAGGGTATGATGAGTCTTTGGTGAACTAGTGTTTCTACCCCAAGTCTTAATTCTTCAAGCATTATAAATGGTAGCCATAAACAACATTGTATCTACCCTCACATGAGATATATTGGATGAGTTGGTAACCTACCTCACTCCATGGGTATGGCAGACTATCCCTCCTTACTCCATTTTTACCCTCTGTGGGTGTTGGGTAGCAGAGGCCCCGCGTAACAGTTTTGGGGTTCAAAGCCCATAGTTTTGGGTGAAAGTATGGTAAAGACTCTGCGAAGTGCATGGAGCGCGAATTGTAACGAGTCAAGTCAAAGGGTTGTCCACTCGAGAATAATGTAAAATAATAGGAAGTGAATCGGCCTGCCCATGGTTTGCGGACCATGGGAATGTATAAATAGACAAGGCTCTATGGCTAGAAGGTAGTTTTTTGGAAAATTTTGGTTTTGGATCTTAAAGTTTATGGGTTTGTGAAGGCAATATTCTCTGTGTCTGTAAGTCCGATTCAAGGGTGTTGGTAGGAAGAGGCTTTGCAGCTGTGTGCACAGAGGCCAGGTAGAGTCCGCAGCTCTGTGTACGGACCCCTGTAGCTGAGTCACAGGACGGATCTGGTTGTAGTGATGAAAGATATTAATAAAGATAAGTTGTTTTCTGAAATATCACGGATCTATTGCATTTTGGTTTATGCATCTGTTATATCTCTTTATAATTGCGTGCACTAGGTTTTATTGTTAAATGTTTGCTTAAAGACTATAACAAGAAGGTCAGATCTATAATAATTTCATTAATAAAGTATAATTGTGTTGATCTACATGGAAGTTCGATAGTAGTACAAAGTGGTGCAACGCCATAGAACGATTCGCGACCCCTCCAAGCCACATCAAGACATCTTAATGGTGTGGAAAATTGGTTCCAGCAACCTCCCATGCTACCTCGGGTGAGACCTCAGTCCGCGCTCTGCGGGCTGTTGCTGAAAGGGCCAGCAGCTGCGGGATTTGCTTGGCTAAAAACTCTTCTGAACCTAGGTTAGGGCCCAATAATCCAACAAATTGTTTCATTGCTGGGACTGGGATCTGCCTAAGGGATGTCTAAGGTCAGAGCACTGGAACCCTACAAAGAGAGGATCTAATGAAGGAGCAGACAATTGTGTTGGGGGAGCTTAGAGCGCAGCTGCAGGCATTACAGGTGCGACCCTTGGGAGGGATGTTACCAAACCTCATAGATAATATAACTGCAGCTGAGTAGATAGTGCATAGTCACACAATGAACACTTTAGTGTTGCTAGCAGGCACGGTCCTAGCCAAAGCTGAGGGGGACATGTGAAGTTGGTACTTGAGTTTGACTACTCTACCTCGTGAAACCCTCTACCTACTGTAGGATGGGGTAACCACTGAGCTGCATGCCAGGGAATGTCGTGCCCTCCAAATCTTAATAATGCATAAGGCAAATCTGGAGAAGGTCAGCTTACAATGTCATGACTTGGTTGTCTGTAACCAGGAAGTGGAACAAGCCATGGTGGAGGCTTGTAGTAAGGTACCAGAGTTGGTTGTCCCAACGGAACTTCCAATAACTGATAAGATCCATCACATGGCGACAGGATTCTGTATGGATCGAGAGGAGGCTGCGAGAGCTTAGTGGAAATTAAATTTGTAGATTGCGAAGCTACGGCTACAGGCACAACCGCCCACACCCCCGAAAGTTCGCAAACAATGACGCAATGAAGTTCAAGCAGGATTAGAAGTCATGAAGCGCGTGGTCCAAGAGTGCTTGGGATTGTTGGATCAGTCCCTTCTTATGCTCACATCCCTATAGGATGATCCAACGCTATAGCAGGTAGAAGCTGAAGCACGAGAGTTATAGCAGGTGTATGACAAAGTCCAGGGGACTGTACAAATGGTCACTATAACACAACGAATAGCCATAATGAGGGAGGCCCAGGGCCTCAAGGCACAAGTTGACGACGCTCAGTAGAGGGAGGCAATACTTAAAGAACGCATCTAGCCTTGGCTGGATGAAGCCAACGTGGTTTCCACCAACATCGAGGGAAAGTTAGCACACATGCAGGCAATGTTAGAACTCAAGCAAGCAACGGAATCTAATGAGGATGCACCGATGGCTCGCATAGAACGAATAAAGTAGGTGGTGGAAGATTGTTCTATGGGGGCAAGCGAAGCCTAGAATTTGCTGAATGACCTCCGTGCGAAGATTGCTGCACTAGCCGAGTGACTCAGGATGAGTCACATTGATTGTGTTGGGGGCCTGTTGGGTAGCGGAGGGCCCGCGTAACGGTTTTGGGGCTCAAAGCCCATAGTTTTGGGTGAATGTATGGTAAAGACTCCACAAAGTGTGTGGAGCACGAATTATAACGAGTTAAGTAAAAGCGTTGTCCGCCCGAGAATAATGTAAAATAATAGGAAGTGAGTGAGCTTGCCCATGGTTTGCGGACCATGGAAATGTATAAATAGAGCAAGGCTCTATCGCTAGAAGGTAGGTTTTTGGAAATTTTTGGTTTTGGATATTGATGTTTATGGGTTTGTGAAGGAAATATTCTCTGCAGATGTAAGTCCGAGTCAAGGGTGTTGGGAGATAGAGGCTCTGCAGCTGTGTGCACAAAGGCCTGGTAGAGTCTACATCTATATGCACGGACCCCTGCATCTGAGTGCGGAGGACGGATCTGGTTGTAGTGATGGAAGATATTAATAAAGATAGGTTATTTTCTGAAATATCACAGATCTATTGTGTTCTGGTTTATGCATTTGTTATATCTCTTTATAATTGTGCACACTGGGTTTTATTTTTAAATGTTTGCTTAAAGACTATAACAAGAATATTAGATCTATAATAATTTCATTAATAAAGTATAAATGTGTGGATCTACACAGAAGTTTGATAGTAGTACAAAGTGGCACGAGACCACAGAACGATTCGCGACCCCTCCAGACCACATCAAGACATCCCAAGGGTGTGGAAACCTGGTTCTAGCACCCTCCCCTGCTACCTCGGGTGAGACCTCAATCCGCACTCTACAGGCTGTTGCTGAAAGGGCCGGTAGTTGTGGAATTTATTTGGCTAAAAACTCTTTCGAACCTAGGTCAGGGCCCAATTAGCCAATAGTGGGTTCTTCACCTTATAAAAAGAATTTCCTTTTTGCCACTTGAGTGTCTACTTTTCCTTCTTTTCTCCACGGAATTCCTAGGGGAACTGTGGTGACCCTATTGATGAGCTCTAGGGTGACATATATAGTGATCCCTCTAACTATGACAGTGGGATGGATTCTACTATGTGGAGTGAGGGAATGAGAAAATCCTTGAGCCACCTCATCATCGTACCCTGTGAATTTTCTGAAAAACCCCATCCATTGGTGTATTATAAATATTTCAAGCACTCGGGGGTGTTGTTGTATCCTCACAGTATTTGTGGGTTCTCTCCTATTAAATCCTATTTTCATCTTGCTTGTGAGACTTGAGGAGGAAATGAGAGGATTGACACAAGAATTTTAAATTCAGGAGAAAACAAAGTTTCGCGTGTATATGACTCACCTCCCAAATTTTTTATATCCACTAGCTTTTAAAGCATTTCTAGTTCATTTTCTTGTAAATGGGGATGGAATTTCAGATCCTACCTCTTTAGAATGGTCACTGTGGACAATTCTCGCGATATTCCCTCTTGAACCCCTCTCTGCCTATCCTGTAGACTGCCTTTGTGTATCCTATATACTACACCTGTAAACTGTTCCTATGGGAATTGTTGTGCATGTTCCTGTAGAAATTCTCCTGCAGAACAATGGATCCTTGCTTCTGGTGGGTGTCTAGAGTTATGAGAGTGATTTACATGAGGGAGTTTCAAGGAGGTGGAATGCATGAATGCATGCAAACTACATTTTGTTTCCCTCTATGGATTTTTAGGGTGAGGTTCCTTGTAATCATCTCCCACCTCATAGATCCGTAGTTAACCACTTCTTGTCCTACTCCTCCACTTGCCTTTGAGTTGACTGCAACCACATGTGAGAAGAAACCTGATTTTGTATGTGATGACTGAATGAAGGTGGCCAAGTTAACTGGCCACCTTTTCACTTATAAGCCAACTACCTCGTAACCCTTACAACTTTTGGTCAAATTATGCATATGAGTGAGTGAGTGGGATACTTACCTGTGGTCTTGATGCCATGTTGTAGTTGTTGAGGATTAGAGGTGCTATGTTGTTTATTTGTTGCATGGTCAGTCTTCTTCCTCCTTTGCTGTCTGGTGTTTGGAGCTCCTAGATCATCCTAGTGAAGACCAATAGCTGATGATTGGTATCCTATGGGGCAGGCTGCTATAGGACCTAACAAACCTACCATTCACCCTCAGATTGCTTCATGTAGGTTTTTAGGGTATCCTGTAGGAATACAAGGGATCCTGTAGAAAACACAGTCTTCACCTAAATTGAAGCAATGAAGTGAAAAAAAACAATGGAATTGATGGAGGTATGCATGGTAAGGAGTGGAGGAGATGAATATATGTGAGGCAGGGTTCGCTTTGGATCTTCTCTTTGCTCCTTGATTGTCTTTCTCACCCACCTGCAAATAACAATTATGTATTTTTTATCTTTTTTTCTGAGAAACACCTAGGCTGCCTCAAAGAGGTTTTCACCCTAGATGTTTGCCCTGGATGCCTCAAGGAAGGTTTTCACCCAGGGATCTTCTTATTCTTTTTTCACATTTTTTTTTCATCATTGGGATGCCTCATGAGGTTTTCAACCCAAATATGGGACTCAAGCGCCTTAGGGAGGTTTTCACCTGAATCATTATTATATTTCCTCTTTTTTATTTTTTCAATGACCTGATGGGGGAGGAGATGGAACTTGCTCCACCATCATCACTGTTTTATTGATATTGTCAATGAACTCTTGCATTGATAAAGGCCTCTTATACATTTTCAATCGGTGTCCATTAACAAGCAATGGAATGGCTTCTTCATCTCTAGTTCTGATTTTCACTGAACCATTATCATGGCATCTTTCCAGCACATAAGGTTTGAGCCATCTTGTCCTTAGCTTGCCCTTGAAGTCTTTATACCTAGAATCATATAACAATTCCTAATCGTCCTCTTGAAATTGCTTCTCCTTAATATGTCTCTCATGCTAGATCTTCCTCTGAAGCTGAACTATGTATGTAGGAGGGCCTGCATTTTGAATTCATCCAAGCCATTCAAATGGAACTATCTTTTTTTATGTGCATGACTGAGATCCAAATCTAGTTGGGCTACCATCCTCAATGTGTTATATTCAAACTCAATGGAAAGCAAAGCCTTTTCCTCATAGACTAGCTCATAGGGTGTAAATCTAGTGGTGGACTTCCATGTTGTATTATAGGCCTCGATGGCCTCAACTACTCTCTCTGCCCAATCCTTCCTACTACTGCTTACTACCTTCGTTAAGATGCTCTCCAGTGCCCTGTTGCTCACCTCCACTTGTCCACTAGCTTGTGGATGATAGGGAGTGGAGGTCCTATGCTTGATTTTGTGATGGCTGAGAAGTTATTCAATCATGTTGGAGGTAAACTGGCTGCCTTTGTCTATGACTAGCTCTCTAGGGTACCCAAATTTCTAGAATACATTCTCCCTTAGGAACTCATCCACCTTCCCTTATGTTGCTTCCTTAATTTCTTTGGTTTGAACCCATTTAGTCAAATAATTAGTGCACACAATAATGTACTATTTTTGCTTTGAAGGAGGGTTGATAGGCCCAATGAATTCCATGTTCCATTTGTCAAATGGCTCGAAAGTCACTTGAGGTTGTAGGGGAATTTCATCTCTTGGAGTAGGCTTTCCCATCCTCTGGCACTGATCACACTGACTAATGTACTTCTTCACATCCTATGAAAAGTGGGCCAGTAATAGCCCACTTGTAATACTTTGAATGTTGTCCTCTTTGCTACAAAGTGACCTCCACAAGGCCCATCATGACAGGTCAAAAGGATGTCAAAAACTTCCTCTTCCCTTACACACCTTCTTAATATTTGATCTGGGCCAAGTTTTAAGATATTGCCCCCAATCCAGGTGAAGGGGGCCCTTTTCCTAACTATTTTGCTCTTTTCTTTGGAGAGCAAATTTGGTGGGAACTGTGTTGATACCAAATAGTTTTCTATATCAACAAACCATGGGGAGAGAATTGAACTAGCAAACAAATGCTCATCTGGTAACTGGTAATCCACCATTCCTTCTTCAGCTGCAGGCAAATTCATCCTAAATAGAAAGTTTGCAACAACATTTTCCTTACCAGGTTTATCAACAACAGTTAGATCAAACTGCTGTAATAAAAGAAACCATCTTATAATTCTATCATTTTGGTGAGCTTCAGTATTACAGTAATGATGCTGCAACTGCTGGGACTCCCTACTTTACTTTTATGAACCCGATAGTTCGTAACAAACTTGGAAGCGATGGTGCTATACGCGCAAGTACTAGCTCTTACTGCAGGCTGTCACTTGATCAGCTGGCACAAGTTCGCTAGAATCTTAAGCCAACTTCTATGAGTTCTTAGAAGAAGCTTTTAACTGTGATGGATGAAAGCTAACTCAAAAGAGGCTAGTCTACTTGTGGAAAGAAGATGAAAGCTGAAAGGAAATGTAAACCCTAGCAAACCCTAGTTTTACCAACTAACCCTACTTGTGCAAGAAAAGAGATGTAAGCTACTAAAATGGATGCCACTGACTATTGCAAAGGTAAAATGCATGTGTTTAAGCTACTTCTAAAGGAAAATATGGAAAATCTTTTTGTATTTTTGAGCAATTTTATGCAGAATTATTATGCATGTGTTTTAACTATTTTTGACTGTGCAGAGGTTTATTTGCGAAAGAAAATGGAGTGGGAATTTTCAGGAGGTTGGGAGGTTGTGGAGAGGACCTAAGGGGTCCCTAGCACCCTTCTGGAGATTTCCACCACGCTTAGATCTCGAAAAATTTCTCACATGAACTTCTACAGGAGGCTGTAGGGGATCTATAGGAAATTCTACAGGAAGTTCTACAGAAACAGGCCGAAAGTGGTTTTTAGAGGGTTGATGGTGGAAAAATAGTGGGAAAGTGTGAATGAACGATGGATAAGGCTGTTAAGGGGTCTAGGATCTGAGATGAAGCTTAGGAGTGATGAAGATGGTTGGATCTGTTCAAGGATGAAGGAAGCAATGTTGCATAAAAATGTAGAAATTAGGGTGAGTTGGGAAAGTGTGGCGAATGAGGGAAAGAAAGTGTGGTGAATAATGGAGGAAGGATAGGCTGGAGTGTCTTATAGGTTTTCTGCACACTACTTTCGAAAACTAATCCAAGAAAATACTAAAAAAAAAAGGGATTTATCTGTTTTGACCTAATCTGACCTAAAAGCCAGAAACATGATGAACAAAAGTTTATAGACAAGAAATCATGCAAGAAAGCTATGGAAACTGAGAAAGAACAAATCTAAACATGAAAACACAACTGATATCAACTTTTCCAACTTAAAATCTAACACTAGCAATTGCATTGGAAGGCAAAAACAGTGTTTTTCTGGTAGCAAGTGTGCCTTGGTTCATGGTGCCAAGGAGGAAAAAATGAGTTCAAGGATTGCTTGGTAGCCTTTTTGTGGATCTTTTCTGTTACCAAACTGTCAAATCAACCTAAAGCAAGAACAACTATCTTAATTATCAAAAACAACCTAAGTGACAAAGCAAGATTTAACCTATATAACAGAAATTATTCTATGTATGTAGTAAAAACACATAAAAGTACACAAAGGAGGTACTGGGAACTTGGGTTGGGCCCAACCCCAAGAGCTACAGCCTCCTAAGAAAGCTCAGATCTGGTTCAAAGTTAGATTCATCCTCATTGATAAAAAAATAATAGCTACATCACAAAACTGTCTGCGAGAAGAAGCTCGAAAATGTGTTGATTATAAGGTTGCACTAAAGTGTGAAAATAGACTATCAAATGGCTAAAATATAACAAAACCTTACTAAAAAAACTGAGGCCCTAAGCCTTCTTATTTATACAAATGGAGACTCCCAACAGTCCTCCTAAAATTAAGGAACCCGGCTTCCTAGAACTGAAGATAACAGTAGTCCCACTTGACCTGCTCGGCTGCCCCTTTGAAAGTGGACCTTTGTGCTCCGAGTTCTAATGGAGAATTCAAGGTAAGGGCTTATAAATGAAGGGGACACCCTCCTACAAATCCTCTCCCTTGTTCTTCCATGAATTTGGCTGCCAAATGCTCATTAAACCTTTGATTTTGTCTCAAAATTGACCAAAAATCTGCATAAAGCACACATTAGACTTTTTGGCATAATGACTAACCCAATTCACTCTATTAGCATAAATATGATAAAAAAATGCAATAAACTAATGAGAATGGTGGATTAAGTCGAATTAAGAGGTAAAATGAGCCCATATAATTACCCATTTCTAGGGCTCATCATCACCCCCCTACTGAAGGTGTTGCTCATCCTCTGAGCAACTAATCTATCTCTTCATCTTTGATGGCCCTGGTGGCCTCCCTATCATCCCAAGCTTCTGATGTGGTCTACTCATGTGTGCCATAAAATTCTGCCTTCTTGTCCATGTCCTTCCACTGCTCCTCCTATTCTGCTTGTTTGAATTCTTGTGCTTTTCCTGGCCTTGAAATACATGGAGGCCTGCCTTTTTCTCTTTTCTTTTTTCCTTCTGTTTGAATGTCTGGTGCTTCCTCATTACTATTCTTCTCAAGTTCTTCAGTTTTCTCCTCCTCTTCACTGTTGGTTTGCTTCTACATTGCAAGGCTTCTATTGCCCAGCTGGCCATGCAGGCCATTTGGGCTTCTTTTTCCTGTAACTGCTATTTTAAAATCTGCACTTCATCTGCTACCTGAGACTCTTTTTCTTGCAGTAGTTTCATTAGCATTTCAACATCATCTTGTGGCTCTCCCTCTTGCTGCTGTTTCTCTATTGCTTCATTGTCTGTTAGGGGACCTTCTTGCTGTTGCTGCCCTCCCAAGATGGACAACCTATCTCCCTTATAAATTTCCTGCTGCTGTAACTTCTTTTTCAGCAGTTCATTTTCTTCCTGTAGTTGGGCTCTTTTATTGCTTTCTATGTGCCTTACCATGGCCAACTCTCCTCTTAATTCCTTTAACTTGCCCTCCGTGTGATGTTGAGTGTTTTTTTCTTTTTTTTTTTAAACAAAATGCTCGGGTAAGAAAGCAGGCAGAACTGAAAACAGAGGGATAGCTGAATTTTCATCTTTTTCTGAAACCAAATAAGGAATTTCCTATGTGCTTCTCCTTACAACATCAAATTGCAATATTTGCCTTTGTTTTAAACTACTTTTATCTTGAATTTGACTCTCTGCTTTTGAAAAGGAAATTTTTTTTGACAAAACAGAGGATAAATAACAAAGGTTCTTTTCAGAGAGTAGGCAGATATGCAAATTCGTTTCTTTTTCACACAGGTTGGTTTCTACGGTTGCATGTATTTTATTTACAGTAGAATTTGAGAAAGAAGGAGATAAACTTCGAATGCAGAGAAGAAAACAAAGAACTGTGTAGAACTCAGGGAAAATATGTAGGCAGAATTTTAAGCTTCACTCTCCTTTTTTCAATCCACTGTTGTGTTTTTAATCCACCACCTTGTTTCCAGCTCGAATTTTGACAAAAATCTTGGATTTTCCTTCTACATAGTTGTTCTTTTCCCTTCCTGTAAAAATCTTCCTGTAGAAATCTTCCGGCTCCTATAGACTATGTTTGTTGTTCCTGTAGAAGCTAATAAGTAGGAGGGTTTTGAAAAATGGCAGACAACGACTAGTTCACCGCTATGGAGGTGGTATACATCTTGTTGCAGCTGCGGGGATGATGATAAAATGGAAACAAAGGTGGTGAGAGTATTTCAAAGAGGAGTTCTTACGGTTGTTTATGGAGACTTCCGGTGATGGAGGGTGAGCTGGCCAAGTGTACATTGGCCCCATGCAGACCGTTGGTCCCCACTGCAGTGTTATTATGAAACTATATGTTTTCTGCCTGTTAATCACTTGACATCATTGGCACTTGAGCCCAAAACAGCTGCCACTACCTGACTGTTAGATTTTTCCATGAGTTGACTAGACACACGTGCAGTGTGATCTCCGGATGAGTGCGATCGAACTAGCTGAGGGTGTCCAGTTAACTAGCCACCTTTCTGGCTTAATCCAACCATTTCATTCGTTTATGAAGTTTCGAATCATACAGATGCAAATAGAGGAACTGGTTTAGACACTTACTTGTAAGTCGAAATGTGTGTGCTGCTTGGTTCTTTTGCTGCTGCATGCTCATATTCAATTGCTACATGCCTGTATCCCTTATGCTATATGCTTTTTGCTGTCTAATGTGTGGCTATTTTTCTTATGTAGGGATCCTCCGGCTGGATCTAAGCTACAGGAGTCTGTTTCAACCTTCAGATTTGCACCCTCATGTTGCTAATGCTAGATTTTTGCAAGACTTCGACTTGTTTTGTCCATAGCTCCAAAACGATAGAATGGATTGACTTGAAATTTTTTGAGCATGTTTCTATCATCATTATGCACCTCCCATAGAAAAAGTATGGTCAATGGATGCACAAATTTCGAGAAAAACTAAAAATGGCTGAAGGTGACGGAGGTCAATTTCTTAGAAACCCTGCATTAGAATTGGCTGAAATTGCTTGACCATGTTGCCATCATCCCTATACAAATCCCCATGAAACAATTTTTTAAATGGATGCACAGTTTTCAAGTTAGGGAAAAAACAAATTTCCGCTCTATGTATTTTTGTATCAGAGCATTCTACAGTTTTTGCATAGTAAGAAAAATGAGCTTGGGTTGTAATGTAGACTTGGAATTGATGGGAGAGAGGTTTGAAGATTGCATGGGGATTTATAAACCCTTTATGAAGCTTCCATGTTCCTCAAACTGCTTTTGAGGTCCATTTATAGCTCTCTGTAATTTCTACAGGATCCTCCTGTAGAAAACACAGTTTTCAGAAAAGAAGCACAGTGAGGTGGAAAGGATGTCAAGAATGATGGAGAAGGGTGAGGGAAGGTAGGATAGGTGCTATTATTGGTTTCAAATCTTTCTTGGCACCTACTGCTGCTTCCTGAAGTTCTCTTGCAGACCTGCAATACAACTGGAAATTCTTTTTTCTTTTTTTCTTTTTCTCTTTTTTTTTGAAAACAACTAGGGCACCTCAAGGAGGTTTTCACCCTAATTGCTTGCCCTGGGCACCTCCAAGGGAGGTTTTCACCCAGGGATCTTATTCCTTTTTTATTTTCTCTTATTTATAACCCATTGACCACCTCATCGAGGTTTTCAATCAATGAGCCAATCTGAGGCGCCTCCAAGGAGGTTTTCACCTTAGATTTTTATTCTTTTCTCTCATTTTTCATTAATCATTTTTTTTTTCTACCCTACCCTACTTGAAGAAAAAAATCATTTTCAAGTATAAGAATACTTCCAATGGAGCCATGTGCACATTGAGATGAGAGGAAAAATGATGTGGAGGCTTGAAATGCATGCTTTGACAGGTACCCGAATTTCAGAGACAAAATGATTTGACTTTGAAGGGATCAAGCATAGTTGAGGAAGAGAGTACTGCTGCAACTTAGTGACTGTCTGGAACCATATCTCAATATAGCTATGGTGTCCTTGGTCCTTTTGCTGATTTGGATCATTCTTCATGTATTCTTCTATCATGACCTTCACGTCTTCCTCTTTTTGCTGATTTTTCTCTTGAAGACATGGAGGATTTGATGGTAACCATGAGGGAACTCTCTCGATCTCTGATTTTGATGTCTTTTGTTCATCAAGTGCAGCCCATGGTCCTTTGATCTCCTTTTTTAAATCTTCTTTTGCTGGATGTGGTCCTTCAATGCTTTCAATATAATCTCTTTTTTGCAATACTCTTCCTGAGCTATGGTGAATATCATTGAGATGAAGAGTTGTTTGGAAGTGTTGTACCTCAGCTTTGCAATTGGGTTGAGCTACTCCAATGTGAAGGTTTGGAAATGGTGGCTCCCCACTATATCCTTGTTGGGCCTATCTGTTATTCGGTTTTGGGTTCAGTTGAGCAGGTATTTGGGGTTTCCCTGGTGGAGTAGGAGGTAATGGTTGCGGTTGAGCACGTGGTGGAGGCAAAGGGGCGGGAGGAGAGTTGTACTGGGGCCTCCACCCCTGATGAGGTGCATTCCATTGAGGTTGTGCTTGAGCATAGGGGTGAAATGGATAAGTAGTTGGTTGAGCATGATATTGAGATGGATACGACCAAGGAGGGGGTGTGGACCAAGAAGGATGAGCAAGGGGACCCCAAGAAGGCATGGAAGTGGCTTGATAGGGGTTGTAATAAGTTTGGGATGTCCCTTGCATTCCCTACTGGTAAGGTCTGGGTCCGTGTGGCCTCCTTTGGTTCATGAAATAGAGTGATTCAGTGGCACCTTCGGCCCTCTGATATGCAGCTTTAATTCCAGGCAAGGAAGGGCACTGATTCGTAGGATGGCCTTCTTCACAGGAAAAACACACTTCTATGGAGTGCAATGGACATTCATTCCTAGGATGCTTTCTAGTGCACCTGGGACAAAAAATGGCCAAAGCCCTCTCTGCTTCCTCTCAATATCTTTTGATATGCATGGCAAGCATCTGCATCATCTCACTGTTGAAATCTTCCCACATGTTTCCAATTTCACCTTAAATGGATGAGCTGGAAGAAAAGGTACTGCTCCCAACATTTCTGTTTTCAGCCATTGGCTCCAAAGGAATGTTTTATTCTTCTTCTCCCCTATAGGTTCTTCAAATATGTCTTGCTATTACCTAAGGGTGTTTCTTGATTGCAGCCACCGAAGAAGAGAGAAGGTTGGCTGTGTGAAGTAGTGGGGGTGTTTGGCAAGCATTTTTCTGAATTATCTCTACTCCTACGAGGCATGAAAGGAAATCTTTTTGGTTGGTTTTTGTTTTTTTCTACTTGTACCTGCAAAACTGAAATTGATTGAACAACAAATTGCAACTAACTAAAATCTATCTTGCTGAAATGAAAATGCAGAATTGAAATGAAAGCAGGAAAGGACTAATCTATTTTGCTGAAATGAAATTGTAGAATTGAAATGAAAGCAGGAAAGGACTAATCTATTTTGCTAAAATGAAAGCAGGAAATAGCTAATCTACGCTTGTTGAAATGAAATTGTGGAATTGAAATAAAAGTAGGAAATAGCTAGTCTACTTTTGCAGAATTGAAATTGTGGAATTGAAAGTGCAGAATTGAAAAACAACTACTCTACTTTTGATGAAATAAACTACTTAGCAAAATGTTGCAGTAGAAAAATAGAAGAAATGCAGTAAACTCAAAATACTCTGACGCTTCCTTGGCAACGGTGCCAAAAATATGGTGAGCTCCAGTATTGCAGCGATGATACTGCAACTCCTGGGACTCCCTACTTTACTTTATCAACCCGGTAGTTTGTAACAAACTTAGAAGCGACTGTGCTATATGCACAAGTACTAGCTCTTACTACAGGCTGTCACTTAATTAACTGGCACAAGTTCGGTAGGAGATTAAGCCAACTTTTATGAGTTCTTAGAAGAAGCTTTTAACTGTGATGGATGAAATCTAACTCAAAAGAGGCTAGTCTACATGCGGAAAGAATATGAAAGCTGAAAGGAAATGCAAACCCTAGCAAACCCTAGTTTTACCGACTAACCCTACTTGTGCAAGAAAAGAGATGTAAGCTACTAAAATGGATTCCATTGACTATTGCAAAGGTAAAATGCATGTGTTTAAGCTACTTCTGAAGGAAAATATGGAAAAATCATCTTTTTGTATTTTTGAGCAATTTTATGCAGAATTATTATGCATGTGTTTTAACTATTTTTTACTATGCAGAGGTTTATTGGCAAAAGAAAATGGAGTGGGAATTTGCAGGAGGTTGGGAAGGTGTGGAGAGGACCTAAGGGGTCCCTAACACCCTTCTAGAGATTTCCACCATGCTCAGATCTCAAAAAATCGCTCACGTGAACTTCTACAGGAGGCTACAGGGGATCTACAGGAAATTCTACAGGAAGTTCTACAGGAACAGACCGAAAGTGGTTTTTAGAGGGTTGATGGTGGAAAAATGGTGGAAAAGTGGGAATGAAGGATGGATAAGGATGTTAAGGGGTCTAGGATCTAGTAGATGAAGCTCAGGATTGATGAAGATGGTTGGATCTATTCAAGGATGAAGGAACCAATGTTGCACAAAAATGTAGAAATCAGGGCGAGTTGGGAAAGTGTGGCGAATGAGGGAAAGAAGTCTTGAGCAAAGTACTGGAACTGGTTGAATGATGGAGGAAGGACAGGCTTCAGTGTCTTATAGGTTTTCTGCACACTACTTTCCAAATCTGATCCAAGCAAAGACTAAAAATAGAAAGGATTTATCTATTTTGACCTAATCTAACTTAAAAACCAGAAACATGATGAACAGAAGTTTATAGACAGAAAATCATGCAAGAAAGCTATGGAAACCAAGTAAGAACAGATCTAAACATGAAAACACAACTGATATCAACTTTTCCAACTTAAAGTCTAACATTAGCAATTGCATTGGAAGGCAAAAACAGTGTTTTTGTGGGAGCAAGTGTGCCTTGGTCTAAGTTCATGGTCCCAAGGAGGGAGAAATGAGATGACGGACTGCTTGGTAGTCTTTTTGTGGATCTTTTCTATTACCAAATTGTCAAATCAACCTGAAGCAAGAACAACTATCATAATCATGAAAAACAACCTAAGTGACAAAGCAAGATTTAACCTATATAACAGAAATTATTCTATGAATGCAGTAAAAACACATAAAAGTACACAAAGGAGGTACTAGGCACTTGGGTTGGGCCCAACCCCAAGAGCTAAAACCTACTAAGAAAGCTCAGAGCTGGTTCAAAGCTGGATTCATCCTCATTGATCAAAAAATAATAGTTACATCACAAAACTGTCTACAAGAAGAAGCTCGAAAATGTGTTGATTACAAGGCTGCACTAAAGTGTGAAAATAGACTATCAAATGGCTAAAATCTAACTAAAATCTGACTAAAAAAATTGAGGCCCTAAGCCTTCTTATTTATACAAATGGAGACTCCCAACAGTCCTCCTAAAATTAAGGAACTCGGCTTCCTAGAACTGAAGATAACAACAGTCCTACTTGACTTGCTCGGCTGCCCCTTGGAAAGTGGACCTTTGTGCTCCGAGTTTTGATGGAGAATTCGAGGTAAGGGCTCATAAATGAAGGGGACACCCTCCTACAAATCCTCTCCCTTGTTCTTCCATGAATTTGGCTGCCAAATGCTCATTAAACCTTTGATTTTGTCTCAAAATTGACCAAAAATCTGCATAAAGCACACATTAGACTTTTTGGCATAATGACTAACCCAATTCACTCTATTAGCATAAATATGATCAAAAACATGCAATAAAATAATGAAAATGGTGGATTAAGTCGAATTAAAAGGTAAAATGAGCCCATATAATTACCCATTTCTGGGGCTCATCACATTCACATCTAGTTTGTTCATTAAATATTTGATTGCAGCATGGTCAATATGCCCAAATGTTTGGTAGCTTGTAATGTAATGCCTAAATTTTTTTAATGAATACATAATATCTAGGATTTCCTTTTCGTTCATAGTATAACTTAGCTCAGCCTTTGATAGGTTCTTACTGATAAAATAGATGGAATAGGGCAATTTCTCCTCTACCTGACCTAAGGCTACTCCTATGGCTTTGTGTGAGGCATAAACATGAATATGAAAAGGGAGGGCTGAGTTTGGGCCTTGAAGAATTGTTGTAGTGGTTAACTTACCCTTTAAAATGTCTAAGGCCTCTTGATAGCTTTTTGACCATATAAACTCAGAATCTTTGGCCAAGAACTGAAATAAAGGAGAGGCCAACTTGCTAAAGTCCTTTATGAACCTTTAGTAGTATCCAGCTAACCCCAAGAAACTCCTGACATCGCTTTGCTTTTGAGGAGGTGGGACTGTTTGGATGATTGCTATTTTGTTTGGGTCCACCTTCAGTCCTTGCTTAGATATTGAATGACCTAGCACAGTCCTTTCTGTCATTAAGAATTCACATTTTTCTGGACTAACAGACAGGTTCATTTCAATGCATTTGTGCAATACTTTGCCTAGTTTAGTCAGGGCTTCTTGAAAATCACAACCATAAGGTGTAAAATCATCCATATAAATTTCCACCACATCATGTACTAATTTAACAAAAATACTCAAGGCTTCTCTCTAGAAGGTGCCAGAAGCATTGCCTAGGAAAAAAGGAAGGACCCTATAGGCAAAAGTACCCCAAGGATAGGTGAATGTGGCCTTCTCCTAGTCTTCTAGGAAGATTTGGATTTTGTTGTACTCACTGAATCCATCTAGGAAATAAAAGAACTTCTTCCCTGCCAGGCAATCTAACACTTGATCAATGAAAGGTAGGGGAAAATGATCCTTCTTTGTGGCTTTGTTCAACTCCCAGTAGTTGACACAAATCCTCCACTTACCATTTTTCTTGGGAACTAATACTAAAGGAGAGACCCACTCACTATCAGAGATAGAGTAAATGAATCCTGCATCTAACAGTTTTTGCAGTTCTTCTTTGACTATATCTTTAAGAGATGGATTCATCCTCCTTTGTGGTTTCCAGACTGGCTTACAACCTTTGTTGATGTATAAGTGGTGAGTACACACTGAGGGGTGTACTCCCTTCATTTCCTTGTAAATCCAAGAGAAGGCTTCTAGGTTTTCTCTGAACATGCTGCATAACTTTTCCTCTTCAAGAGTAGAAAGAGATGGATTAATTTGCAAAGTTTTCTCTAGGCCAAGTTATATGGTTTTGACATGGAGTGGGTTGGAACTGGCCAAGCATAAGTCAATTAGATGATTTTTCTAGGTTTCCCTTACTTCTTCTTCTAATGGTAACAAGCTAGGAGTTGGACTTTGGAGCAAGTGTTCAATTAAGTCATCCTCATCTTGCTGTCCTCCTCGTATGGTTGCTTCCAAAGCATAAAGTTGGGTTGAATAAGCCTCATCTTCTTCCTCCTCCTCCAACCATAAAGGTAAATCATGCTCTAGAGAAGGTTGAGGAGGAGGGTATAGGACTAACTGCTAGAGATATGCCCATTCTTGATGGTCATGTTCCCAGCTCTGTAGCTAATGTAAGCATCAACTATGGCCAACCATGGACTTTCAAGGATGAGAGGGTAACCAGTAAGCTTAGCCTTAGGCTAGAGAGCAATAAAATCTCGAGGGTACTCCCAGGAGTCAATGTAGACCATCACATCCTCCACAATTACCTCAGGGGTGATTGTGGAATGGTCTGCAAGTTGTAGAACTGTTGTGGTCTTCCTTAATTACCCTTGTAGGCTGAGCTTGAGCATGGTGTCCTTGGTCATCACATTAATGGTAGCCCCTAGATCAATCAGAGTGTGTGGGACAATGGTGCCATTGATGTGCACATCTACTACATGGCTTACAGGGTCCAAATCTTTTGGACATATTACCTTCCCCAACATTAAGTTAGACAACTGCCCAATGACATTAATGCTAGGGGCATTCCTTTTTCTTCTTCCTTGATGCTTGAAGCATTTCTCCTTAATCAACTTATTGTAAATGGGAACATCTTTTATTTCTTGGAGAAGGGATATCTTTACACATAGATTTTTAAATTCTCCCGGAAGTTCAAGTTCTTTTGGGGTAGGCTAGAGTGGTTGGGCTAATCTCTCAGGAAAGATTGGACTCACTTTAAGGTTTCATTCCTCTCTTTCTTCCTCAACCTCCCTATGTGGAGTGGGTGGTTGGTTATCTGGGAGAATTCTCCCAGATCTTAGGTTGACCTCCTGGATTTCTACAGCATAAGCCAAGTATGATGTCTCTCCATTGTATGCTTGTTGAGCCTGCCTATTAGTTGGGTTCATATTTGGCTAGGCAGGCATCTGCAGTTGCTTGGGTGGAGCAGAGTGTAGGAGTTGTTGTTGGGTAGGTGGTGGAGGCAATAGAGATGGAGCATTGTTGTATTGGGGCCTCCACCCCTGGTGTGGGGTATTCCACTGAGGTTGTGGCGGAACATAAGGTTGAAATGACTGGTTGGCTGGCTGGGAATGATACTGAGATGCATAGGACCAAGGAGGGGGTGTGGACCGTGAAGGATGAGCAGGGGGTCCCCAAGAAGGTATAGATGTGGTTTGTTTGGGGTTGTAATATGCATGGGATGACCCTGAGGAGGTCTCCTTTGGTTGATGTAACAAAGCTGCTCAGTGACCCCTTCAGCTCCCTGATATACAACTTTGAGTCCGGGTAAAGAAGGGCACTTTTCTATGGAGTGGTTTTCTTCACGGACCGAGCAAATCTCAATGAATTTCAATATACATTCATTCCTAGGATGCCTCTTGGTGCATCTAGGACAAAAGATGGTGAAGGCTCTCTTTGCTTCCTCTTGTTCCCTTTTCATGTTCATGGTGTCCAATTGCAAGGCAACGGTTTGTAGCATCTCACTTTTGAAATCTTCCAGCATATTTCCAATTTCACCCTTGATGGATGACTTGGAAGATGTTGTACTGGCCATAGGTTGACTACCCCTACCCTTTTTCCTCGTTGTCCTAGAATGGTTTCTAAAGACAGTCTTGATATCCTCATAGCGTAATTGGTAGATATCCCCTCCTACTAACAAATGTAAGGTATCCAGAAGATCTTCCCTTACTCCTCTGAGCAGGACTAGCTTTAGTGACTTAGGGTCAAGTGTGCACTTGGCCCTTTTGTAACTGAGATGGAATATTTCTTCATAGTCTTCTAAGGATTCATCATGGCCCATGCTCATCCTGATCTGAGCATCTGAGCCCAAGTTGTGATGCTATCTCTAGGTAAACCCATGAGCCCGCACAATGTTGCATCCTTGAGGGTAGATGGAAACTGTTTAAACTTTTGTTCATCATCTTTATAGTCATAGGTTCGACATATAACTGCAAACTCAAATAGGAAAGTGTCAAGGTCCTCTGTGGTCAGGAAATGGAAATGAGATAGGGTATAGGGGCTTATATTCTTCGTCTCAGTGTCCACATTGGTTTCCCTGATGGGGAAGGCACCCTCAACTCTCTCCCTATTCCCTCTGTCATTTCGGTTTTCAGCCATTGGTTCAGTAGGAATGGGTTCTTCTTCTTCTTATTACCCTATAGGTTCTTCAAATATGTCAGGTTGCTCACCTAAAGGTTCCTCCAGTTCACAACCACCAAAGAAGAGAGAAGGTTGGCTGTTGGATGCAGTGGGGCTATTTGGTAGGAATTTCCTTAAATTCTCCCTACTCCTACGAGGCATGAAAGAAAATGTTTTTGGGGGCTTTTATAAGATTTATTAGCAAGAAAGTACTTTGAAGAAATGAAATTGCTGATTGAATGAAATATATTGAAAGAAACCAAACTATTTGCTGAATTGAAATTCTACTTGCAGAATGGAAAGGAAAGAAGATAATGACAAATGAAAGAAAGGAAGCTGCTAGATTACTTTTGCAGAAATAAACTAATGGAATAAATTTGAAGACTAGAAATAGAAGAAAATAAAGCAGTAATCACATTCTACTCTGACACCTCCCCAGTAACAGCGCCCAAAAGTGATGAGCGTTAGTATTGCAGCAAGGATGCTACAACTCCTTGGCTACCATATTTACTTATCAACCCTGGGTTCATACAAACTTGGAGGTGATAATGTTATATGCACAAGTAGATGTGAAGTTCCTGCCTATTATGACTTTTGTTCATCTGGCGAGAGATCACAGGGGTCCCAAGCCAGACTTATATAGATCAAAAGAAGCTTGATTATTTGATGGAAGAAGAGAAAGAGAGCTAGTCTACTACAATAATGAAGAAAGCAATAGGTAATGCTAAATCACACCATATCCTAATTAACCATTTAAACAGCTATGCTAAGCAGAATTGACAAATCAACACTAACCTAATGTTGCTATCTAAGTTACACAAGTAAAGAGCATCAAACCAAACTAATGTGTAAGAAACTAAAATAAACCTAATTTCACTCTTTTTTGGTTCTTTTGGTAAAATCAAGCATGCAAGGAGTCAAGCAAAAGAGAAAAAGAAGATCAGAATCAATGAAAGGAGGACGTAATGAAGTAGCAGTGCATGGGAATAGTTGGATCGATCAACGAATAATAGAAATGAAATATGAGCGGCATCGATCTTATCGCAAGAGATTACGTGAATAGATGAATGAACAGGACTAATGAAATATTAGTGGCAGAGATCTTATCATGGAGGTTAAGTGAATAGATGGACGAATAGGGTTAATGAGAGATGAATGTTAGAGATCTTATCGCGGGAGGTTAAGTCAAGTAATGGACGAACATGACTAATCAGAAGATAAGCGGTGGAGATCTTATCACAGAGATGAAGTGAATAGATGGATGGATCACATCAAGTCACGTGGAGCGGGTTTCCATAGGTGGTAAGCAGTTTCTCGTGTGCCCTCAAAGCTGTAAGCGAAATTCCAAAATTTTACGTGATTAGCTTGACTAGGTGACACTTAGCACGAGAAAACCACTTTTCTCGCATGCTCTCGGGTGGATATTTGGAGTGCATAAAGCATTGAGATGATGTGATAGCCATTATATCAAGCTAGACAGATCGACAGTGGAGATTTGGAGCACATAAAGTATTGAGACGACGCGCTAGCCGTTGGATCAAGCTAGACAGATCGAGGGTGGAGATTTGGAGTGCATAAAGTATTGAGATGACACGATAGTCGTTGGATCAAGCTAGACAGATCGATGGTGGAGCTTTGGAGCACATAAAGTCAAATGTTGAAATGAATATGAAGAAGTTATGCAACACACAGTTGACGGTGGTTGGTCAGGGTTGTTGTGAAAGGAAATCTACGGGTATAATCCTTGCTAACCTGCTAACAGAAGAAAAAGGCACAAACGGAAGAAAACTAAAACACGACCAATCTATGCTACACTGTTATAATGGAAATGCAACTACTTAAGCAAATGAAAGATTAAACCATCAATCTATGCGCTACACTGTTGTAATGTAAATGCAACTACTTAAGAAAATGAACGATTAAACCATGAATCTACGCTAACATACATGTACAATAAAGAGGAGCATTAGCTACTAGGGTTGGTCCCTAACCTAAGAGAGTCAACCCTCTAAGTTAACTCAGTGCTGGTTCAAAACAAAGCTCATTCTTATTATCAAAACAATGGATTACATCAACAATTGTCACAAGTTGCAGCTCAAAAATAAAGTAGAGTTTTACAATCAAAAGTTAGAATCCTATTGAGGTCCTAGGCCTCTTTACTTATAAGTCTGAAGTCTCCAACGACTTCCTTGAAATTAGGGAGGCTCATATTCCAAACTCGAGATAAACTGGTGCTTTTACTTCCACTTGCTTGGCTGCCTTCTAGTCCTCATGATTTGGCTGTTTGTACTTCGAGCTGATGGAGGAATATTCAAATGGAGGGGTAGTAAAGGAGGAGGATTTCCCTCCTATGATTCCTCTCTGTTGTCCCATTCGAGTTTTGACCAAGGTATTTGCTAAAATTCTTTGCTTTTATCCTTTAATCCTGCATTACATGCACATTAGACCACAAAGCAAAATATCCAAATCTAACTCATCTCATAAACAAAATATAATTAAAAGTATGTAATAAGTTGTGAGAATAGTTGGTTTGAATATGTTAGGAGGTGAATTAAGGCCCATATAGTTACCCAACGATGAGTCTCATCAATTCATCTCTATCCCATTACTCATGGGATTTGGCAAGCATCTCCTCTCTCTTGGTGCTCCACCCTCCAAGTGATTTATTTTATTAATTTATTTAATAATACATTTTCTTTTCATATTACATATCACCTAGCTTTCCTCAGCTTAGGTGTAGAATAGTTTAACCCACAAAGGAGGGTATCAAACCTAGCTTTCCTCAGCTTAGGTTTACAACATTTAACACACAAGGGAGGATATCACACCTAGCTTTAAGTTAGCTTAGGTTTACAATAATGTAGTACACAAGGGAGGGGTGTTATGAAATGTGACTCTCGATTTATTGGAAATTATTCATCCTAGCCTTCATCACTACTGCTCTCATAGTGCATAGGATTAGGACTAAGTGTACACCGTGACTCTCTATTAATTTGAAATTCCTCATCATGCTCTTCATCAACGCTGCTCTCATAGTCCATATGATTAGTAATAATTGGAAACCATGACTCTCTATTCATTTGAAATTCTTCATCATGCTCTTCATCATTGCTGCTCTCATAGTCCATAGGATTAAGACTAAGTGGACATCGTGACTCTCTATTCATTTGAAATTATTCATCATGATCTTAATCACTACTACTCTCATAGTCCATAGGATTAGGACTAAGTGGACATCGTCACTCTCTATTCATTTGAAATTCTTCATCATACTCTTCATCACTACTACTCTCATAGTCATAGGATTAGGACTAAGTGGAAACCACGACTCTTTATTTATTTGAAAATATTCATCACGCTGTTCATCACTACTGCTCTCATAGTCCTTAGGATTAATACTAAGTGGAACATTTGACTCACTATTCATAGTGGAAGAATTTTCATTGTATTCATCAATATGAATAGATTTCTTACATGACGAGGATGTTGATTCTTCACAAAGAGAAACATCACTATCAGAAGAATCCATTCCTTTCACACAAAAGTGTTTGAATGATACAAATGAACAATCTCCTAATGATAATATATAGCTTAAACATGAAAAATTCCATCCAAATTTTCCCTCTGGGTTTTTTTGCTGAATTTTTTCCATCCAAAAATTTTGTTTCATGTATTTTCCTCCATAATTTTCTTCTACAATCTATTGAAAAATTTTAACTGAAATTTTCTTATGAAATTACTCTTTTAAACTAAATCTTTTAACTAAATTATTTTTTTACTTAAACTATATAACATTTAATAGGAAATTGATTTTTTTTCTAAATTTTTATTATATCTTCTATCACACATTTAAGATAAATTTCTATATCACCATAACACAATTTATGTGTTATGTTTTCATAAAAAAAATTAATACGACATTCACCATGTGGCAAAACAATTCCATAATGTTCCCTTTATCATAATTTACTATATCGCCCTAACAAGATTTATATGTTAATTTTTTTATAAAAATTAATTAATCCCACATTAACCGTGCGGTAAAATAATTCCATAAATTCTGCTATATCGTAAATTTCATTATCACTATTCCTCACATCATATCAAGGCTTTTCGAGGTTTGTTAAAAGGCTTAGAGCAATTTTGTGGAGCATATACATTGTTATCGACAACATATTCAACGAAAGATTATCGCATTTGAAATTTTAGTTTCCCTTTTGCTCTGTGTAAGTTCTAAAATTCAATAGGTTTACTAGTAGATACATGTCAGTTAAATAGTTATTTTGGTGTAAAATACCTGAACAAATGCATATTGTAGTAAAATAATACTTAATTTCTTATTAATGAAATTTAGATTTTTTATACAAATTAAAAATTTAGATAAGCCAGGCTTACCCAACAGCCCCATGGCAGGCAGAAGGCCACTACATCCGGAGTGGGCATGATGGTCCCAGTTGTGCCCACTAGTGACATCCACCCCCGCGACCTAGCTTGCCAAGGGTGAGGGTTGATTCTTCGAAATGGACCTCCACCTCGACGTCCCAATGGGCCCATGGGGTGGAGGCCCGATTATCAAAATTGGTCCTCCACCTCCACAAGCCCATTAGACCATGGGGGAGGGGCAGTAGGGGGTTGTACACAACCCCTCCTGCCCCACCCCCGTGGCCCAATGGGCCCATCGGGGTGGAGGCCCATTCGAGACCCATGGGGGTGGAGGTCCATTGGAGACCCGTGGGGGTGGGGCAGGAAGGGCTACGTGCAGGCCCCTCCTATTCCACTCCCATGGCCCATCGGGCCCGTGGGGGTGGTGGTCGGATTATGAGAATTGGTCTGCCACTATGGAAAACTTTAGGGGATAATGTTCGCCCAATGGTCTAATCTTCCATGATTTTTCCACAAAAAAAATTAGCCAATTTCCAATTTTATAAAAGGTGATTCACCCAGATTCTAGAATATAAAATTATTTTACCTTAAAAATTGCCAACATTATATAGTGACTATATATAAAATCATTATAAATTTGAGTAATTTTACAAATATATCAATAAAAATTTTATAGTTTTTATATTAGTGATTAGTGAGGTTCACCAATGTTTCGAAACATCAAGAAACATGGGACCGATCGGTTGCAGGAGTGGGGCGGAAGGGTGCTGCATGAAGCCTCTCCTGCCCCACTCCTATGGCCCAATGGGCCCATGCAGGTGGCAATGGGCCATAGGGGTGGGGTGGAGAGACTACATCTAGCCCCTCTGCCCCACTCCCACGATGCATCGAGCTTGTGGGGGTGGCGGCTCGATTCCACCACCATGAGCCTGATGGGTCGCAGGGGTGGGGCGGAGGGGCTATGGTTAATTAGACCGCCACCCTCATGGGCTCGATCAGTCGTGGGGTTGGGAGTGAGGGGTTGTGCCTATCCCCTGGCCTTACCTCCACGACCCATTGGGCTCATGGGGGTGGCAGCCCAATTTTAAGAGTCGATTTGCCACCCCGATGGGCCTGATGGGCTGCAGGGTTGGAGCAGGAAAAGGCTGTGCCAACCACTCCCACCCCACCCCCACAGTGCAATGGGACCGTGGGAGTGGAGGCCCAATTTTTAGAATCAGTTCTCCACCCCCATGGGCCCTTTGGGCCGTGGAGTGGGACAGGAGGGCGCTGCATTTAAAAAAAAAAAATTGTTTAATTTTTTTTTTTAAAGTTTATGTTTTACAAAATTATTTATGATTTATGATTATTTATCATTTTTAGATTTTGTTTGTTTATTTAAGCTATTGTTTTTTTTGTAATTTACTGATTTATATATGTGTATATTTTTTTGCAGTAAAATGGCATCAAAGAAGATTTATGTGAATCTTTCTGGACCAAAAACTATTAAAATTAAAGGTGGATCCTCAAAAAACACTGTTGAATAAACCAAACCTGAGCTAATAATTATAAATATATCAAGTGCCTCAAACGATAAGAAGACGATTTCATACTGGAAGAAATCAAAAGAAGTGAAGCTTAGAGAAAATGTATGGTATTTGAATGTTAGAGAAGGCGAACACTAGGTGCAGACATATCTATATGTTGATATCCCTAATGATAATGGAATTTATGAGGTTCTGGGGAAATTCATAGACATTTGTTTGATAATGGACACTGAAGTTGTTTATGTACTTACAAAATTGCCTAAGTTACATGAAAATATTAAATATCAGTTATCATTGACATTATATGACACAATAGAGGAATCTACAAAGTTTTGTAAACAAATTATAAATGACATTGCACAAGATTTTCTAAGTATTGTTATTTATATTTTTGTTTTTCATTATTGTAACTATATCATTATATTTTTATAACTTAGTCTTTAATGACATATTATATTTTGTTTGATAGAATTTTACTGAAAATATTTCAATTATGTCGGGAGGCATTCATTTCATAGAGAAAGATATTATGAATGTTGAGAATAGTGGATACTGAAGGTCAGAAGAAGATATGACAAAGAAGCAAAAAATAGTAATTCATGATGCAATAAAAATACATCAATGGGATCAACAATGAATCTCTATAGTGGATAACTCTAGCAAAGGTATACATGTTACTTTTGAAGATGAGGAAGTTGAAATTGAGATTGAAGAATATGATGACATTACTCAGGATGACATTAGAACTGATGTTATAAAGGAGAAGACCCATAAAAGACCAAAAGTAAAAATTCCCAGGAATGTCTCCGTTCTAGTTAATGATGCAAATGTTAGGAGGAAGAGAATGAAAGTTGAACATTCTCAAGTAGTCATTGCCAACAGTGAAGATCCTAGTGAAAATTCAAATGAAAGTTAGGAAATCATTACACCAAGAGCATATTTAGAGAATGGCATTATTCAAACAAAACAAAATTCCATTCGACATAAGTTGACAAAGACAAAACTAATTGAGGGTTGTTATACATTTCAGCTTAATGTGAGACAAGTCTATAAGCCGAGTGAAGGACAAATTAAATATCAAATCAGAAAGCCACACCACCTGCATGTTCAGAACTTGAAGACATTGATGAGGTACAATCCATACACTCATGTGGTTAATTATGTGCTTCTTGTTGATCCAGTTCAGGTTCCCAACAAAGAAGCATTCGATAATTCAAAATGTTTTGAATACAATTATTATGTGCTTACGGGGACCATTCTGTAGAAGCTCAAAGGAAATTGATGGAGGGATATCCCAATAACCCACGTTTTGAAACAATCAATGTATCATTTATGCTGGTTTATCATATACAAAAGAAAATTTATTGGAATGTGATCATAATACAGATAATGAATATAGGATGTCTATAACTTTCATCCAAAGGGTTATATTTATTCATAATGAATTTGAAGATATATGTGGCGGGGATAAGATAAATATTACTCTAGAATTCCGAAAGGAATGTTCTATGGAAATAGGCTATCAAATTGAGGAGAAAATGAATTCAAAAGGTCGAAGAGTAAATTATTATATATTTAAAAGTATTGATAAGATTTTCCAGTTTGCATTTAGAATTGGAGAGATACGGGAATTGATTAATGAGATTTTTAAAATGTGGGAGAACATTGGAATTAAAAACCAGAAGGTCAAAATGACTAAACCATTGATATGTAGCAACAATAATTCAGGTCCTGAAATGAATCAGCTTCCAAAAGATATGACTATCACACCTTGGAGAGCATTGCAAGGAGTGAAGGATGAAAAACTTATCAAAGCAATATTATCTCATGTGAAGTCAGGGGAATTACCACTGGAGGAAATGTCTGAGGAATTTCAAAAGTAAGTTTGTTGAATTATTTTTACTTATTTATAGATTATAATTTTCTTTTAAATATAACATATTGTTCTTGATAGTATTTGTTATACATATCATTATATTAACGCGTTTTACTTTATCTATTAAGTCATAAAGTTTACATGAAAATACAAGAACAAATGGTTAAATTGTTGAATGAAGATATATGGGATGATGTTGTATGCAACTATTGAGATTCAAGTTCTACATCAAAACTAAAATATTTTTATCTTGTATTTAAAAAGGTTTATTGATTTATACATTCATTTTTATTCATCTGTATACTATTTTTATTTTATAACTTATACATATTTTTATTTTATTTTATTTGATTAAATATGAGGAAGGATGCAAGTGGAGCACTAGATAGTTTCAGAACCTTTATTGAAAAGATTGAAAGACTGAGAAAATTGAAATTGATCCAACTCTTACTCATTTCATTTGGAATGAGCTTGAAACTATTCAATATGAAGAAATACAAGGTGAATATGAAGACATTGCTAAACTCATACCTAAAAGGGATTATTCCATAGTTATTGCAGATATTCCCCATAGTTTCAATATCCCAAACATTGACTATGATAGTGACCCTTATACTTATCAAGCTCTTAGTAAAGTGGTTGCGGAATATGTAGAAGTCGCATCATAACGATTGTGGAGATTTGTGACATTTCATTCAGACACACAATTGGCAATGTTGTTGATAAGCTTCAAGGGGAAAACAAACTCAAGGATGTAGCTTACGTGGTAAGATATTCAAAATGTATGTTTGATTAAGGTTAAAAAATTCATTTATGTACAAGTTAATTGAACTTTTACTATTTCATGTTACAAGCAAAAGTCAAATCTTCTTAATCGTGAAGATCAACCAATTATAAATGATTGTGAGTACATCCATATTAATAGTTTGACAAAAGATGATAACGATATGTCTATGCTTTTTAATCGGGTAGATGGAAAGAGTCATAGCCAAGTACTGGTTTATGATGTTGTTGTGAAAATACTAACATATGAATATAAAGAAGCAAAAGGAGAGATAGTTAATATTTATCAAAAACCAAAGTCATTGATTAACTATCTTATAGTCTTATGTTCAAATGAAGGAGATTTGGT
Source organism: Pinus tabuliformis (assembly GCA_031772625.1). NCBI lineage: Eukaryota > Viridiplantae > Streptophyta > Pinopsida > Pinales > Pinaceae > Pinus > Pinus tabuliformis. Next base: position 730,268,885 of record CM062809.1, on the reverse strand, counting down.
TCTGGATTTATTTTTTGGCTCAATTAATTTTTATTATATAGAATTGAATTTCAATACCTTCTTTCTTAATTTGTATGTCATTATAGTAATTTACTTCATTATTTATTTTGTGCTTGATAATTAGGTACAAAACTAACATGTTGCCTACAAAAAGGAATAAATTGCATTTCCATTGAAAAATATCTAGTACCATGCAAATTTATTCAACAAAGAATTAATTCTCTTTATTTTCTTCAAGACGCAATGGAAGAAATTGGGTTGAAGAAAGCATATTTTAGTGAATCACATGTGGTAAAAAAGGAAAAGGAACTTGAACCACCATTACATGGAATGATTGCAAAGGCATACATTGGGAGATTCACAAACATCAAAGATCCATTAGAAGAGGAAAATGAGCAAAATCAAGCAGAAAATATTGTGGAAGAAGACAATGATGAAACTATAGAGGATGAAGAGTTTGAATTACGTGATAATGTTGATTAAATTTAAGTTATGCTTGGAAATCAAGCTCATATTTTAATGAGTTATACTTGTAATGTTTTGACTTTGACATTTTATGAGAAGAATAAGCATTCAATTAATGTTGTTATATGTTCAATATATGTATTATGAGATTTTTGCTTTAATGTTTATGTGAATCATTATTTTTTTGAGAAAAATAGTGATTATTATTATTTTTTGACATGAAATTTATAAAAAAACCTATTGTTTAACCATTTTTTGTTAATTTTTTCCTATAAAAATTGTGATTTTGACATGTCATTTCTAGCAAAAAATTATCAAAATCTGCAATTTTTTAGTTATATTTATGTTCAGAATGGTTATTTTTATGTCAATTGATAAAAATTATTGTTCTTTTAGAGACAATTATTTGATGTGCATTGAAAAATTAATTAGCGATATATAAATATGTAGAATATTGAAACTTTAAAATGTTGACCTACTTCTTTCACTATACAAAAAAATAATGACCCCACTAGAAAAATAAATTAAAAGAAAAACAAGAAAATATGAAGAAGAAGACCATTTAAAAATTGTTAAATTTAGAAAAAAATTATTCAGATTTAATACATTAAAAAAATTAAAGTAAAAAAATAAGTCTTTTAGAAAATGGGCCTTATGCCGAATCAACACTTTTTAAAATTAGCATGAAAATCACTAACATTCTAAAAACTAATGTACGTTAAAAAATTTAAAGTGTCAAAAACTATGCTAAAAAAATACATACATATATATATATATATATATATATGTATTCTGCATCACCACTTTTCAAAATTGGTTGACCTTTTCTCTACGTCAACAAAATGGGTAATCATATCAGTTCCCGTTTCAAAGTTTACGTTGTTATATATTACCTGACCATTCAAACAACATTATTATTAACATCTCTGACAAACTTTGTTAGAAGTCTGGCGGGCCCTACTTTGAACCACATATCAAGCTCATAATGCAGGATGGAATCAATGTAATAACCTACAAGATTTAATTTCATTCATAAATATCAAACCTCAAACTTTATATCCACCGAAAGATTCCATAGAGATGGTAATACATAAATGACAGAGACTAAAAAAACACTTTAGCTGCCTTCACTCACCATTTCTCTATAAGAACCAGCATCATGCTTCTGCTTCAAGACTTGTATAAAATCATTTGCATAAAGATAAGGTGGAAGAGGCATTCCTACAACCAAATTCATTAGCTTTATCAACAAAGTACCTGATGTAATCCAAACAATAAAACAACAGAAGAATTTTGGGTGCAATCCAATGCCAAGTGACTTTTACAAAATTCCACAAAGGGGTAGAAAAACATTGTAAAACATTTAAGAATCCACCTGATTTTCAATGCCCTATTGATAAAGAATATCTTATTTCAAGAACTTAAGTCTTAATATGAAAATATAACAAAGGATATGAACCAACTCATCAAAAAAATATTACCATAGTAATAAATTGAAACATTAAAAGAGTGACTAGCATGGGAAGACACATAGTTAAGTCAAACAAAGTATATATCGAATAGTTATTCAATACACTGCATTATTTATCATTATTTTCAACAATGTTTGTCGTAGATAACACAAAATTTACCGCTTGGTTATAACAAAATTCATCTCAATGGGAAAATAAATTGTTTCAAACCCCAAGATTGAGAGGAAATTGACTTAATGTACATCAACATGTTAGTATTTTGTTAAGATACATCTACAGTTACTCAGAGTTGTTGATTTGATCCTATATAATCTTAAAGCCATGTTCAACCTACAATGAGTCTCTAGCTTTTTTGTTGTTAAAGTTGCAGGCTTATTTTAGCAAAGCCATAGGCTTTGATCATGATGAAATATAGTTAAAGGGTTTTCTCTAGATTTATATATTTTCATAGTTTAGTTTCAATTATGCATTTGCCCATACCAAGAAAGAGTTAAAAAAAACCATTAACAGACAATGAATATATCAATGAGAGCTAAACATGTAGAATAGAATAGATAAAGGATATACAAATGTAGAATGGGACATATTAACTCAGAAACTGAATAGACAGTGTGGTGTTAATATTACAAGTTTGATGTCAGTAGTAAAGACACACCAAGTCCATCGAATGCCTCTTTCCAAGAACCCTCAATAAGAATTTTCCAAAGTCCCTTTGATTTCCCAAATGTTCTAATTTGCATCTGAGCAGAAGACATGTCTAGTGTATTTCCAAAACAAAATAAACCACCAAATAACAATGTGTTGATGTATAAATTTTCACAAGAAATGTACAAGTCAAAATACCAAAATTTGGCTAGAAAATCCAAATCACTAGGGAAACACAAGAAGAAAAGGAGCTTTACCTATGTCGTCACAGTTGTGTAAGCTCTAGCTGCCATGGCTACAACCAAATTTTCCTTTGTTCCCATATACTTGTTCCTACTTTGTTTCAAGTAAAATCTCTTAAAGTAACTATAGCTATAAAAGTAAATATATTGAGATATGAATGATTGTAAATTTTTTGTACCAAGGTCCTGATACAAAGAATGAAATTTCCTAGTGGAAACCACCTCCCACAACACAATAGATAGATGTATGCACATTCAAGCACAAAATATAACGAGAATCAGTAAAAAGTGCAGCTTCGTTTACAATTCATTTCCATAAGTGCAATTGCAGACTATAGTAATAATGACTCATATTTACAATGGGGGTTCAAGAGTTATATTACTTTTAAGCTTTCATCGATGCATAACTAATGTACAAGCCTATGGTAGGGAAGAAGACATAATTTATCTAATACCCCTCATAATCCTTGAAGACTAGGATAAAAAATCCTATTTACTTAGAATTAGCTGGAATCATTAAAACATTTCAAACTAAGGTGAATTCCAAAACCTTCACAACATAGTGTATGAAAAAAATTCAATGGAAGAAGGAAACATTGAGAAATCATAATATCACATATTTAATGAAAAAAATGAACATTCTAAAGAAACAAACCTCCACAAGATCAAGATGCAATTGTCAATAGAAAAACGACAACCCTCAGAACACTATAGCTAAACCAATCCTTATCATATTCATCTATTGATACATATTATAGGTGATAGAAAAGAACGTTATCAGACTGTCTGAACAGTTTTACGATAAAATATTTTGCAACTTTTGATCAAATGGTGGAGTGCTATCTTAAGATTTATCCCCAAACATAGGAAATGAAGACTTATGTCTCTCATGCTGAAAATTACTACTAATCGATCCATATGACTAAACACACTAAAAGAGAACAAAAGAAAACATTCAAACATAAATAACTGCAGGTCAAGACAAAAAAATTGTTAGTAAACAATTTTTGTTTCTTCACGAGAACCCATGGTACTACCACAAATATGTCTGGAGTGTCTGGAAGATAATCAAGACAGTTACCCTCCATTTCCTATGGAAAAATAGATGTGACAAGAATTTTGAAGATTTTCCCAAAGAAAGGGGAGCTAGAATTAATAAGTTCTTTCTTTTGGATTTTGTAGTTATTCAATGTTCCACTCAATTGATTTCCTTGAGAAAAGACCACAAGACAATAGACAGGTGAGCTAAATTTCACGAAGGCCACACTTTCATAAGGGTGATAAGGATGAATATATTCTGATGTAATGATATATTAGCATGTAATCCTTGAAGAGATGATAATTATATTCCTTTTATTGATATATAAGTATTGGGGTTTTTCCAAAATAGATAAATAACTAAATTATTATTTTATAAACCACTAACTTTGAAGAAATATTTGTACTCCTGAAAATTCAAAAATGATAACATCTATTATTTATCCAAAATAGTAAAATACTATATATAGTTTGTCCACCACAACTACTCTGAGCAATGAATTCACCTAGAAGGCACACTTGTGGATCTAAGACACTCAATTCCATGGTGAGACTATCTGTTGGATCTCTTTGGGGAGGGTAATTCAGTGAATTCCCAGAATCATGATGACCATTTTGAGCAAAATCCTAGGCAAATAAACCATGATGATCAAAACTTCATAAGCAACCAACACAAGCTTCTTAAGACAACCTAACAATTTGGGTGTCTGATAAGCATGGAGTTACCTTTAAGCCCTGACCTTTTCCAACTCAGACTAAAATATAGTAGTCAAGGTGTTCAAGGACCTAATTCCTAAAATAGATGCATCCTGTTCCATAGTGAAAGTGTTTATTGGATCCTTTTGGAGAGGGTGATTTGGAAAGTACTATAGGTTACTTCAACAATTATGGATAAAATACTAATTAGATAGGCTATGATGGTAATTTTTTTTTAAAGAAAATAGTGCAATCCTCTAGAGAGGGTGACTGGGAAAGTAACATAGGTTACTGTGACTATTATGGATAAAATGCTAAGAAGATAGGCTATAATGGCCAAAAAACTTTAAGAAAATAGTGCAACCCTCTTAAACCATGGTGAGATGGTGAGAATATAGATGCCTAATTAACATGGAGTTACTTTTAATCCCTGCAAATTGACAGCTCAAAAACAAAATGTGGTGAATCCATGGACCTATTAATTTTGTACCAAAGTAGAATGACTAGATTGGGATAATAAATCCTAGATCAGGAACCATCCATAACGAAATATATAGGTTGCATGCATTTCAATCTTAGTCAGGCTTTAATATTCAAAGCAGAATGAATGATTATTGGCACAGAACCATCTAAACCAAGGTCTTATTTGCACCTTGGGGTTGCAACTATTTCTAATATTTGAATGTCGACCATTTGTCTGAATTTGACATATGCAAGGTTTATATGGGTCAGTTTTAGTGTCCATCTTCAATGCACCCAATAGACCGTCTAGATACAATGCATCCTTACAAGAGGATCAACCCCACCAATTTTAAGCACACCAACCCAAGGATCCATTGACCCAAATTGAAACTAGATACAAAAACCCATTTAAAAATACTCAACCCAGATGATTTCTAAGGAAATACATGTGTTAGATACTAAATTCTATAAAACCCATTCTAGAAAAGAAGAAACAATACTGATTAATTATAAGGCGAATATTCATTGGAGCTAAGAACTTATATTTCTTTCGACCCCTCGCATGAACCTCTGGTTGATATCTATTACTTGGTCTTACATATATCTAATGGATATAGTAGTGCTGACGATCCCTTCTATGGCTCCTAAAGTTGCCCCTGTCACAGATTCAAAATCAACCCCCATTGCATATAAATTCCACCGAATAAAATCTCTGATCTATTATATATCTGTCTATGGTGGGGATATAAAATTAGGTATTCAGAACCCAATTTGAAATTTACATTCCTAGTGTGAATACAGACAATTGATGATTGAAACTAGAGGTCCAAAAATAATAAGTTGGGCTACTCGCAATTGAGATTTCAAATCAAAACTAAAAATCTCCTCAAGGGATTAGAATGGAGAAAAATTAGCGTGTTTAATTAATCGAATGGGTTATCAGTTACGATGAAGGGCAGATTGTATCTGCAGTTGAATATTTTGACTGTGTGGTACATGGTAGCATTAGATGTTTGGTGTCTCACTTAACTAAGCTGTGAAAAGTTCATCTCGAATCCCAGTGTGGGTCTGATTGAAATTATATCTCTTTGATTCTAAGTTTAAAATTGGGCGAGACTGCTGGAATCAATTTGTAGTAGTCCCACCCGTGTTGTATGTAACTACATGTTGTGTGGTTCAAAATGCTATTGAATGAGGTACTGTGTACTAGTCGAGTGGAATTTCAAATTGAACATTATTATAAAATTTATTTTAAATTTGGATTATTCAAGTATGGACAGAGGTTAAATAATATTTCGATAGATTAAATTTTTATTTTTTTAATAAGAAAAAATCTATTTATTTTTTATTAATAAAAAGTAGATATATATTATAGTATTTCATTGCTCATGTCTTTGCATTAGTGAGTCACATATGAAATCTCAAAATAAAATGTCTAAATCTCTAAGTATATTACTACTCTAAATTGTAGTTCTTCTATCTGTGACAACTGTCTACTATATCAATCTTCACAACAAAAGATTTGTATGTGATCTTAAAGTTCTTCATGATGAAAAATATAACATATATAATTCAAACATGACAAAAACATATCATGATCTATGGAAACTGTCATGGGTTGATGAAAAATAAACCAGATGAAGGAAAAATTGTCAAGGGCATCCCTTTATAAGTTAAAACTCCCCGAGATGAAAAGGATTACTTTGTCAAAATCTTAGTAGAAAATCCTCCTTGACACAAAATTGCATTCTTTCTTTGATAGGAGATATGTCACTTGATTATGTTGTCTATACACATGATTAGAGCTCATTCTCTCGAAAGTCTTCATCAAATATCTTATGCATTGCATCTAAAAAGTAAAGGAAGGTGATCCAAATTTTGTTCTCAACTGTACCCAATCCAAGATCACCTTGGAATCTCCAAACACAGCTAAATATTCAATTCCAAGCTAGGTAGCACATAGAAGAGCCCCCCAAAGTGTGATTAGCTCAACTCTATTATTTGACCTTGTGCCACTATACCAATTGAAATGGAAGGCGTTGTCCATCTTCAAAACTAAATGTGCCCCACTTCTACAAACCCTGTTAGTGGATGCTCCATAATAGGAAAGTGTGACCATAGCTCCATGAGTCAAAAATGTCTCCTAGGTTGTTCCTCCTTCATTGGCCCTATCTCCATAAAATATGCATAGATCTTTAAATAGGTGCCTCTAGTATTTGGTTATGTTTTTTCAAAAATATTCTCATTCCTACTTCTCCATATGCCCCACAAAATATAGAAATGTAGGGGAACAATATGTCTTGAAACCTTCAAACCACTGAGAAAGACATCTCTAAATGAAAACCATGTTCTAGACTACATGTATTTTAAGGACCCCACTCCATACCAAGATTGCAAAAGGACATGTCATAAATAGATGTTCCACATCTTCTAAATCTTCTTTGCATAAAGAGAATCTATGAGGACCCTGAAAGCCCCTTTTATGGAGATGATCCCAAGTTAAAATCTTATTGTGGACCACCAACTACATGAAACATTTCAGTTTGAGAGGTATATCCCATTTACACGTCTTATGAAACCAAAAATAATTATCATCTGGGTTGGGTCTCTAAGAAATATGTTTATAAATCTATCTAGCTGATATTTTCTCTTTATACATAACACCTTCACATGATAGATTACCTTCTTTCTCAGTCAATCCTAAACATCCTAGACTTAATTGTGTTGTGAAACATGCCCATTCCATTGATATATCCTTTGGCAATCCAAGTTCAAATGCATTAATCCAATAACCTGTAACAGAAGAGGATCCTCAGTCATAAGAGATTTGGTTCATAAAGTAAATCCTTTTGTTATGTAAATGCTCAAGGATGGGAACATAAAGAGTATGTATTCCCTCCACTCCTTTGATAGCATCCAGTCCAATTTCTATCCTATTACCCCTTCCAACCTCCCATCTCAGATTTCCTAGTAGTTAGTGTTTGTTTCTCATCATGATTCTCCATATATAAGATGCCATCTTTTTCACTGGAGCCCCATCTTTAATCCATTACTTAAGATGCCTATTTTTTAGATATTTTTCTTTAATAAAATGTTGGCAAATACCTTTGCCCTGGAAATCTCTTCATATTTTCTTGACAATTAAATCCTTACTAAAACATTTTATGTCCTTTATACCCCACCCTCCATCCTTCTCATGTCTCACAAGCACCTCTAAACATACCAAATGTATCTTCTTTGTGGATCCATGCCTGGCCCAAAGGTACCTAGCTATAATAGCATTAGTTCTTTTAATTATATATTTAGGAAGATAGAAGAGATGCATCTAATATATAGAAATATTTTGAAGGAACACTTTGATCATAACCAAAATCCCTCCCAATGATAGCCACTTATTCAACCATTGAAACATATTACGCTCGAATTTTCTTATCAACCATTCCCAATCCATTATTTCATATTTATTAGGTTCAAACAGAACCCCAGATATTTGAATCCTCCCTCCATAGGAATCATGTCCACCTCATAGATTTGAGCTATCTCCTTAATCACCTCCTCCTCCTTGTTTGCTGAGATAAGTGTAGATTTACCTTTGTTCATAAAGAGACCTAAAGCTTCTCTAAAACTATTAAGAATATGATGGAAGGATTTCCATTCTGAAATAGATACTTTCCCAATGAAAAGCACATCATCTACAAACATAGTGTGTGATATACTAATATTCTTGGTGATCCTACACCCAATTATATTTCCCTTTAATCGTGCTTCGTTGATGCATATTTTTAGACCGTCAATGACCAAAATAAATAGTAAAGGTGATAGAGAACATCCCTCTCTTAGACATCTAGACGCCTTGGAAAAACCTGTTGGAATCCCATTAATGATAATGGACGTATTTCACCAAAGAGATACAAGCCATAATCCATCCAACAACAATGTCTCAAAAATTGATCTTATGGAGAATCAACTGTAAGAACTTCTAGTCCACCATGTCATAAGCTCTTACTAGGTCGATCCTGATAAGTCACACCTCCAACTTGTGCCTTTTAATAAAATGTAAACATTCTTGAGTTATGTCCACTCTGTCTTGGATTTGTTTGTTATCTAAGAAGACAAATTTTTTTGAAGTAATATGCTTAGATAGCGAGGTTTTGATCCATCTTGTGATGATTTTAGTAATAACTTTATATATCATATTGCATAAAGATATCATCCTAAAATCAGAAAAGGTAGAAGTTCTAGTCACATTGAGAATAACATCTATAAAAGAGGGATTAATGGACCCAAAAAATGTAAAAAATGTTCTATAGACCATCCATCTAGGTCAAGGCTCTTATCCCTAGCTAGAGCTTTCAAGACCCTTATCAATTCTTCCATGGATATGGGCTGCCCCAACTGTACACTTTCTTCCAAATCTACCATTTTCGGAAATAGGTTGATGAAATGAATCTGCTTTTCAAAGTTTTTTCCTTATAGCTCTCTAGATTTTCGACTAAAATATAACAATGTCTTCTACCAAATATCCTTTTGTGTTGTGTATAGATTACCTAGTTTATCTCTGATATTCAAAATTGTGTTGTCCTTTTTCCTTTTAGATGTTTTTTTTCTGAAAATATCAAGTATTTTTGTCTCCTTCCAAAACCCAAATGGCTCAGCTCTTTAGTTGCCACTCCTCTTGAAACTTTAGAATTTGTCCCTTTCTCTCTTCAAAAAACAAGCACAGGGGCTTCACTCAATGAACCTCTAACATAGCACGTGCATTGATGGGATAATAAACAATACCCTTAATTTGACCACATATTGGAAAATACCTCTAAAAATCACTTTATTTAAACCCTTACCAACACTAACCCAATACACCTTGCCAATTTAAAAGTCCCCTACTTTCACTAGATATTCTAGGTATCCATTTTTTCATTAACATTTTTTACACCCCTTTATATTTATATCCCTTTATATTCATTAACAATGGTAAGACGATTCTACACCTAGAAAGAATAACCTAAATAATAGGTAGCTGAAAACTTGAAAGTTTCAATAAAAAAGAGGTAGATATAAGTTGGTTGATTTACAAATACATAATGTGAAAACATTGAATGGAAAATACATAGATTTGAACTCTCAATTCCATCTATATTCTATTGAATACATAGAAACATACACTACAACAGTTCAAAATAAAACCTCGATAACCAACACAATGGAACACCTATCATCTGGCTTATAGAATAGGAAGAGGAGAGAAAGTATAATGAATATAGACACATGAAAAATCCTATATAGTTGGACATTGTCAAATCATAGCACTAAATTGATCACCTAGTGCACCATAATTGCATGGTAAGAGTTCCAAGTAAGTGTGTCTCCATCAAAACATGAACTAGAGGACACAATCATGTATCCCTTCCTTGAGATTTGTGTCTTCTACCTGACATGGGAATTTCTCATGCATAAGTATTCTAATTGACTATGGATATGCACCATCTTAGTATGAATATATCATGCATACTAAAAATAACAAAAGGAAAGATCTAATAATAGAAAAACTCTATCCAAAAGTAAAATTGCTAAATTTGAAAAAACATCTAAACTAGAATTAATTGAAGGCGTGACATGCGTGCCCTTAGCATGCATGCACCCTCTTCCAAACAATAGTCTATTTCACTATCTCTTGTGGCATGCATGTGCCCTCTACCAAGCAATAGTCAGTATCACTGTCTCCTTCACTTTCATTCAACCTATTCATCAATAATGTAAGGAAAGGGTGAAGGTGTGATATCTATTGTCTTCTCTAATTCCCCATCATTGGAGGATCACTAGCTTAGTAATAGTTGAAAAATCTTAATAGATGCATAGATCATAGAGGTATCAGTAATGTTATGCATGCATGTTCTAGAGCAAGGCTTCTTGGGAGCGGGAGAAAAATTCAGAAGCAAGAGTAGAAGAAGGAAGTCAGAGAGGAAGCAAGAGCAAGGAGTGACATTTTCAAAAGCTCCCAGGGTGGGAGCGATTTTGGGAGTGAATTTTATATAATATATATTTTTATATTTTTCGATGCATATATGTCAACAAAATCTTGTAAAATGATGAATTTGTGATAAAAAAATATAAAAATATGGATTAAACCATATAACATAATTCATGTAGTAGTTATAATTTTCATCAACCGCAAGTCCACAAATTACAAGTTCATTTATATAGCATGTAAGGGTGCACATAACCAAAATAACATCGAGTGAAATCCATCTCTGAACTGAAAACACATCAACAAATAGGCTCTAGATGGCCTCTATCATCCAAAAAAATCACCCTACAACAAATACCTACATATCATCAAAATCATTGCCATTAATATTACCCTCTAAGCATTAACATAAGGTAGAAAAAATGTAGTATGTTAAGTCAAGATTTTGTTTGAGTGACATGTATATTTCTAATAGGTTCGTGATAGAGGAGTTTGACAACAAATGTCACTAACATTGAGGTATATAGAGGGCTTGGTTCTCTTGATTAAATATGAGTTCCATATCCTAGTACATGACAAAATATAATGGAAACATTGCAATCCCCCCAATCCTGAAATCCTGAAAAACTAATAAGTCTGTTGGAATTTAAGTGAGATCTAAAATTCTACTTTCTCCATATGAAATATAATGAGGTTGGAACCACTCTCAAACATCCTGAGTCTCATGGTAATGTTAAAAATTTAATTAAAAGGATGAAAATGAAAGATAAAGGATAATGTCACTTTTACTTTAGGAATTTAACATTACCATGAATTTCATGTCAATACTAGGGCCATAGGATTGAATATTAGGCTAATATGGACCTAATATTATCATAGTATTTTATTTCTCCCTCCCACACTTCATACTCCAACAATACTCCTGAACCTCTATTTCTCTAGCACACTTGTTTTTTACCTCCACGTGGGCAATGTATTGTATAAGCAATACCTTATAATACACATATTGCTATGCAACATATAAAAACCCTTTACCCCTTATTATTTGCTCAATATATTATTTTATTTTTTCCTCATTTTCTATGCCTCAATATGAACGCACGTGATATGGTATCTCTTTGTTAGTGAAGCCCCTGTGGAAACAAAAGGCTCTTTTTCATGGCCTCTATCAAACATTCTGGATCCATTAGATTGTTTAAAAGATTGATCATTTTATCTCAAGTAAACAACTCCCTAACAAGATCCTTCTTCTTTTTCCTTTCCCAATGTTTGACGTATTGCTTCAATAATTTCATTTTGTATTGAATAGCCCCCATATTAGATCGCATCAGGACTGTGATCAATTTACTCCATGAGGCTTAAACCAAAGCATACAATTAGATTTATTTTAACCATGAATGGTTATATTTAAAAGGATATGTTTTATGCTCATTAACCCCAATCCACTCAAGGAAAATTGGATCATGGTTGGATATGGAGGAATTATATAGCCATGAATGTAAGAGATCTAGTCTACCTATCAGATCTAAGCTAAAAAATAATTTTCCAACCTCTTGGAGATCGCTTCCTTCCCTAACCGACCATTCCACCATGTAGGCCTATTCGGGAAAGGGACAATGTCCTGTCATAAAATTTGAACAAAAAAATCCTTGAAAAATCTTTTGAGCTTATCCCATTTAGATTTGGATCCCCATAAATCATCGGAGTCCATCGTCATATTAAGGTCTCCTACCATAATTAATGAAATTATATCCATCATACCATTATTATCCAACTGATCCCAAAAACAGTTTTTGTTTGAGTAATGTGCATAATTGATGATGTGTAGACAAATATCAAACCCTCTCGAGAAACCATATAGGATTATCCTTGCACATGACTTATAATCCCAAAGATTAAGGACTCTTGGGTCCCAAATAGCTGCCAACCCCCTCGAATGTCATGTTGCAATGGTAGCACAAACATTCCACTCGAGGCATATTTTTAGTAAAAATTCCTATGCCTTCTATTTACCTATCATAGTCTCTTGAAAAAGGAATAATGCAAGCTTATTCATAGTTATAATACTACATCTAGATATGATTTTTGAGGCAGATCCCAAATCCTTTACATTTTAATACATACCAATCATAAATGTTGTAATTCATCGGGTATATGCACTCTAAGGACTCAGGAAACAACGTGTTTGTAATCCTACATAGCAGAGGGATATAATAAAGTTGGATGTGAGCCTTGTCTTCATAACTTGTTAAGTTGTATGATTTGAGATTCGACATGAGTATCCTAAGATGAGTTATAGGAATTTATTAGGTGAACAAGGAATAGTCTAGTTGTAGTAACAGTAACTTGGTTAAGTTGTTCTAGTTGAGGCAGGTTTTGGTTGGTTTCCCAAGTTGCAAAAAAACTAAGGGTAGTAGTGAGGGCATGATAGTTAAGGAGTGTCAAGGCATGCCAAGGAATGAGAAGGTGTGCTAAGAAATTCCAAATAGTGTCAATGCATGTCAAGGAGTGTCAGGGCATCACAAGGGAGAACTAAGTCAAAATGCATGGAAATCAATGAATAAGAGTGTTTGCTAGGGGGCATCAGTGAATTCCAGGTGTCCTAAGGATGAAGTGTGTTAGGATAATTTTAGAATAGGATTTGCAGGAGGAAAGCATATGATTGTGCTAAGGGGTTGGAAAAATTAGTTTTCGACAAAAAGAGACTTTGGGCTCAGAAAAACTCTATTTTTTCAATGACTTGGTGGGTTTCCTAAGTCACAAAAAAAGTAAGGCTATCTATAAGGGCATGACAACTAGGGAGTGCCAAGGTGTGCCAGGGAATGCCACAAAGTGCTAACACATGCTAGATAGTTCCAAGGCATGTTAGGAATGCCAATATATTCCAATTTCTAAGGCATGCGAAGATGTGCCAGATGTTAGGATGTGGCACCAACACATGCTAGGGAATGTTAGTGAGTGCTAGGGAAACCCAAGGGAGCAATAGTTTCAATTGCATGAAAATGAATGAATAAGAGTGTGTGATAGGGAGTATTAGTGAGTTCCAATGTGCTAAGGAGGGAGTGACAAAGTATGTTAGGCAGTTCCAAGGAATGCTAGAGTGTTAGGGAACAACACCAAGGTGTAACAAGTTCCAAGGTGTGCTAAGGATTGTTAGTGAGTGTTATGGAAACTCGAGGGAGCACTAGGTCAAAATGCATGGAAATGAATGAATAAAAGTGCATGATCGGGAGTATCAATGAGTTCCGGGTGTGCTAATGAGGGAGTGACATGGTATGTTAGGTAGTTCTAAGGCATGTAAGGTGCCAGGGTGTACCGACATGTGCTAGGATGTGTTAGGGAGTGCTAGGGAAACATAAGGGAGAACTAGGCCAAAGTAATGCATTGAAATGAATGAATTAGAGTTTTTGATAGGAAGTATTAGTGAGTTTTGAGCATGGTAAGGAGGGAGTGACAAGGTATGCTAAGAATTGTTAAGGCATTCTAGAGGAAAATGTAACATGCCAATATGTGCTAGGTGCCAGGGTGTGCCAATGCATGCCAGGGAGTGTTTGAGACTGTGAGGGAGAAGCAAGGGAGCCTTAGTATGAAATGCATGGAAATGAATGAATAAGATTGTGTGATAAGGAGTGTTAATGCCTTATAGGTGTGCTAAGTATGGAGTGACAAGTATGCTAGGTAGTGCCAAGGAATGCTAAAGTTCCAGGGCGATATGCCAAGATGTGCCAAGTGCCAAGGTGTGTCAATGCATCCCGAGGAGTGTTAGGGAGTGCCATGGAAACAAAAGGGAGAATTAGTTCAAAAATCATGGAAATGAACAAAAAAGAGTGTGTGATAGGGAGTGTCAGTGAGTTTCAAGTGTGTTAAGGAGGGAGTGACAAGGTTATATGCTAGATAGTTCCAAGGCATGCTAGAGTGCTAGGGCATGTCAGGGAGTGGTAGTATGTGTTAGGGAGTGCCAAAGCATGCCAAGGAATGTATGGATGGTAACACATGCCACATAATTCCAAGGAATTCTAAGATGTGGCAGGTAAGATGGCATGTCAAGATGTAAACTATGTTTCGATTTCGACAGTTGGATGTGAGCCTTGTCTTGGTAACTTGTTAAGTGGGATGAGTTGAGATTGGACATGAGTAGCCTAAGATGAGTTATAAGTAGTTCTTAGGTGAAAATGGAATATTTTGAATTTCAACGACACATGAAAATTTGGGTTTGGTATTAGAATCTTTGATGCAAACACACTCAAGTGACAGAACACATCTACTTTAATGCAACACAAAATCTACACACATCAAAGAATCAACTAGTGCACATGATAGCTTTTAAATCTTCCTCTATTGCTTCTCATCTACTTTCCAATAATTGATCTCAGATAAATTTAATATTAAACCATGTCAAATCATACAAAATCATCTCAATGCATTTCAGATATGCTAAGACTTGCCAAGTTCCAATTTGTGCCAGAGAATGTTATGCATGCTAGGAAGTGGTAGGGCATGTCGAAGAGTGCTAAGGTGTGCTAGATAGTGATAATGCATGTTGAGGAGGGTTAGGGAGTACTAGGACAATACAAGGGAGCACTAGGAAATTACAAGGGAGAACTAGGTCAAAATTGATGGAAATGAATGAATATGAGGGCATGTTAGGGAGTGTCAATGAGTGCTAGCTGTCATGCCAGGGAGGGAGTGACAAGGTATCATATGAGCTGGTAAGGTATGCTAGGGAATATTAGGGCATGTCAAGAAGTGCCAGAGTGTGCTAGGTAGTTTGAGGGTGTTTTAATATTTTCCAATATATGCAAGGACATTGCAAGTGCTAAGTTATGCTAGGATGTGTAGGGCGCCAGGGTATGTCAATATGTGTCAAGGAGTGTCAAGGAAACAAAAAGAATAACCAAGCTAAAATGCAAGGAAATGAACCCATAAGAGGGTTAACAAGTCATGACTTTATCTTTTTCAAAAGCAGCATGTTAGGCACATTAATAATAGGTTCCAATACATGCAAAGTGTCATTTTCTGCCAAGTTCTAAGGTATGTCAATTCATGCCAAGGTGTTACAGGGAATGTTAGGGACTGCAGGGCATGCCGACACATTCTAGGAGAGTTGTATGTTGTGATAGGGCATGCCAACATGTGTTTGGGTGTCCTAGTCATGGAAATATGTTCTAGATACAAGGATGTTCCAAGACATGCGAGGTGCCAATAAATGTTAGTGTGTGCCAAAGCATTTTAAGGTGTGCCAGAATTGTTTGAAGACATGCGCAATGCCAACAAATGTTAGTGTGCGCCAAAGAATTTTAAGGTATCCTAGAATTGTAGAGGTGTGTTAGGTCTCTCTCATTAATAAAATTCAAAAAGCTTGATTATGTATTAAATAATATGTTTCCTACACACACTAGTGGAACTTTATGTAAAGGGAATTTGATAGATAATAAACCTAATAGAGATGAATCATTTGTTGACTCATAGGAAAAATCTATTCTAATTACTTGAGGGAAATGATACATGTTGATTACTTATTAACAAATTAACTGACTCTAAACATTATGGCCTTGGACACATAATGAAAAACACTCCACAATAATGGTCTTAAATCATTATATTTTGACAAAAAGATATGGTAACAGGTACATAACATCATCAAAATCTCATTGGAATGATCAAGGATGATGAACATTTTTTGACCGTCACCAAAAGTAACCAAAAAGAGCATTGGTGAGGGTTAATAAAAGATCGTCACTAGAAGTGTGTCCAAAGAGAGAATTAATGATGGGCATTTAATGAACCTCACCATAAGTATCATTAAAAATGGCTTTGGTGACAAATCTTAAAGGACCATCACTATATACACTTATAACAATGTTTTTTCAAGGACCGCCACGATATACAACATTGGTGACGAACCTTAAAGATTTGTCACAACCATGACACTCACCAATAACCTCTTTTGTTGTAGTGAAGGTCAGGAGGATTATAAACAACTGGATTTATTTTATAAGGAGAGCTGGTGGTGGTTGCAAGATGTTGAGAAATGGGTTTACCTATTTACTTTAAAAGTAAATCTCTTTCAGTTCTTAATGTTATTCTTTCTTGGACTTGCCAAACCAGAAGAATATTGAGATTTTGATTGATCTATTCTAGACTTTCTTTGGGATTCTTTTTTTTAGAGATAGAGAACATGAACATGTCATATTGTGGCCATGGGGTTTGCAAGTTTTGGAAATATTCTTCAATGATTGGGTATTCATAATTTGTAGGGACTAGTCTTCCCCTCAATTTTGTGGATCTAAGAGACAAAATTGATCAACAACCTGGTCAGTGTCGAATTTAGAGGAGGTATCATAAGAGGAATCATTTTTGTCAACAAAAGGAAGAAGATAATATCATCTTACGGGAAAGGAGAAGGAGTTGTGGAATCAACAAAACAAATATCCCACCATTATGGATTAAGATCAATAGTAAAAAGAGTAGAAAGATGATAATCTCGATGCTTTTTGGGACATATGTTGGTGTGTTGTCCTAATTTATTGCAATTGTAACAGAGAGAAAACTCTTTGGAGTAGACAACCTTTTAAGATAGGAATTGCTTGGGAAGAAATGATTGTAGGGCTTGGAATTTTTATAATATCTTGAAGGAAGATTAGGGGTCCACCTAGATTTGAAAGAGTACTTTTTTTATATTTTGTTCTTGTTCTTGCATAATTTACTGACGTCCTCCATTAAAAGCACCATATCCCCATTCTTGAATTTTTCCAAAATTCTTGCACAATGACAAAGTAAACATATTATTAAATCTTTAAAAATCCTTTGAGACCCTTTTTTCTAGGAAATTCTCTTCTATTACCATATCTATATGGATGTCGGCCATAGCTATTGTCATCACCTACAAACTGATGTCTTTTTCTTTGAGATACTGCTTTACTACATCTGGAAGGGCCCTCGAAAATGTACGTATATAATACTCGATATATGTATGATCATTAGCTTTCCCTGCCTGTATAAGTAATTTCTGCGTATAAAAAAATTTGATGCTTTAGAGATAAGTCTCCTAATCTCTGAGACATGATAAGAGATTGGAGATGTTCTGCATTTGATCCTACTTATTTGGACCCGTAAAAATGTAACCCTAAGGCTTCAAATAAATCACTTTCATATGTAGGAGTATCTAGGAATTCATCTTTGGTTTTTTGGGGCAACCAATGCCACCATTCCCATGCAAGACTAGTAAATCCCACAATAAGGAGATTAGCCATGTGTTTTGGAGTAATTGTACTATCTTCAACTCATTTTGCAATACTCTAATTTCCCAAACGTTGCAAGGCTTCTTTAATATCTTCTCTGATTTGACAAACTATGTTAAGGATGGGATGTTTTGGCATAGTGGCTATTAGTATATTTATGGACCGAGTGCCCAAATTTCCTATGTTTGTTATCCTTGATGTACATGTGGAAGATTTTGCCATAGATTCTCTGAATGTTTCTAGTCCTTCAATTTCTAGGGCCATAATATCTAAGTAGTTTTGCTTATTTGGCAGCAAATGATCACAATGGATGACATAATTTAAATATTTACAAATATTGAGATACAAATTATCTAAAATCCCAAAATCCCATTCTGGTTGTAAATCTGGTTCTATTTCACAAGCAAACAGATCAAGTGACTTTTGTCTTCTATGACCAGACTTAGTTTCTTCTTTTGTAATTCCTTGTCTAAATGGGTCAAAGGAAACAAGATTCCTTATAGGATTTTGAAATGACTTAGAGATTTCTATGACTCTATAATAATACTTTTAAGAACAGAAAGCTGAATATTTAACTTTTCTACAAAGTTATTTATTTCATGAGCATCACTTAAAAAATGAGATAAGATATCCATTTTATCTAAAAAAATTTGCAATCCTTCTTTCTCAACTTGATTATAATAGATTATTTTGAGAAGATCATTATGGACATCATCTAAATTTTTTGCTGTTAAATTTTCTTGAATACTTGAGTAATTTAACAATTTTCATGGACTTGAATCTGTTATAGAGGCTCTTACTAGCATATATTCTTGCTTGTTCCCATAAGATTGAAATTGGCGACAATGATTTGTTGGAAGATTTCATCCTTGGATAAAAGAAGATTCCCCTCTTGGGAGCTTTACTGTTATTTCTGTATTTTCTCTTGGCGATGTTACTAAAAACATGTAGAGGTTGTCTATCTTAGAGGTACCATAAAGAATCTTGATTTTATCAATGCAGGTTGGACAATCAATGCATTTTCCGCAATGAGAAGGCTGACCAGTCATGGAGGATTTGCAGGGATGTTGTGGCTTTATTTGTTGTATGCAGAATCTGGAAGCACTATGAAAAAAATAAAGTTGATCCTTTGTAATTTGAAGTGGTACAGGGCTGCAGAAAGAATTTCTCTTCTCTATTTCTAACAATGCTTATTTATAGGAATGATATTTATTTTCCCAAGATGTATAATAAGTTATGCTAGTCCAATCAAAGTTAACGGGCCGAGAGTTTGAATTATGATCTATTTCTAATAGGTTGTGTCGATGAGAAGTTCTTTCAACATATGATTTTAGAGGTGGAAGAGTAAAATATGAAAAGTGAACTACGACCATACATTTTAGTTGATCGATGAGTGATGAAATAGACATATCAAATCCACTTGGTAGAATATAGGATTTTAGAAGATCATAGATGTAGGGATCTTCTAATGAAACTGCATACTTCGGATAAACTGTACATAAAGTTGGACCATTATGTAAAGGAGTTGAAAAACCACGTATTAAAGAATATGAAAATTGCTTATGTCTAGTATCAACAATGCAGCAGGGAGAATGCACATTTAGAACTGGTCAGGATAATG
Organism: Pinus tabuliformis; assembly: GCA_031772625.1. Taxonomy (NCBI): domain Eukaryota; kingdom Viridiplantae; phylum Streptophyta; class Pinopsida; order Pinales; family Pinaceae; genus Pinus; species Pinus tabuliformis. Next base: position 730,249,038 of record CM062809.1, on the reverse strand, counting down.
GATTCGGGCCAAACCTTATAGCTCCATGATGGTAGTACTTATATTGTTGTTTCTTTCCCTAGTCTATTAGATCTCTCTCTAATAGATTTATATGAAGCGGTTCTTCATTTGAGGTAAAGGGCTCATTCACAAAATGCACTTTAATGAATGAGTGAGAAAAGTATTCCCAACCATGAAGCTTATAAACATGTTTAGGACATATGGGAGGAAATTTCCAATCAATGGAAGAATGTGGCTATGTATAAGACCTTGAGAAGTAGTGGCTACAGATAAAGAAGAAAATCTACAATCTTTAGCCATGGTTATTTCTTTCAGAGTCTTTTCTTTTGAGGTTTCAACTAAATTAATTTCATCCATAGAAGGATCCACTATAGAATGATCGAGCAAACTCTATGAGAACTAGGAGAAAACTCTCATAAAACGGCTACCAAAAAACAACAACTTCAATACTAGTTTTAAAATCAGGGCTTTGCTACCTCACATTTCAACTAAAATTTTCAAAACATCATCATACAATAGAATCCTTCTAAAAATACATATAGAGTTTTCAGATTAAGGAAATGCTTACATGTTTTCAATCATATAACAATGAAGTCAATTGAACCTGGCTCTAATACCGTTATGACTCCCATATCTCTCACTTATGCTCATATGCGACAAACACAAAATTGGCTTACAGACTCAACAACCATCACAACTAAAAATAGACATTACACACATCTACTATATCAAAATAGATATACATGTAATCAAAGTGAATTGTTTTACCAAAGGCTTATGTAGTTAAATGTGAGATTATTACTTAGGTTTTGTCACTTTTTTGTATATATATTTATGTTTTTAATATTCATATCTATATATTGTATTATTTTATTTTAAATTTATATTACATTGGTTAATGTATATGATAATTAAAAATTTAGAATAATTTTAATTTTTTAAATTAATAATTGCGACAATAAATTTAATATAGAATAAAAAATAATATATATTTTGATATAATATTGATTTAAATTAATTTATTTGAATAAATAATTTACATTTCTTTTTAAATATTTTTTTATGTTTTTTATGTAAAAAATCTTGATGTTTCATTCGAAATTTATATATTTATAATTTTAATAGAATTTAATAATAATAATAATAATGATTTAATTTAATTTAATTTTAAAGCTACTATTAAATCAAACATTAACAACAATTTACTCTCACAATATAATATTCATATAAAATAATTTACCGCATTAAAGAAAATTACCATATAGATATGCTTTTGGGTAAAACTTGAAAACAAAATGCATAAAATTACTTATATGAACATACGAAACTCTATCATCAATCTTACCCTTATGATACTTTATCTAGTGAAAACCCCACATTATACATAAACTTTTCATAACATATACAAGGGCAATGTGATGTAATACCCATCCATTTATGTTGGACCAAAGCTAGACTGAGTTGTAGCTATAAAGCTAGGTCCAGGGGGTAAAAATGGGAGTAAATACTTTATTACCAAATAAATAAAGAGCATTTAAATGCTTGGACAATGAGACACCTAGAAATTAAATTCTTGTCAAATGAAATCTCATTATTGAATGGGGATGGATAATTCTTTCATGATAATAATTCTAGATAAAATTATAAATAAGCTTGATGTATGGGAGATAAATATCCATTAATTTTATTAGCTAGACAAATATTCTAAGTTTAGGAAAAACAGAAAAGCCTTGTGGGAGAGAAAGACGAGCTTTTATGGAAACATCCTAGGCAAGTGGATAGAAATAAAATCCACAAAAGCGGGACAGTGCTAAAGGAAACCATATCATGAAAAAAGGAATTAAATACACATTTAAGAGATCAAAAGGAGGCTATTGATCAATGGGAAACAAATCTCGGCTTGGGGGTGAAATAGAGGAAGCCAGTTCTAGGTTGGGTGGCGGTGCTTGATTTTCCAAGTGACACACTTCCAACTAATCTACGTTGATTCAATTGCATATTTTTTGGCTCCTTACATTTTATGTTGTTGATTATTTTAGCATATGAATATAATTTCATGTGATCTAACTGCCTATAAGATGATTAAATACTTATGTATGTGACAACTACTGAACATAAATTTATTTGAAGTTAATATTAGTAATTGGAGCATAGTATGTGGTTGTTAGTATTGTATCAAGGAGGTATGTGACAAGTGATATCAGAGCCCTAGGTTCAAATATTGAGGCCTATGGGTTAACCCACATATGTAAGATATGGATGAGTTGTAGGTTCTAAACTAGGCCTAACGGACACTAGCACAAAATGCCTAATTAATTACTAAAAAAACAACTAAAATTTGCATATAAATGTCAATTTTTCAGTCGGTTACCAATAGTAGCTAATTTACAGTATCTTATAATGCAACCAGCTTTTAGTCATTTTTAGCTTAGTCATTAATTAGTTTCCTCAATTTTACCATCTATTAGTATATTTAGTCATTAATTTTTCTTTGGTTTAGTCATTAATTGTCACAATTAATGACCACATATACAACAAAATATATTACTATATGAATCCTCGAGAAAACTAATTAATGACCAAATAAATATGACAAAAATATTGGTCGTGTTATAAGATATTGTAAATTAGCTACTAATAGTCATATATATGAAAATTTTATTCATCAATTGAAATCAATTAATGATCAAAGCAATATGACTAAATTTTAGTTGTGTTATAAGATACTATAAATTAGCTACTAATAGTCATATATATGCAAAATTTAGTCATCATTTTAATAAAATTTCTATCATTTGCAGTAGTTATTTATCTTTTTTTGGTATTTTCATATTCATTATATAAACGGATGACTTAGTAGTTTCTATTCATTTTATCTAAGTTCATTCATAATCATTATAAATGGCTAATTTAGTCGTATATTCATTTTATTCCTGGTCATCATTAATTAATATAAACTAATAATTTAGTCATTTTAGATTGATTTTGTGTTCATTATTAATCAACATAAAATAATTAGTACGATTTTGCGACTACATTTTAAAAAAATGCCATACAATGTGCATGTTTATATAATATGATAACAAAAAGATACATATGTTAATTACAATACAAAATAATATCAAGTGCAAATACAAATAATTTCAACCATATAAATTTTATTATATATGATATCAAGTATTACAATATGAGTTTCTAGCTTAATATAAGTTGGACTACAATTTACACATGAAATATTGTTTCATCATTTCAAAACATTATCACTGTGTTGCCAAAGAATTGCAAGTGAATTCACCCACTCTGAAGCCTAGACCATTGTAGAGCATTGGAAAGGTATGTTTTAACGAATAACTTAGTGGTGTTTCAAGCAATAGTTGTAACCTTTTCTTTGTTATAAAATAGGAAAATGTAATGAGAATGAGCACGAATGACCCAATCACTAATAGTTATCTTCTCTATGCAGGAAAAGACAAAAGTAGGAAGGCGCGGTGCAAAATGAGAGTTCCATGAGGAGATAACGGCTGTCCCTCCAAAACTAAATAAAATCCAGACCAGGGCGAGTAAATCAAGGAAGATCAATCCGGGACGAGATGAAGGACTGTTAGTTCGGAAGGCTAGGCAGAGAAAAGAGAGGAGTTAACAGTTTAACAGATCCCTCAGGATCTTTGATCCTGAGGGATCGTTACTTTCAATTATTTTGTTGTATAGTTAACTCCACCATTACTTGTATAAAAAGGGGCAGCATCGAAGACTTAAGGGACTTTTTGATTATCTTGTATCTTTACTTTCTGTTTACAGACTTCACAGTCAGTTAAACTCAGACTATCGAGTCTCTTTGAGACTTAGTTTTGCTGTACTATCATTGATGCGTTAATATAATATATTTGGTATTACTTTCTCTCTGCATCTGAAGTAAGCTACGGCGGTGTGCCATTGGAAGCTAAGGGCCCGGCTCCAACGGACACTGGCTGATTGTATCATTACAGTTTGGCTTTGTGTGGTTTGTTTATTTCTCTTAATAATCTGATATACTTACATGCTGTTCCATACTCGTTCATCAGTAGTTTTCCTTTTGTAAATCTTTGTAACAAGTTTACATCATATTTCCAAAATTGTTCACATAACATTGCTCTGAGTTGTTCACTTCTGTTACAAAATTTATAAGTGGAATGTTTTAGCTACATATGGTTGGAGTGACGATCATAAGAAGATGGAATTAACGTTGTGTGCGGACCACTGGTGATCATTTCAGATTATGTGTACATATGATTGACGTTTCCTATTTATGGTGATTTGTTGTTACATTTTGATTAAGCTGTCTACTTTTGTATATGATTGACGTTTCCTGTTTATGATGGTTTGCTGTTCCATTTGATTAAGCTGTCTACTTGTACAAAAGATTGCTCTTTCTTTGTATATAAGTTGGTGCCAAGAATTGAGAGTGTTGAACTCGCGAGACTTAGTTTCTTTACTGCTGTTCCTTTTACTGCTGTTCCTTTTACTGCTGTTCCATTTCTGAATTGCCGTTCCTTTTTACTTGCATTCATTGGTTTGGTGTGGGAGGAGGATCAAGGCTGTCGTGAGACACAGCAGACGCTATTCTGCTCCCAGATCCACGATCCATACTCTAATTCCTTTTCCTTTATCAGTTTCTAGAGGGATGGGTTACTATTTCCGTACCCTTGACTGGTAAGGTTGCTGTGTGTGATTTCTTTTTGCAAAAGTAATTTAGCCATAGCTTAGCATCTGTTTACTCTTGTATTTCTTAGACCTATACTACTAAGCATTACTCTGACAAATAGCCTCAAATTGAGATACCCTTTGCAATAACAAAATGCTCCCGGATTGACTTGTAATGTGAGATAACTAGAGGTGAAAAAGGCCCTTGTTACAGCTCTACATTTTGGCGCCATTGCCGGGGAAAGGGTATAGCCATTTGTCTTTTAAACAGGGTAGTGTACGAATCTGCTAGGGGAGAGTTGGATTTTAAAAACGAAAGGTAAGAACCTGCGTGCGGAGCATGTAAAAGCCCTGCTCCACCGTCCGCTTTCCTAGCAGAATTGATTGGTTAAATAGGATTTAGCAGTTTAATTGGAGTGCATGACTAAGCAGAAAAAGCCTGAGAAAGATCAAAAGCCTCCACCCAAAGCCAAGGGGCCGGTGACCCTTGGACGAACGACCTTCATAGAAGAAATCTATAAGAAAGCCGACTCTCAGCCATCGGTAGGTTATAAGAAAATCACTTCTAAATAGCCTACTAGTTCCCTTCAGGCCTCAGGATCACCATCTGAAGCCTTTGCTGAAGTGCACAGTCAAACAGAGGAACACGACTTTCAAGAAATTGAAAATTTGACTCCTGGAATATTGCACGAAGGGAATCTTAGTAACCTTTGCGAAGGAGGAGGAGAAACAGGGGAAATCGGGGAACCTAGATCTCCTATTGGACCAAACCAACCTTTAAATAGTCCGGATAAAGGAAGCGCTACAAAAATCCTCGTTGAAGGAATTCATTCACCTCAGACAGTTGGGACCATCATTATCCCTGATAAAGGGAGTGCTGTCAAAACCATCCCTATTAAGACTACCTCTCCTCAACCAAGGAACACTCTCTTGGAAATTCCTGAAGATTACTGGCATATATTCGATCCCATGGTGCAGAATCAGCCAAACGCCCAGACCTCCACATTGCAATATCCTATAGTAGATTCTGCAGCAAATGCGCCCATGAAAGCTATCCCTCTCCAGCATATCCCCACATTTCATGGCCTTACATCAGAAGATCCTGATGCATTCTTGTTCGAATTTGATGTATTATGTAGAGGATACGATTACACCACCGATCCCCAGAAACTAAAATTGTTCCCCTCCACATTAAAAGGGGCTGCGTTAAGATGGTTTATGGGCTTAGGTGGTGGGGTTATTAACAATTGGGATCAAATGAAAGAAGCCTTTTTAAAGAAATATCAGGATTACTGTAGGTCAAGAGAACTAAAAGATGAAATCTTTCAAATGTCAGCCAGACCAAACGAAACTCTAGAAGAATATGTGGAATGTTTTCAATATAACTTGCAAAGATCTCCCTATGCATCGTTACCTCTGCCTGATAACGTGTTGAAAACTGCATTAATTAGAGGTATGAAAGAACAATGGATTGAAACGTTGAATATTATGGGGAAAGGAGACATTTATCAGGAAAATTTTGTTGATATCATTGATCTGTGTATCAGGAGCTCAAGAGGCAGCACGAGGATAAAACCAGCAGAATATGATCGCTTTACTAGAGACAACAGAACATCAACAGAGGGAGTAACACGGGTGGAACTTGGAAATTTGCTAGAAAATTTTAAAACTGATATCCTGGGGACATTAACTACACAGCTTGATATTGTGCAGGCTAAACAGAAGCAAGCAGAGGCGGAACAGAATCTAGCGGTTTTCTGCCCTCGATGCAGGAAGAAACATAGCCACAAGGAATGCCCGCTGGATACAGTCCAAATATGTGCTATCTGTACCAAGGACCACCTGACTGAAAGCTGCCCCTCACTTCCCGGTTTGAAGGCAGTATACAAAGAAGCAGAGGAGGAGTCAGAATCAGCATATTTTATTAACCAGCGTCGTCAATGGCAGCCTAGGAAATCAGGTATGTTTTCAGACCCCTCCTCTTCTTTTCAACCCCCGCAGTTCAATGCTCAGCAACAGAATATGTGGCAAAACCAGTCTCAGCCCCCGTTTTCGAATTGGTCACCTCAAATGTTTCCTACTCCGAATCCTTGGATGACCCAATTTGGTTGGCCAAACTTCCCTTACCCCTCACCATATTGGCCGAATAATTCATATCCTCCGCAGTGGACCCCTTCTACTTCGCAAGGTTCACCCTGGCAGACAAGCTAACCAAGATCGACATATCAGGCAGCAGGATCAATTCCACTCCCTCAACCAACTCTGTCAGCCTTACAACAAAATCCCCAGCCTTCTAATCTGAGACCGCAACTCCCAGTCCAACCCAACCCTAATCCAAATAATAGACCAGTTCAATCTCTTCAAATTATAGAATCCTCAGAGATTGAATCTGATCTGCGGGAGTGCAATGATCTTCAGTTAAGATCTGGGCGAATAATAGAAACTGAGGGACATAGAACAACTCACATCGAAGATCAGTTACCTATAGAACAGCCATCACAACAGGAAGATGTAAATAAAGACCAGGCTCATCAGCAAGTAATTACATCTCCTCCACCTTTCCCAGAACGATTGGCCATTCCACGACCAACACAATATCCAGACTTTGATATTCTGGGAGAACTACAAAACTTGTATATAAGAATTCCATTCCTTCAAGCTATACAGGATATCCCCATATATGAGAAAACCATAAAAGACCTGTGTAGCAGAAAATCAAAAAGAAATCTAACCTCTAACCCAAGAGTCTAGGTAGTTGGCACCTTATCCGACCTCCTATCAGGAAAAGAAACACCAGTTAAATACGAGGACCCTGGAAACCCAATTGTCACCGTTCAAATCTATGGGTAGACCTTGACCAACGTCTTAGTTGATCTAGGGGCTGCAATTAACATCCTGACAACATCGACTTGCCAGAAACTCGGAATTACATCGGTAGAACCTACTTCCACTTTGTTAGAACTAGCTGACCGATCAGTAATTAGACCAGAAGGCACCTTGTATGATGTCATGGTTTCAGTAGATTCCTAGGAATACCCGACCGATTTCCTGATAATTAATCCGGAAACCTGACTAGATGGACATCCGCTAATTCTAGGTAGACCGTGGCTCACTACTGCTGACGCCTACATTGGTTGCAGGCAGGGAAACATGACCATAACCAGAGGGCCGGATATCAAAAATTTAATTTTGTACCCTCCAGCTCAGCCAAGCATCACGATGATGAGAACCAACCTGCGCCCTGCCTCATATATCACTGACAATATTAGACCCCCATTAACAGTCCAGGAAGCGCTAGATTTCAAAGATCAAACGGAAGACGATGCCATCAATAAATTCATTAATCAAACAGAATCCACATCGTATACACAATGTTTTATGATAAAAGCGGCATTCGACAACGAATTAGAGGAGGATCCTCTGAAAGACGAACATGACCAAATTATACCTGTGACTTCCGTCGCTAATAGAAAAGTAGTGCAAATTGAACCGGGGAAAACTTTAAATATTAACGCTAATCTGACACCAGATCAAGAGACAAAACTCATCCAGCTGTTACGAAAGTATCAGGAGGCATTTGCATGGGACTATCCCGATATGAAAGGGATTGATCCCCACCTATGCACACATCATATTTATATCGAAAAAGATGCAAGACCTGTTCGACAACCGCAAAGAAGACTCAACCCCCATTTAAAAGATGTTGTAAAAGCTGAGCTTCAGAAACTTTTAGATGTTGATTTTATTTATCCTATTTCTGACAGCAAATGGTTCTCTCCACTTGTGGTAGTACCGAAAAAGAACGGGAAATGGAGGATCTGTGTGGATTATAGAGAATTAAACAAAGCCACACAAAAAGATCACTTCCCTCTTCCATTCATAGATGAGGTACTGGACACCTTAGCAGGCAAGAAATTCTTTTCTTTCTTGGATGGCTTCAGCGGATACAATCAGATTCAGATTGCCCTTGAAGACCAGGATAAGACTACCTTTACTTGTCCCTGGGGAACGTTCGCTTATCGAGTCTTACCTTTTGGTTTATGTAATGCTCTAGCCACATTCCAAAGGGCTGTTCTTAGCATCTTTGCAGATTTAATTAATGATGGATTGGAAGTCTACATGGATGATTTCACACCATATGGAGATGACTTTGATCCAGCTCTAGATACTCTCGAAAAAGTCCTACAACGTTGCATCGCTACCAAACTTTGCTTGAGTCATGAAAAGTGTTACATGATGATGACCGAAGGACTCATTCTGGGACACTATATTTCAGTAGCTGGTATTCAGGTAGACCCGGCTAAAATTCAAATACTTTTGCTTATTCCAACCCCCACTAATCAGACAGAGGTACGCAGTTTTCTTGGTTTTTCTGGCTATTATAGACGATTCATACAACATTATTCACATATTGCCGCACCTTTACATGCATTAACTGGAAATGTTGACTTCTTATGGACAGAGAAATGTGATCGAGCCTTCAAAGAATTAAAGAAGCTGGTATCTACAGCTCCAGTTCTCCGAGGACCTAATTGGAATCTACCATTCCAAATTTCAACTGACGCCTCAGACACAGCAATCGGTGCAGTTCTGGGCCAAGAAGAGGATAAAAGACCATACGCCATCTATTGTATCAGCAAAAATTTGGCTCCGGCTGAATTAAATTACACTGTCACCGAAAAAGAGATTTTAGCTGTGATACACGCTGTTAATAAGTTTAGACACTATATTACAGGCTATCCCGTTATTTTGTATACAGACCATTCTGCTATTAAGTATTTAGCAAATAAGCCTATTACAAATGGAAGAATAACCAGGTGGTTGATCTTGTTGCAGGAGTTTGATATTACAATCAGAGATCGACCGGGAAGGAGAATCCTGTAGCTGATTTTCCTCTCACGAATACCAAAATCAGCTGAAGCAGCAGCATCGAGGACCAATTTCCAGACGAACACTTATTTGCTGTCGCTGTTCAGACTCCCTGGTACGCTGATGTTGCTAACTATCTTGCAGTAGGTAAGCTTCCAAAACATTTAACCCCCAATGAACGGAAGCAGATTGTTCAGAGAAGCAATCAATTTTCGTGGGTTGGGGGCTATTTGTTTCACACAGGAGCAGATATGGAAATCAGAAGATGTATTCGAGAGGACAAAATCTTTGATATCTTGAAAGCCTGCCATGACGGGCCATGTGGAGGACATTTTGCTGATCGAAGAACAACACATAAAGTATTACAAACGGGATATTACTGGCCTACAATTTTCAAGGATGCGAAAAAATTTGTCCAGGCCTGTGATAGCTGTCAGTGTGCAGGACGACCTGGTCCAGCCGATGAAATGCCTTTGCGGCCTCAATTAGTGATCGAACCTTTCGAACGCTGGGCTCTGGACTTCGTCAGACCCATAAGCCCGCCATCAAACCAAAGAACCTACATTTTGGTGGCAATTGAATATGTTACCAAATGGGTTGAAGCGGAGGCATTGCCTAGAGCCACAGAAAATTCAGTAATACAGTTCTTGTTCCATTTGTTTGTACGTTACGGTCTTCCGAGGGAAGTAATTACAGACGGAGGACCACAATTTGTGGGGCATCAATTAGCTGCAACACTCAATAACTATCATGTCCAGCATAAAATTACTACCCCATACCATCCTCAGGCAAATGGGCAAGTGGAGAGCAGCAATAAGGTAATAGAGTCTATTTTGACAAAAACTGTTGCCTCACATCGGCGTGATTGGTCCGCCCGACTACCCGAGGCACTGTGGGCTTATCGAACCACATGGAGAAGCACCACCAGCTATTCACCATATCACTTAGTGTTTGGAAAGCAGCCCATTTTTCCTATAGAATTCGAGATCCAAACGCTGCGAACGGCCCAAGAAGTTGGATTGGATTTAAGTGAAGCACAGAAAAATCGATTACATCAAATTAATGAATTAGATGAAATAAGGCTCTCTGCATTACAGAATACAACACTTATTCAACAGCAGCGAGCCAAATGGCATGATGCGCTTATCAAAAATAAGATATTTCATGAAGGAGACTGAGCTCTGTTATATGATTCTAGATTTCAGGATTTCCCGGGGAAGCTTCAGACTCGTTGGTTGGGACCATACGAGATTCAAAAAGTCCATGATAATGGGACCCTTACTCTGATCACAATCGATGGGTCTGGATATACATTTAAGGTAAACGGCCACCGAGTTCGTCTGTATCGCAAACCGCTCACTCGGGAATCTTTTTGTCAGCAGCTACGCCAGGATACTAACATTGAGATTATGGGCGAGGAAGCAAAAACTTCCTCACCTATAGATCAGTGAGAAATTCATTTTTTTATTACCACATCTTGTATATAAGATTGTAAATTTTGTATATATATGTGTGCGTGCTGTTCCTTTTCAAAAGGAACAGCACTTGTGTGTTTTTGCTGTTCCTTTTCAAAAGGAACAGCACTTGAGTGTTTTTGCTGTTCCTTTTCAAAAGGAACAACACTTGAGTGTTTTTGCTGTTCCTTTTCAAAAGGAACAGCACTTGAGTGTTTTTGCTGTTCCTTTTCAAAAGGAATAGCACTTGAGTGTTTTTGCTGTTCCTTTTCAAAAGGAACAGCACTTGTGTGTTTTTGCTGTTTCTTTTCAAAAGGAACAACACTTGAGTGTTTTTGCTGTTCCTTTTCAAAAAGGAACAGCACTTTTGGGTTTTTGGCTGTTCCTTTTTCAAAGGAAGCAACATTTGTGTGCTTTTGCTGCCTTTTTTTTTAAGGCAATACATCAGATGAACTCCTCCTCACCCCCCCCTTTCAAAAAGAGTAGTATGCTCTTGCCCTTTCATATAAAGGATGTGTTGTCCATCCTCTTTCCAAGGCCATAAGTAGCAGCTATACATTTATGCAATAAATATAAAAGTCAGGATATATCGAGATCAGCATATCATAAATCGCTATCTTTAACAGCCCTAGTATTGATGCAACAACAAAGGAAGGATTCACACACTCATCATTCTTTTGCTGTCATAGTCTCACCTCCTCTGCCTTGTTGGAAAATTTTATCATGTTGAGTTCCTACAATTTTCTCTATTATTACCTGGAAATAAGAACAGAAGATTTATTTCTTCCTATTGGGATGACAAGACTTCTTCCGCCATTCCCACTCTTAAGGAGGGCTGAACCACCCTTATGTGTAATTACACAAGAGCAAAGTCTGTGTTAAAAAAAAAAAAAAAAAAAAAAAAAGCAAAATAAAAAGAAATTATTTGTCAAATGCAGGATAGGGGGTTTCATTAAAGAACCAGCCTACTATGATCATAAGATTGGAAGCGAAGTGGCATTCCCATCATGGCCACCACACCAGGGATATGGTCCAACGGGTTCACTACATAAATAAACCTTGGAACAGGGGGTCTCATTACGAGCTGGCCTGCCCACGTTTCGCGCCTCTCTGGTGAATGGCATCATGGTTATCTGGTTACCAAGCCAGCATGATGGCCTGCATTTTGACAAGAATTGATCTTCAAAAATACACAAAGGACCATGGTTCCAGGGTGAAATAAACAACTCTGCCAAGGTTATGAACACTTGTCGGCAGCAGAGCTCTGTTAATGGTATCGGAGTCGTAATATATACACCAATTTGGATCATATCAAATACTTCTTTCTATCCTTGTAATAATTATATCTTACACTTTGATGGATACGTCGCATGAATATCTATCACCACCAATCATGGCAAAGGTATTGACTATGACTACCTCAGACCTCATATGAGTGCCAGACGTCCTATCCTCCTGTTTTGCATCACATCACGCAGGCTTATGCAAAACGTGATCTACTTGTTTCCTCGATCTCGGTATTTCTTTGTCTAATCTGAAACATGGCAAAACTCTATATGCTGTTCCTTTATGACTTGGTGACGGGATGGCGGCTCCTCCTCCATTTGACGGCTGGGACAGCCTATCATATTGCGATGGGGGAGGTGACCTCATTACTCCGCCGGCCACGTGTTAGCACACCATTCGGAAATGATATGGTACGAAGGTATGATATGGGTTAACGGCATGATAATACTATTTTTGCAAAAAGTTGTTATTTATAATCAATTTTCATGCATGCTCTGTGTCTCTGTGTTTTTTTCTTGCTGCGATTACGTTCTTTGCGACAGGTAATTGCTGTTCCATCTAGGAGCCCGAAACAGAACCATGGGAGGCAAGGCTATCAGAAGCGAGCCTAGTGAGCTAGTAGTCTCCGAAGCTGCTCGAGAAATCCTAGAAAAGGCGGGGTGGCTAACTTATTTTAGCCGCCTGCGTGAATCAAATGAAACTGTGGCCATGGAATTCCTGCAGAATTTGCAGGAAGAACACTCCGTAGTGGGTGGGAAGTAGATAATGGTCACGGAGGAAATAATCGCGGAAGTAACAAGATTACCAGCCTCAGGACCAATATGGACGACAAAGAAAGAGAGGTTGCAGAAGATCATAGAGATTTTCCAAGACGAAGGACAGAATCTAACAGTGAAGGGAAAAGGAGTGCTACCGGCAATGCTAGGAGAACCCTGGAGCGAATTGGCAAAGGTGGTGCAGAGCTACATCACCTGCGAGGGGTGAAAAGATGTGGTAAGACCGCGTCACCTTAAGCTCCTGGCTGTGTTAAAAGGAAAATGTTCTGTGAATCTCCCTGCATTGTTAAATTAATTACTGCATGATGCCTCTCAGAGCCTGAAAAAGGCACACCATGAAGACGCAGTGGTTAGCCACCATGGGATGATTCGCCTGATAGTGAGCTACAGTCTCACTCAGCAGCAGAGTAGCTGGGGGGAGCTTATTACAGCAATTGGAGGGGGAGTGGCATCACCATCCCCAAAGGCTAAGCATCCTGCTAGTACCTCTGAAGCACCCAAGGAGCCCAGAGCATCACCATCCCCAAAGGCTAAGCACCCTGCTAGTACCTCTGAAGCACCCAAGGAGCCCAGAGAATCACCAAAACCCAAGCATCCCTCGGATATACCCGAGCAACCCAAGAAACGCACGGGGTCAGTAAAACAAAAACGTTCCTCTGGAGCATCTGGACATGCAGAAAAACATAAGGAACTGGCCACAGAAGAGCGTGCTGCCTCGAAACGTAGGCATTCCTCTGGCACGCCAGAACAATCTGAAAAACGCAGAAAGGTGGTGGTGGAAGAACAGGTGGCCAGCACACCTGAACGGCCCGAGAGGCCTAGGAAGTCAACTCGGTTGGCAAGAATAAAAGGCAGGCTGGAGAAAATCCAGCCAAGCAAAGACCAGCCGATCGAAATAACAGATGAGCCACCAGTGCCAGAACAGGAACCTTTGAGGGAAAATGTGGAACAAATTGAGAACGAAGCAGAAGCCGAGGAAGGAAATGAACATTCTGACTCTGAGCCCGAGGCCGACTATCTGGAGGCAGCCACTGAGCAGCCAATTCAGGAGGAGGAGATGGAACAATTGGGGGACAGCCCTCTACAGGTCCCTGTGGAGGAAGAAGAGCTGGCCACCATCTTGGCCAGCCTAGGAGATTATGCTTCACCTTCCAGTCCAGCAGACCCTCCTGAAGGACCCTCTGGGGAAGAATTGCATGAAGAGACGCATGAAGAATTGCATGAGGAAATGGCGGGAGGAGAAAACCTCCCTGTTGTTGACAGAGAAAATCTAAACATTGACCGGGAACAATCCGTTCCCAAGACACCAGAAGAAAACCCACCTGCTGATGATGTGGAAAATGAAAATGCTTGTCGGGAACAGTTCGTTCCCAGAATGTCAGAAGAAACCCTCGATGAAAGAGGAGCAGAACTGAGGGCCACTCATGCGCCCACTGCCGAGGCAAGAGAAATTAAGAAATTGAGAAAGAAACAGCAGAGAGTGCTGAATATTATAGCCCAGCTTCGGTAGAAAATTCGAAGTTTGAAAGCCAGTCTGAGAATAAGAAGGACCATAAGGAGAAAAAGAAGGACAAATGCAGCAGGGTCCTGTCAGATGAGAAGGCAAAGGGCTTATAGGCGTCTCGTAGGTCAATACTCTACTGATAGACCTACGACTGCTCCAACCAGCACTGAGGAACAAAATGTCGTTCCATCTGATATGGAACAGCAGAATGTCGTTCCATCTGATATGGAACAGCAGAATGCCGTTCCGGAATAGACTGCTGTTCCAAATAGCCCGTTGGGACCAACTGCCGTTCCAATCAAAACCGAGCCGCAAGACGACATTCCATTTACAGAGGGGCCATCGTACCCCTTTATTCATGTGAAGAAAGAAAGGGAAAACAAAGCAGTCCAAACTGAGGCATCACCTTTAGGGATAATTCGGGATACGAATTCCAGGCAGCGAAACGTGAAGGTCCAGGCAAACCTCCCTGCCTCTGAGAAATCATGGAAAAAGGATCCAAAAACCAAGGCCTTGCACCACAAGATGAAGCAAGCCCGACAAGAAGCTGACCAGCTACGGGAACAAATGATCCCTCGGGAAAAATACGAGGAGTTGTAGCAGGAAGCTGAGCAGTTAAAAGAACAAATGATCCCTCGGGAAAAATACGAGGAGTTGTAGCAGGAAGCTGAGCAGTTAAAAGAACAAATGATCCCTCGGGAAAAATATGAAGAACTGCAGCAGCAACTGCGGAACATGAGAGTCAGGCCTTTGAAGGATGGTAGAAGGAACAAGAAAAGGCTGCCAAGGTAACACGTCGACTAGATGCTGTTATTAAACAATTGGACAATGTATGTTCGCTGTATAATGATGTTTTGACTTGCAGGGCCCCTGCAAAGAATTATGCTTTATTTCTCCTTGAAAGATACTTAAGATTGAAAATAAAAGCTGTCAGGGCGGGTGCCCCTATTCAGATTAATACTGTTAATGATTTTATTGATTGTTGCAAACATTATGGGGTTAAAGTCCAACGGTTGCTATGTGAATTCTATTTGCACAATATGGTGCTTGAGCAGGAAACTGATTTAAACCCTGGCCCTTTCGTGGGAGATATACAGCTACAAGCCTTTGTTTCATTTGGGGTCAATCAGTTAAAGTGGCTCAGGGCTTACAATTCCTTTCAGAGGCAGGAGCACAGCCTAGATCTATGGGTCAGGGCCGAGCCTAGAGACCCAGTTCACCTATGGCAATCACACAAAAGCCTTATGAGAACCCAGGGCGTCATGGAACTGTTAGGACCCATGCATGAGGATTTGATCCGAAATAGCGTGGAATTCTTTTTGGCTATTAAGGATTCTGCCCTGGATGCTGCCAAATTCCGCTATCGGATTTCTACCCCAAGCATCCAGCTCAGGGAGCCATTCAAATACAAGAATTTTGAGCTGGCTGCTAAACGGTTGAGCCTTTATGGCCAGCGCATTTTGCAAGCTGGGCCGTCTTGGTTAGGATACCGGTTCCGTAGCCCAATTATTTGGCACCCTGCACCTGGGTATCAGGCCTTGTATAATATGCCTGCGGATCAATTGAATCACTTCTTTGATAATCTGGTTGCTCACCATGGTTGCAGACCTCCTCACGAGATACCCTCTCTTGCCTATTCTCTTACCGCTCTCCATGTTAATTATAACGTTTTCATGAGGCCATGAAACAGAGTAAGCCGGGGGGTGTGTAGAGCATTGGAAAGGTATGTTTTAACGAATAACTTAATGGTGTTTCAAGCAATAGTTGTAACCTTTTCTTTGTTATAAAATAGGAAAATGTAATGAGAATGAGCACGAATGACCCAATCACTAATAGTTATCTTCTCTATGCAGGAAAAGACAAAAGTAGGAAGGCGCAGTGAAAAACGAGAGTTCCATGAGGAGATAATGGCTGTCCCTCCAAAACTAAATAAAATCCAGACCAGGGCGAGTAAATCAAGGAAGATCAATCCGGGACGAGATGAAGGACTGTTAGTTCGGAAGGCTAGGCAGAGAAAAGAGAGGAGTTAACAGTTTAACAGATCCCTCAGGATCTTTGATCCTGAGGGATCGTTACTTTCAATTATTTTGTTGTATAGTTAACTCCGCCATTACTTGTATAAAAAGGGGCAGCATCGAAGACTTAAGGGACTTTTTGATTATCTTGTATCTTTACTTTCTGTTTACAGACTTCACAGTCAGTTAAACTCAGACTATCGAGTCTCTTTGAGACTTAGTTTTGTTGTACTATCATTGATGCGTTAATATAATATATTTGGTATTACTTTCTCTCTGCATCTGAAGTAAGCTACGGTGGTGTGCCATTGGAAGCTAAGGGCCCGGCTCCAACGGACACTGGCTGATTGTATCATTACAGTTTGGCTTTGTGTGGTTTGTTTATTGCTCTTAATAATCTGATATACTTACATGCTGTTCCATACTCGTTCATCAGTAGTTTTCCTTTTGTAAATCTTTGTAACAAGTTTACATCATATTTCCAGAATTGTTCACATAACATTGCTCTGAGTTGTTCACTTCTGTTACAGAATTTATAAGTGGAATGTTTTAGCTACATATGGTTGGAGTGACGATCATAAGAATATGGAATTAACGTTGTGTGCGGACCACTGGTGATCATTTCAGATTATGTGTACATATGATTGACGTTTCCTGTTTATGGTGATTTGTTGTTACATTTTGATTAAGCTGTCTACTTTTGTATATGATTGACGTTTCCTGTTTATGATGGTTTGCTGTTCCATTTGATTAAGCTGTCTACTTGTACAAAAGATTGCTCTTTCTTTGTATATAAGTTGGTGCCAAGAATTGAGAGTGTTGAACTCGCGAGACTTAGTTTCTTTACTACCGTTCCTTTTACTGCCGTTCCATTTCTGAATTGCCGTTCCTTTTTACTTGCATTCATTGGTTTGGTGTGGGAGGAGGATCAAGGCTGTCGTGAGACACAACAGACGCTATTATGCTCCCAGATCCATGATCCATACTCTAATTCCTTTTCCTTTATCAGTTTCTAGAGGGATGGGTTACTATTTCCGTACCCTTGACTGGTAAGGTTGCTGTGTGTGATTTCTTTCTGCAAAAGTAATTTAGCCATAGCTTAGCATCCGTTTACTCTTGTATTTCTTAGACCTATAATACTAAGCATTACTCTGACAAATAGCCTCAAATTGAGATACCCTTTGCAATAACAAAACGCTCCCGGATTGACTTGTAATGTGAGATAACTAGAGGTGAAAAAGGCCCTTGTTACAGCTCTACAACCATCAGTCTCTATGAGTGTGTCTTATGCAAGATATTGGCTCTAACTGTATCACTAGACAGATTCACTTCTCTCTCTCATTTTGTATTTGTTGCTCCAATGTTATTGTTCTCCTCTTTCTTCAATTGCTTCTTATTACCATCAATATTGAGTTCCTCTCCTGAAAATGGAAGAAGATACAATGCAGGGTATAAGACATGAAAGATGATGAATACTTAAATATAAAATAAAGTAGACTATAAAATATTTATATGACATATACCTCAACATTCGATAGTGGGCACTATGTGGCTAGATGACCTATATAAACAAAAAAAAAAAATGCCACAATAGAAAATAACACCTTAGCATCTTAGTATTCAACCTCTAACAAAACATTAGGCACACTCATACCAACTAAGTTACATGTTAAAAATATCAGGAAATTGATAACTTGTGAAAACAAATGGAAAAAAAAGAACAATGTAAAAAATATCCTTATTGCTTGTTCTAAAAGAGTAATGTTCCTTAAATTTGAACATTTTTTTTCTCACAGTAAAAGTTCCTTGCTATTATGACCTATGTTTCTAGGATCATGAGATTGATCCAACATCATATTGGATTGTGGAGAAAAAATGATTCAACTTTCCAAGTTGAGTACCTCACTTGGTTGAATGAAGGTGCTAGCTGTGAGTAGTGTCAAAACCTTAGAGAGGCAGAACACTAAGGCCTACGATAATATATCACCACTTGTCTATTGAAAGAAAAAATTGCAATCCCTCAATAACCTCTATGAGTACATTTCGTTGGATGGATATCAGACTTTGAGAGAAAATTGTTTGATACAATTAGAAGTGTACATATATTGTTACAATGCCCCTCACAGTCAGAACCTATAGTTTTGTCCTATAATATTAATCATATTATACTATTTAATTATAAATTATGACTATCAGATAATTATTAGTTTGAATAATTAGTCTGAGATTGCGTTTTTAGTATTTCTGTATACATGAAAATATTAAGAAAAGGTACTTTTTGTGACTAGTTAATTTCGAGTGATTCTACATACACAAGAATTATGGTGCCTTAGTGTTTATCTAGTGGTTATTTGCTCATTGTACCAGCTTATCCCATGTACTCTATTTCTTTTGGTGAATTCCTCTCTGATGATGTCCAATGCCAATGCAATGGAAATTTATCCTCGATGTTTTTCTGAGGCCAAGGGAAGCTCCACAAGTAACAACAAAAAATTAGCCTCAATTATATTATTCGGGGCCAAAATGCAGTAATTATATGAGAAGCCAAGAAACACCGCAGGTTAATCATCTTCCCTTTAATATTAATTAATAATAAATTTGCATGATCATATAATACTAAAGTGTCAACTGGGGACATTTAAAGTTAGTCATCCATGAGTATCACCTTTGAGAGTGCTTAGTAGTTAATACTTCCTATTACACACACAGTCGATCGCCAACTTCAAGGATGGCAATATAAATACAAAAAAAATGAAATTAAAATAAATGCTAGGAAGTCAAATGTGACTAATCTTAAGTGAGGAAAATACCAAGCCCTTCAGATTAGCAAGGAATTATTAGGCACTAAAATAGAAAATCCTTCCATTGCAACATTTTCACCTTTTCTTTAATTTCCTTAATTGAGAACATAACTTTCAGAAGAAAAAATCATTGAAAGAGGTCTCAAAATCCTAACAAATGCTCGAGTGATTGTCGTATCAATTAAACAGAAAAGAAATCGTTCGATATGATTTTAACTTGAGGAATATATTGAAGAATATGAAGATTTCTCATCCCTTGCTCCTAATCACATTTTAATCCGTGGGTTCCAATCAAGTAATCAATTTCCATCCAAGATATTTAAGAGATGACTTTGGAGGACTTCTAGAAGCATTGGGATAGTAGAAATAGAATTAACTAGGACGAAAATGAAGCACTTTAGTGGGTGCTCCAAAATGTTTGAATGCAACTAAAAATGATTTTATACTCCATCCACACATTTTAAAATAGAAACCATTTCAACTACATCTCATTTATTTTCCACCTTTTGTAATATGTAATTCTTTGAGCAAGAATAGCGCATTCATAAAGAAATGACATGAAAGCAGACTCTTCATAATCCTAATAATTTGGGCTCTAACAAATAAACAATTTCATGTAGTGAATAAATATTACATGGTATTTTTCATTGATTAAAATGAAAATTTTATTCTTAATCTCACTACAACAAAAATAAATTCAACCCTAACTAGCTGGGATCCAACAAATCAAGAATTTCATGTAGTAAAGTAAACTTACATGGTAGATCCCAATTATTTGCAATGAAAACTTCATTCTTGGTCTTATTACAACATAGATAAATTCAAGATTACATACATATTTCCTTATCTGAGATAAACTTTGAACACATTCTGAGATTTCATAGAAACATAATGATACAATTTACCAGTAGGACATAAGAGAGCTATCAAGATCTAGCACCTGTCACTGGATAATATTGTTATTGAGACACCATCTCATGGCATTAGAATCATGAAGATAGATAGTGTTATAGGGATACCTTGCAACACCTATTCAACACTACCTCCAAGATTTAAATTCATCAATTCATTTACTTTAGTAGCAAATTCTAGTGGGATTTCATTCAATACAACCCATCAAAAGCCATTTATGATAGTTGTTGTTTCCTTCTCTAGATCTACACCCCTATGGAAATAGAATAACTAATATTCCCCAATTTTCGAGGAATATCTTTCTCTTTCTCTCACACCTCTATTTATTCATCCCGTTGAGATCTAACTTATATATATTTTCATCTATCCTGATGATGAGCCACGGTGGATGGCTCGAAACGTCGATTTAAAGAATCATGGATGTGATAATCCCAGAAGAAGAAAACACTATACTTGCTTCATGTTCAACATCAGCTATTGGGTTGTTAACGTGGAAAGGGTTGCAAATATAAATGTATAATGAAAACAAGCATGCAATTCAAGGTTGCGCCTGAAGTCTCATGGGTGAATTATAAAACACCATCTACTTAAAACATGATATATGGTAGGAACAAAAACCTACCGAAGATCCCACTTAAGAAATCAAAATGTTGCAAATAGGAGACGTCTTAAACATTATCAACTATTTAATTTCATAATCACGCTAAAATAGACAAATCTTTAAAATGTTGAAAGTGTGAAAAAAATGTAGTTGGAATATTATAGTTATGTCACGGTAGATATAACTATGTAAAATGTAACTTCTATCTAAAACACATAAATTTAACTTGTATAGCTACATGAAATGTAACTTCTATATCAAAAAATGGAGTTGGAATATTATAGTTTCTTGAGGGTAGATATAGATACTTGAAATGTAACTTATATATAACATTCTAAATATCCTTTTTTCAGTCATTTGAGAGACTAACATTTTTTTTTATCTTCAGTTAATAACTTAATATTCCACAAAAAATAGAATTGAAATGGTTCTTCATAAATGAAGGGGAAATTTTAAACCAGTGTGAAAATGCTTATTGATTCCCCTGCCATATTTCTGTTATTTTATTTCTGTGCGGATTTAAGCTAGGGTAACGTAACTTCTACATATTTGGTAATTGAAATGTTAAAATTACCTAGATTGAAGTTATACAATTAACATATGCATAATAAGATACAATATGCATGAATTATAAGTAATATGGCATTTATATGTTATATCATGACACATTTTTCTCATCTCATTAACTCTTATTATATAGTTAGTGATGGATATAGTCTTTAAAATTATGAGCCATCCTTGTCATATCTTATATTTAGTGATGGATATAGATTTTAAAAGCATTAACCTTGTTTGTTATTTTATGCATGGTCAATTTAAATGGAAGTGCTCATAATTTTATTCAATATTATCTTGTACAACTGGAAATAAAATGATGTGGGGGTGGTGTTTCTAGTGATTTTCAAACTTCATTTAATTACCTAAATTTAACCTACTTAAAAAAATAGGGGTGGTGTTTCTAGTTTAATTGCCTCAATTTAGCCTATTTAAAGTAAATAGTTTCACCGACCATCTCATCTTCAAGTCAGTAACTTTGCTTGAGGGCATTTCCATGATGTCCACCATCTTGGGAAATTATGAAATATTAGTAGTACCTTGCACTAAATAGACAATGTTGGCATAAAATATTTTATTGTGTTTTTTACTATGTGTCACAAATTTATTGATATTTTATGATTCTTAGTTTCGACTCCCATGTTGAGACTAGATTCATCATGCCTGCTAGGATTTTTAGTTGTGCACACATCATATTGCTCACTTCTAATTGTATCAAAAATAGAGAGTATGCACAATGACATGTAGTGACATGTAGGTGTCTATTTTACTCAATGATATGCTTGATTTTTTAACCCATTCCAATCCTACCACAATGAAATTAAGAGAGACAAGGACACAAGAAGCACTATAAATAAATCAAATTAGAGACTTTAGAATGCAACTGAAATTGTACCTGACTGTGACAATAAGTATTTGCAGTCACTTGGTCACCGAAGACCATTAAGTCACACTGTGAAAAATTCCTTTCATTATGAGAATTTGGTTTCATGTGCACTAATCCTCTGCAGTAGCTCCTTGACTTACCTATAGATATAATTTTAGAAACAATCCTACTCCTGCCATTCTTCCCTATATGGATCATCTTTGTCCCCCCTTATTGTTAATTATTTTTCAAGGAAACAGAATAGTACTCTCCAATTGCATCATCGTCTTTCAAAACAATGCTTGAGTATTTCGAGGTGATTGTCAAACCAGTCTCTACTTAGGTCCACAAAATCCTTGATTTGCCTCCATCTCACAAACCTCTTTTCGTAATAAAATTATAAATGCTACGTCTGCATTCCTCATCCCGACATACCAATTCTTTATAGTATAATAATTTATTGTTGCTCCCTCGGTGCAATAGATATCCACTATTGTGGCATGGAGATGATTGGTGTCATAAATGGTGCAGTGAATCGTTCAATACATGTCACAAAACCCCTCTCACCTCATAGAACTCCACTCATATACAACAATAAGAGTCCTCTCAAACTACCTAGTCTCCATCTCATTCATCCTGAAATAAGTGGACATTTCCATGGGCGAAAAAGTTGCTTGGGGATTTAATAGGAGCTATCACTAAAAAAAATACAATGCCACATAATAGTTATCAGTAGGAGGAACAAACCTACCAAGCTACTTCCTATCTAGATCAAGATACTCCCAAATTACCTCTTATAACGAACAATAAATAACCTCAACTTCCTATAGAGTCTATCTATGCAGGGAATCAATGAAATCACTGTCAAAAACAACATCTACAATAACTTTGGTCAATCTCTACTTCTAGTCAAGGGCATGCCCAACTTTTGAAAAGTATTAAGCAGGTCAAGGCCCACCTCATCTAGGCTGATCTTACTCTTCTACTCTCTCTATTTAGGTTCAGAATAATAGCAAAGGTCTTGGAAATTGATGGGTGGGTAAAAGTTATCAGACCATTTGGTTTCTTCCATTTTTAATCATTGTCTGTAAGCATTGTGTCTAAATTAAAAAATCCATTCAAGTTCCTTCTTTTTAGGTGAAATTAACCTAATATTTGGAGATTTGTAAGGTTTAATGGATCTAAGTATATTCTACTTTAAATATAGTAACATGGTTTAAAAGAGTAGGCATTGAGATCAGAATCTAAGCATGCACTAAAAATGATTTTAGGCTCATGATTACAAGAAATTTTAATTTAATGTAACAAAGTTTGAGGAAGTTCTAGTATATGCATCCTACCAGAAAATTTGCTTGCATCACTTGAGCCCTTTGAATTTGGGCATGGTAGAGTCCATTACACAAATAATCAACCACTAAAAAAATGTGAAAATAAAAAAGGAAAAAGGTGAAAAGAAAAAAAATAAATTCATGCATTCTGACCCTAGAAAAGTTGGGGAGGAGAGAGCTCAAGTGTGCAATAAGGACATGCAAAATGCTTACTTGTTGATTTTCTTTCAATGGTTTGTTGGCTGCAATCAAGATCTGCGTTATCATAATCATTAAAGCCTTTGTATAATAATGACATGAAAAATTATTACTTGTGCATTGTCTTTTGATGAATTGTTGGCTGCAATCAAGATCTGCGTTATCCTGATCATTAAGCACTCAACTCTAGATGAAATTTATGCTTTGGTCATACAAACCCTCGAAATTATTTACGCATAAAAACACAAATCATCTTTACTAAAGAGGAAGAACTCCCTAGAGTCCAAATTCATACCCATGTACAAATGGCCAACATCTCCATGCCCAATGACCTTGCCCTTCCTCCATCTAATTGTTAATGCTCTCCTAAGGTGTCTCCCATGCAAACTACATCTGGAGCTTCATTCCCATGAAATCCATAGATCACATTGATGGTCTTCCTTCTTCTGGCATTTTCACGCAGATATTAACAAGGCAGAGAAAAATGCAGTGCCATAATGTGATGTTGTAATCTGTGAATATTTCTTCCTTCTTCTGGAATTTTCGTGCAGATATCAACAAGGAAAACAATGAATATTTTATTTGAACCCAGCACTAAACTAGAAATGGAAAAGAAAATAATAATTTATAATAGGAAAAATTAAAGAAATATTTATAATATGAAATAAAATATATAAATTTCCAGTTAAATGATTTATTTTTAATAAGAATTTGTTGCTTTTGTGTAAGAGGCTAAATTAAAAAGAATAATAAGAAGTTAAAAATGATATTGGGATGAGTGTAAACATTTAAATATGGTCTCAATTAATAATAAAAAGTTAAACTAATAAAAATAATAAAATTCAATTTGTTATATTTTGATTTTGTTATTAACTTGTGAATAGGATTTGTTACAATACCATGGGCCAATAACATGGCTTATCAATACTACAAGTCCAAAAACCATGACTTATTTCACAACCAAAATATTTTATAATTATATGACAAAATTCTTAACCATGGATATTCACCCCCACATTACGGTAGATATTATTAGCTTATAAAAAATAGACTTTGTTACAATACCAAGGGTTAATACCATGGATTATCAATACGACATGCCCAAAAAAACATAAATTATTTCACAATCAAAATATTTTATAACAATATCGCAAGATTGTTAACCATGGATATTCACCCTCACTTTACCTTGGGTATTAACTTGTAAATCGGCTTTGTTACAATACAATGGGCCAATACCATGTCTTATATTTACCACATGCCAAAAACCCATAAATTATTTCATAGTAAAAATATTCTATTTTAATTTAATTTTACAGTATTTTTTTAATTGAATCTAAAAGGGAAATTGTTGCAATTTGAGATATATCTAAACCATCTATCCCCACGACTACTAAAAAAATTCCCATATAAATTAAATTAAGATTTTCATACAATAATCTAAGATGGATATATGCCGGTTCTATATATCTCGATATATATATATATATATATATATATATATATATATATATATATATATATATATATATATATATATATATATATATAAACAACTGGCATAGTTCCATCTTAGCTAAGGATCTAAGGGATGAAAGCAAGCAAATTGACTAATTATAATAGATTAAATATAGTGCATGATTTAAAAAAAAAATCATTATTTTAGTTTCTTTGACATGACTGATCGAAAATATATGTTTAATATTTTACAACCAATTAAGTTTTGTTAGATAATTTCTTAAACACAATAAAACGTGATTAAATTTAACAGAGAGTTGGGGAGGGGACAAAGAAAGGGGGAGAGATAATGAAAAAGTTGGAGGGCGGAGATAGAGAAAGAGAGAGTGATGGTGGGGGCGGGGAGGGGGGTGGGGGGTGGAGAGTGAGGGACAGAGGAGAGGAGGGAATAGAAAGAAGAGAGGATATAGATAGGGATATAATGGGAAGGGAGAGAGATGGATAAGGACAGGGGGGGAGATAGTTATAACGTTGGACAGAAGAGAGAAGGAGAGGGGAAGAGTGATTTGGGGGGGTGAGATAGAGGTAGGTGCGAGATAAGGGATAAAAAGGAAATAAGATATAGATAAGGAGAGAGAGATGGAATTGGAGAGGGCAAGAGAGCGAGGGAACAAGAAAAGCATAGAGGGATAAAGATGGAGAGAGAGAGGGGTGACATGGGAGTCATGGAGAGAGAGTGAGGGAGAGAGGAGAGTGGGAGGGAATAGATAGAAGGATATAGATAGAGAGGGAGAGAAGGGGAAGAGAGGGAGTGTGTGTGTGTGTATGTTTGGGGGTTGAGATAGAGAGTTGAAATAACAAAGAGACACAAATACAAATATAGATATTGTATATTATTATATAACCAACCTAGATCCATATTAATCGTATAACTATCAAGTGCCGAGAGGGATCCAATATCTTGAGGTGCAAGGATTTCGTCAAGTTTTTCACT
Organism: Pinus tabuliformis; assembly: GCA_031772625.1. Lineage (NCBI taxonomy): Eukaryota > Viridiplantae > Streptophyta > Pinopsida > Pinales > Pinaceae > Pinus > Pinus tabuliformis. The sequence continues at coordinate 730,222,741 of CM062809.1, read as the reverse complement.
AAAAAAAAGTTTGCACCTCGAGATATTGGATCTGTCTCGGTGCTTGATAGATTCAAGGTTAAGATGGATCTAGGTCAGTTAATATGAAATTAAAGTAGTTTTTATTTGATAGTATAGCCTTAAAAATTAAAATTTCTCTTCAAATTAATTCCAAATTGGAACTAGATCCAATGAATAGATTTTTAAAAATACATAAAATAATTTTTTTTATTAAAACATATATTTTTAAATTACAAATTATTAGAGATGAATAATGCAAATTTGGCTCACCTATACACCATGTGGGGATGAAGAAGTGTTTAAGGAAGGATAAACTTTAAACCAATATTTAGCAACCTTTCGATCCCCTATCACATGTAAGTTTAGATTTCTTGACAAAATTAAGATTACTAACATATAAAACTGATTCATATTATTGTAGTACTTCTTAGGTAGTTGTATCCCCTATCACTTGTAAGTTTAGATTGCTTGACACAATTAAGATCACTAACATGAAAAACTGATTCATATTATTGTAGTACTTGTTAGGTAGTTGTATTTTTGTTCTTAGACTAAATTATTCATTCATGTTAGTCATTTTTAGTTGTATTACTTATTATCTAGTTACATATTTTAACCCGGGACTAAATTAGTGATTTATGTTTCTCATTTTTAGTTCAGTCACTTAAGGTTGTTCATTTTTCGTAGTATTTGAGTAATGCCATAAGGCATTAGAATCCACAAAGGTTGAAGATAAATCTTAAAATAATTTATTGGAGGAGGACTTTGAAGCTGAAGGCAATTTTGAATTGAGGTTGTTTGATTCATGGATTTTGAAATAGCTACTTGTTATGATATTTTAATGTGAAGAGTGAAATATCCTATATTTCTTGACAATCACGTAATTATTCATTCTTCAATGGCACAAGGGACCACTCAAACACAGAAGGAGTTAGAAATGTTAATCTAGACTAGGAAATTCCATGACTTAATTCAAAATGACAGATATTCCCTCAACTAGTTTATTAGGGAAGAAATTAATGCTAAAATGTTATGGAATACGCACACAAGTAACCTAATCATCAAAGCATTAATTTGGATATGAAACTCAACCAATGATTATAAATTCATAATAAGAGTTTTATTGTGTTGAGCAGCTTGAAGCGATGGTTATAAGTGCATTGTTGCACAACCATATAATTAAATCATGAATGAGTACAATGGTGTTTCGTGATGAATTATGACAATAGATCGAGGTTGGTTGTGCAGTTCCTTCTTTCGTATTCATTTTTGCGGAAATAGCCTTCGACGGGATAACCATGTAACTTTCTTTCAAACCAAGCATAAACAAAAGCAAGGACTCCTTTAAGAAGTCTCTTGACCCCAACCATGATCTCGATGATGAGTGCAAGAAAAGCAACTCCAAACCTATGAAGGCGTAAGTGGTTCTACCCCATATATATATATCTATATATATATATATATATATATATATATATATATATATTGGAATAGTGATGCGGTAGACCAGTCGATATTGAAGATGCACTTGAATTGATAGAAAATCTATATTCACGTTCAATATGTATAAAATTATGGAATTTATCAGAACCATTCAGTATTAGTAGATATTTTTCTATATAAATGAATGAAATAGTTGAGTAAGGAAGACGATATGGTCCGAGTGGCCTAACCGAGCATGATTGGCTAAGTTGGAATAGAAGAACACCTAAGTTTAGGATAATGCATCAAAAAAATGATGGATCAAACATGTTTCACGTTTGATAGAATTATAAGAACACATAAAGATAAACAAGAGATAGAAAAATAAGATAAGTGCCCACTGGGATCTTCATGGTAGCGAATTTTAACAGGAGCAAACATAAAATGCCTTAAAGTTTCAATACATGTGCTCAATAAATTACGATATTAATAACCCTTTGCAAAGCTTATACAGTGCTAAAGATCTAAAATAGGTCAAGAATATTAGCATAAGTTACTGTTTTAAAAGAAAAAACGGTCACGTCATATGTGACGATGAAGATAAGTTTCTTCGAAGCTAGTGATTTTTCCTAATTCTAACGATCCTGAGATATTTTAAGGATTAGATTATATCTTTTCCACTATGTTATGAAGAAGCTTGGCCTATGTGTGGTATTAGACTTGCAAATTGGCAGCTTGTTGAATTTAGAAATTGTAGTGATTTGTGAGGAGGAGCTTTTCCTTTTGTAGTTTTTTCTTCAACAGAATTTGGCAAGGTTGAGAAAAGTGTGGTGGAAAGCATGAAAAGTAGAGGGAGAAACCTGAAGAGTGGTATAGTATTCACATACACTCCCTATGACCAGATCTAACTTCACAACCATATTATGAAGTCGTGGGGATTCCATGGGCATACAACAAAGTATCATTTTTCGATCGTCGAGTAGATAAAGCCCACTTCCAACTATACAATATCTTTTCCGGGAACCTGGGATGACAACTCTTAGGATGCCAAGATGGAATTTCATGGACTGTGTAGATAAATGGGTTCACTGCACAGATTTTACTGTAAAATTAACCAGTTTAAATTTCAAGAATTAGCATTCCAGGGACGGGGAAGGACGATTAAAATTGCTCTAATTACTTCACTAAATTTTTTATCCCTATTCGAAATATGCAATAAATTATAGCCACGACTAATAGGGAAAAGTGGTGACAATCTAGTGGTATTCAGGTTGAATAAGCTAGGGTGTTTTGCCAACTACCACTCCCAGGAAAAGAAAAACAAAAATTTGAATGAATGTGTGTTACTATTGAGAAGGTGACAAGTGAACACATGGATATAGAGGCGGCTGAAATGAATGTGAATAGTTTTTTAGTCAATAAACTTGTAAACGAATAGGCAGAGAGAAAACCAAGAGAAAGAACAAATGAGAAGTACAATTCATATCAAGAAGGAAGCATGAAACTCTGCTCAGGTTTGGGGTGGTAAACTACTACGGGGGCTTAATATGGACCTTATGTACGTGCTGGTTATCTTTACATTTTCCTCTCTTCAATTTGATATTACCTCCGGTTAAATGACCTGTGATACCGGTGCATCCATGGATATAGAGCCAATTACTGTGTTATCCAAAGGTCTAGACTCTATAATCTATTTCAATTGGATATCAAATTCTGTCATTCATACTCTCCACGATGTTCATGGAATTTTTAAAATTTGTGTCATTTGTTTGTCATTCCTAAGGGTGTTACAGTTGAATGGGCTGGATGCACTGCAATTCATCTGAAATTAATCACTGCATGGTAATTGCCCCAAAAAGAAGCAAACCAATCCCATGGATATTACCATATCCACACGCTTCCTCCATGGTGCTAGAACCATCGATGCCACCATAGAATGTGGCATGAGCAGTTTTTTAATCCCCATATTTCTCGTAAGCACCATGATAGAGCCAAAGGAGCTCCAATAGTCTAATTATTGATATTTTTTCTTTAAGTTCCATCAGACAAAATGAGAGTGAAGATTCTAAATCTAAAGCCATAAACAAAGAGAACATGAAGTACTCCAAAGGACGAAAGTCACCTGCTGAATGGATCCGCTTATGAGTCCTAACTATATAGACTTTGATCTGTCCACTTTCCCCACTTTGTTTGGTCAATCCTCGATCAAACGCAGAGTGTAATAGGGTCGAGAATTTTATTACTCTCTGGGGCCACTACACATGAATTTGTTAATGGATGTAACTGTAATTTCACTACAACTGTAAGTATATGTCAGGATTGTTTTTATTCCACATATTTTTGTGTAACGTTCCTTCTTATAGAATACATTCTCTTTACTTTGTTTATTTTTTTTGAGACATTTGAGACACATTTATGAAGTTCAATTTTTTGTTTTAAATTTGGTAAATTTTATTTTTCTTAAATAAGGACATTGTTTTCATGCATTCCTTTCTGTGTAGAGCGCAGTGCCAAAAGGGGGCTAGTTTTTCTTTATTTACAATGAAAATGTGCCCATTGAATTTGAGTAAGAATGCATGGAAGTGATGTTGTTTCATCAGAGCCATTGGTTTTTAAATTCCTATAGTTATACACTCCTAGGCTTTCTATTCTTATTTTAGAGACAATGCACAAGTATGTCTTAAAATAACCCTAGATACAAATGAAATATACAAATAATTACATTAATTCACATGATTAATAATCCATAGAATTCTATTCAACTAATTAGCATAGAATTTTTTATAAATAGGATCAAAGGACACTTACCTGTAATGATGATATTCCTTACATGTAATTTTAGAGTTGAATGTTATTTTAATCTAACTAACCGCAACAAATTTTTGGGGACAACTCTCCACCCAACTATAGGCTCAGGTCCCCATAATATTTCTGCAGCTGGCCACCCTCGAGCCCTCAATCAATGTAGTACCTCCAAGGAATCCATTGTCTCACCACACTTTTTTCCCTAGAGAATGGGGCGAGGAATGATGAATTTCATCTTTCTCTTCGTCTAGTAAATAGACCAAACAATGGAAAGGGGATTGCATGCACACATTCCATGTTTCGACATGCAACTTTTATTTCCTTATTCTAATTTTTACTTAATTTAATATTTCTCTTAATTTAATTCTTTCTTATTTTATTCCTTTTTATTTTCTAATAAATTTACTTATTTTTATTATTATTAGGGTACATTACACACTCCCCATCTTTAAGGAACTTCATCCAAAAGCTAATTTGAATCAGTTGACATTTTATTTATTTATGTATTTATTACTTCATGTTTGCCCTACACCATCTACTGAACTAATATAACTAGTAGGCATCAAATGCTTCCACAACACCGGGGAAATCTCAAGGAATATTTGTTTGTTTTTCCACTTTCGGAACTAGGCATAAGCCTCATCGGTCTGTATCCTAGCCCAAGGCTGGCAACAAGGCTCACATATGGCACATACCTCATTTGGCCCAAGGCAGGCATCCAGTCTCAGTACTCAATGACTTCGGGCATCTGCCAAGGCTGACACACTCCCTCCACTCCTACTAAGGTGCACATACCTAGGCGTCGAATTCCTTACACCCCAACCAGACCTCAGCATCCCAATCCAATATCAGGCACTTGGCCTACAATATTAAGCACTTGGCCTCCTCAAGATGGTCCCACAGCCTCTCAAGAACTATCCATCAAGAGTTACACAAGACAAAGGAAAAACTGAAATATGTAGTGTTGATTGAGTTTGTCCCCAGCTCATATGGTGTTACATATTCTCCCTCGTAGGTATGGGATCCCATGAGATCATCAAATAAACCGACCCTTTCGGCCATTCACGGATTTCCTGCCAATCACCACAACTCAACATGCAACCATTGCATTATTTATCATCGTCGTATCATAGAAATAATCCAGATACCAACCCTTTCATGTCATCATCATAATATAACATCATTGTTGATCACCATATTTTGGATAGTAAAGAACTGAATTTTCATGCATCTCATAAAATATACATACAATTAACACATGCTTCACATCATGAAATACCATCATAAGTCATAACATCAACTTATCAGCATCAAAGATATATCATGACATCACATAATAAATGGAACCATATGTCAATATAAGCTCATATATTAGCATCATAAATATGAGAATCAACTCAATACAAATCAATAATACATCATAAACATTCTTATTAGGAATTATCAATGAAAAATAATTTTCATATACAATCCTTAATTCCTCCATTAAAATTATACTAATCCATGAAGATCGTATATATTTTATCAAGTTATTCTTAGAGATTTATTAGATTACTCATACTATTTATGTGTATAATATAAGGTGATATAATTCCTTTACTTATAGAAGTAGAAGTTTACAAAACATGCATCTAGATTTAATTGTGTGATTATGTTAAACTCACATGGACAGGAAGACACATATGAAAGCTAAATCAGTGAGTTCATTTTTTATTAACAAAAGATACACATTTATAGTACAATAGGTGACTCTTGGGATTCAGATCCCAAGGTCTCTTGGACTGCTTTGTCCATTCGAATTCCACACTAACCCTTTAGGATTAGGTGTCCAACATTCCCCCCCTTAATCCGAAGGGTTATGTATGAGTCCAAGAAGAGAGCTGTAATACAAAATGTGCAAAAAATGCATGGCGGCACTAGGCTAAATGTGCTCTATGAAATGTTGGTATAAAAAAGGGCAGTGGTTTAAGGATGACCACCAACACTGGAACGCTTAGTGCAGTTCCCGGAACTCTTCCAAAACTGGCAAGAAACTGAAGTTTTCTGCTAGAGGAAGTGATCCTATTGTTTTAAAGAGGGAAACCTTCAACCATAAAAGGGAGGTCTCACCCCGCATAAAAGGTAAAACTTCAACCTGAAAAGGGAAGTGTCAACCTGTGATGGTTTAAGGATAACCAACAACTCTGGAATGCTTAATGCAATTCCTGAACTCTTCCAAAACTGGCAAGAAGCTGGTGTCTTCTGCTAGAGGAAGTGTTCTCAATGTGTGATCACGGGCATCTTTGTCTCTGGTTGCAACTCTGAAACTCGTGTGGCAGGTTGTGGCTCAGGCTCGCTTGATGTGGCTTTGAAGCTTGTAGATGACCATCATTTCCCCCCCTGTGAGGTACAAGGTGAGAAGATGGAGAAAACTCAACTGCAAGACTGTTCAATACTCTGGAACAAGTTCTGACATGTGTTTGGAATATCTTCTTGGCTGTTGATGCCCATTGCCAAGAAGCGATCCATCCAAGATGAATCTTTGTTCTTGCAGGATGTTTGTTTTTGAAGCATCTGTTTGAAGAATGGCTGGTTTTATGACAGTGCTTACATGGATGAAGATCAAAACAGTGATCTTTCAGATGGCCAACTCGATCACAGTGTTGGCATTTTACAATCTGTTGTTTTTGTTGTTGCTGTGGAAGAGGGGCAGAATCGGGAACAGCTGGAGCTGAACTGTCATGAGGAGCAGGTGAACTGTCATAAATGAATCCAGCACTCTGAAACTGAATGGGCTTGGCATAGTCTGGAATATGAAAGGACAAGTCCTTGTCATATCCAAGACCAGTTCTGTGTTTGTTGTGGACAAGCTGTTCCCAAGGTCTGATGATGGGCTTGGGAAGTGCAGACTGAATTTCTGCATCTGCATGTACACTTGCTGCTTTATCTGAATGAACTGTAACATTATTGACTTGCTGTTTATGGGAGTCTGCTTCATTGTTCTGAACAGAAACAGGTTCAGAATGATGACTCCACTGGTGTAATTCTTCCTGCTGTAGCTTTGTTTCAAGCTGCAAAAACTCAATATTCTCATGTGCAGTTTGCAGAGAGGTTTGGATGTCAAAGAGAGTTTCTTTGTTAACTTTTACCATATCATCAACAGTGGAATGAATTAGGATATTCAATAACTTTAATGCATCTTCAAGTCTGGCCATTTTTTTTTAATTGCCTATTGCCTTCATACAACCCACCAAACTCTTATGCAGCGCTTGAAATAAAGAAGATGATCAGAGGAAACAACTTCTTCAATCTGATTACACAGGCAAAAGGGCACCAGAACCTTCCCAAGGACTTCCTTCAGAAATTCCTACAACACAACGAGATGACTTTTCTTGACCTTTCTTGATTTCTATAGGTAAAAAATACAAAAAGTTGTATGAACACCATAAGTGCCACAAAAAACTTCTGGTATTATTTTTCTGCAATATGGCCAAGGTCTGACTTCTTCACCGAAGTTTACAATACCCACAATTATGGGCTCCACCGAGGATACAGTACGCACAATTCTAGGTTCCACCGAGGCTGTAATGATCTCAAATCCGAGCTACGTCTGCCACTGTCAGCAAATCTATAAACTTTTAGCAGCCACACAAAAGCCTCTTAATTGAAATAGTGGATCTCATGATACATCTGGTCTCAAAAATGAAGCAAAGACGTTTTCTTCTAAATTTGAATGGAGACGCAGCTTGAACAAATTATAATTAATTCGAATGTATCTGAGATATTAAGCTTAATGAATTCAAAGTTATTGATGTGAGACTGTCACCCGTCTTCGTTGTTACTGCGGATGTCTCTTGGACTTCAAGACCGAGGTTGTCCCTGTGCCTCTTCGTTGCCGCCGCAGATATCTCTTGGAGTTCCCGACTTCTTATGCTGGAGATGATCCATTTTCCTTACACATTGCAGTTGCGTATTTACTTTCATGCGCTATTGTGTACATCTGGAATCCGGGCTTCAAAATCTCGAAGCAAGAACCAAAAGGTGTCGTTCCTTCTATAAAGCTGACTAATCACTTTTCACTTACAAAAAAAACTCAAATCATAATCGAAAACCATAAATTGAGGCTCCTTATTACTACACTGGATAGAGGCGCAGCGGTTAGATGGTGCAAGGATCAAAATTTACCATCAATGCTGTACAAGATTTGCACCGGGCCGGCAACCTCAAAAGTTGGGGCCGGTTACTGTCGCAGGAAAAAACCCTGTTCGTCAATTTTGTGGAAAATGATGCGCGATCTATGTTACAATCATTCCCCAAACTTGGTGTGAAATTGACTCGAGCTTCTCAACTTGTCCGTATTACATTGGAGAATGACAATGAGGTGGTACACACAACTGCTGTTAGGAAAGTTGCCACTGAAATACCTACACCGCAGTTTGTTGTTGTGGAATCATATGAAAGAGATTACTCAGCAACATTTGTGCAGCCTGAATTTATTGAGTATGATTTAGAAAATGAAGACGATGATTGGCTCCAAGAATTTAACAATGAAAAGAAGATTCTTTCACCTGAAAGGTTTGAGAACATTCTATACAAGCTGGAAATTTTGGATCATAAAGCTCGAGAGAGAGCGGTCGGGTTAGGAGCAAATATTGGACCGACGATGCCTGTGCTACTCCAGTTTGAGGCAGCGGTTGAGGCTTTGCAGTCACAAATTACCAGACATGCAGTACTTATGGCTATATATAACTACTGGAAAGCAAAGCGAGACAAGTGGCAAAAGCCTATTCTGCGCCGATTGCAGCCACCTCCACCTGTGAATGACACCAACCCATACAATGTTTTCAGGCCAAGAGAGAAGGCTCGTCGGCTCCACACAAGGCGGATGCAAAGGCGTGAGAACAGTGTTCAGTCCTTTGAGAAACTTCGACAGGTTAGGCGCAACTTTGATCAAGCCAAAACCATATTGAAAGCTATGACCAAGAGGGAAGAGAAAAAATGGGAACAGCAACCACGGATTAATATACAGCTTCAACCTTCAAATTTAATGCCGGTTCTAACCTTCGTAAACGCCATCCAAACGCATAAACCAGCTGAGTTAAATATAAAGCGGACAGAAAATCTTAAAACTGCAGAAACAAGGATGAAACGCAAATTTCCACAATACCAACTTCTTCACCCACTGCACCGGACTGCTATTCCTCAGCTGAATTAAAGATAAAACGGACAGAAAATGAAACGCACTAGCCCACAAAACAATTTCACTCAACCATAACGGTTTTGGAGTAGCTGACACCATCAGCAGCGCAGCGTTTTATATGGAAAATTGAGCAGCGTCTGGCAATGAAAATTGAGCAGCGTGGAGCAGGTCTGAGACAATGAAAATTGAGCAGCGTGGAGCAGGGTAATTATCATGAAACGCTCATGGAAAGTGCAGACAACACGCAGGAAAGGAATATGCACAGCCCAGGGAGTGCAAAGGATATGAAAACGGTTTTGGAGTCAGAGCGCATTCAAATGAATATGTCAGGGCAGCGCTCAGGTTATGACAGCGCTCAGGCGTTTCAATGCCAGGATGACAGCACAACAGAAGCGCAGGGCGCAGTTCAACGACTTCCAAGCGTTGGTTTACACAGGCCACAAAAACAAGTGGCTCACACAATATTGAGAAGGTTATGAACGTACCAGCTCTGATACCATGTTAAACTCACATGGACAGGAAGACACATATGAAAGATAAATCAGTGAGTTCATTTTTTATTAACAAAAGATACACATTTATAGTACAATAGGTGACTCTTGGGATTCAGATCCCAAGGTCTCTTGGACTGCTTTGTCCATTCGAATTCCACACTAACCCTTTAGGATTAGGTGTCCAACAGATTAAGGTAAAGTCCTACTTGTAGTCATATCAATTAACATTTAGTGAATTCATATCAACTTCCATCTATATACTTAAATATATATATTATTTATAAATATATTAAAATCGATAGATTATTTATTTAATATAATTCAGACATTTATATATCTAAAACAAAATATTTAGCATTTATCTAGATGTAAATTAATTCTATGCTTTCACTAAATCCATATACTTCAATTCAAATTTAGTAGAAAATTGTTATTTATTAACACTAAAAAGCACTCTCTTTTTTCACATTTGTATTTTATAAAAAAAAAAATAGTAGTGATTAATAACGGATGTAAAAAATCACTTTTAAACATTATATAACATTTTTAATGCATTAAAGATTTCTTAAAAAACTATGTTAACTATTAATTATTATTCTCGCTCAGATTTATATCTCATGATTCATTTGTAATCATTAAACCAGTAATATTCTTCTAACACACCATTAGTAAACACCAATCTATCCTTCACTTAAAAATTTAAATTTAATACTCCTGATAATTGGAATCGTCCATTTCCCCACATATATAAAATATGAATATAAATATTTCATTGTTAAATACATTATAAAATATTATATATTTTCCCATAACAAAAAATTTTCAATAAAAAGATATCATGCTCTATCATTGTCCTTTAACTTTAATATTTAATTACTTCATTGAAAATTAGTTGATTGTTTCATTTTAAAGTTTACTCAAAATTTAAATCAGGCGCGCTCAAAAAAAATTTATGTTTTCAATTTGAATTAAATTTGAAATTGAACATTTTATTAATGGGATAAAAGTAAGTTTATTTATTAAAGTATCAAGGATATGTTTTGATATATATGGTTTTGACATATGGATTTTGTAACAGCTCAATCTTGTTATATGCCCAGATTTTCTAGCATCTGCTAGTCTACAGCTATTATCTACAGGATATATACAGGATCAGCCGGCCGAAATGTTTTGGCTTCTTATGTAACAGCTCATTATATTTTCTTAATATAATATATGATGATTTTCTCTCTCAAAAAAAGTATCAAAAGATGAGGTTTCGCTAATAATTATTAATGTTTAATATCATAGTTTTATCTATAAATATATGTTGTTTTAATATTCGCGTATATGTTTTTAATTTTATTAGATTTTGTCTACATTCAACCAGACGCATAATCCATTCCTCAACATCAACATAACAAATACCTGTAATTAAATCTAAACGCAAAATTAGAATTCCCAGAAATACTCTTGCATTGCATAAGATAAATTGGTCTATTCTGACTTATTGGGGAATAATTTTAGAGAATTGTTACAGAAATCGATCAATTGATACCGAGAATTAAAACGATATACCATACATAGCGGCCAGAAGAGTCGTTCTTTGAGAAAATAAGGGAATAAAGTGGGGAAATTATTTCTCAGGAAGGAGAGTTAGTTTTCTATGTGGGCTTAACAGCCAATCACGTTGTGGCAGTAAATTATTAAATTCTATGATCGTTTGAGATTTGGAAGGTGTTTTTAGGATTAAAAAAAATGACAGGATTCATTGACATACAATGTGAAACTACCCATAGTGTATTAAAACCGTCTATAGTTTTGCTATTTAATAAATGGAAATTAAATTGCATGAAATCCACAATTTCTTTGAGTGAACGGAAACTAAGCCCAAATTTATGCATCTATGTGGTTTTTGTTAAAGTTAAATTTACCACCCTTGGAAGCAAATTTTCATTACTCTAAATTTCCTAGTACTTTCCCCTCAAGCTTCAACGTAAGGTACTTTGCAGTTGTCTAACCTAGACTTAAATGTTACGAGTTAAAGCTCAGGCATAAGCTTGTCCAACACGTAGTTTTCCATCACGAAATTGCTCATATAGTTAGTACCGCAGAGCTCAAGAAATAGACGGAGCCCTAGGTCACTTCAGAATGAAATCCAAAATAACATTTAAATTCCCCAAAATGTTTGTTTCAGAGAACCAGAAGCGTAACAAAAGAGAGAAGGAACTGATGTTAAGAATATTTATCTTGACAAGGACAAGAAGCCACGGGAATGGAACTCTTACCTTCGCACATTACTTCTCATGATTCTTTCTATAGTTAAATTAGTCCATTTTAAATATATATAGTTATTTGTTGAATAAATAGTTTAACATATATATTACACGCCAAAAATTAAAATATGCACTTTTTAATTTTCTAGAAATAAAAGAGTTTTATAAGAATCACAACTTTTCAAGACAGGAAAGGAATACCTGAACGCTTTCAAGGTATCTAGCACAACTTATATTTAATTTTCAAAAGAAGAGTGTGCCATCAATTTTGAATAACTTAAAGCTAAAGCGAACCAAAATCTGCATGATTTCGTTGAATATATTTCATAGATTATCAAAAAAATTGCAATTAACACTATGTTAATTAAAAACTTATTGCAGGTTGATATATATATATATATATATATATATAAACTAATGATTTATGTATTTTCATATAATTATATATATATATATATATATATATATATATATATTTCATATCATTAGAAGCAAAATTGTTGATCAATTTAATTAAGTATTTTTTTAAAATTTTAACTTATAGGTCACCCAAAGTTGAAACTTTTTTCTGATACTATATGTAACAACCCCGAAAATAAAATATACAAATAATTACACTAACTTATATGATTAATAATCAACACACTTGTATTCAACTATTTAGCACAATTTTTTTGAGAAATAGGAGCAAAGACAACTTACTTGTAATGATGATATTCCTTACTTGTAATTTCATATTTGAATGCTATTTGAATATCATTAATCGCAATAAAGTCTTGGGGACGACTCTCCACCCAACCGTAGGCTCAACTGCCCATAATCTTTTTACAGCTGGCCACCCCCGAGCCCTCAATCAACGTACTATTGTCAGGGAATCCTTTGTCTCACCACACTTTTTTCCCGAGAGAATGAGGGAAGAAATGATGATTTTCATCTTCCTTTTCGTCTATTAAATAGACCAAACATGCAACTTTTATTTCTTTATTTTAAGTTCTACTTAATTTAATATTTCTCTCAATTTAACTCTTTTTTATTTTTTGATAGCTTTACTTATTTTTACTATTTTTATAGCTCTCTTAATTTAACTCTTTCTTAATTTATTTTTACTATTTTTATTTAATTTAACTCTTAATTTTATTTTTTACTATTTTTATAGTTTTCTTTTATTTATATTTATTTAAAACTCTAGTATTGTTTCTTAACAAGTTGAGAGTATCTAATTGTGTCATGTTTCCCATCCCACCCATGGTTGTATGTTTCCATTGAGGCTGTTGTAGGAAAGGTGAAGCAGAGAAAGAGGCCTTGACATTTTGGACAATGAATTGGGAATTCTTCCCTATATGCCACAACCAGTGAGGGAGAGTTGATATAATCCACAGAGCTCTGACAGTACTCTTGGCATACTCACCAACTCGAAATGATTGAATGAAATATCCAAGATTTGTAGATCAATAATATATGATAATTCCCGTGGAAGGCTCTCAAAAAGATTGTTATGAGAGAGATACAAAAAAAGTGTTAAAGAATTATATCTTACAGAGCAATGGAACAAATAAAATATTGCAAAAATATAAACACAGAAAATGCATAAAACAAAAGAGACAAAGTTATACATGGATAACCCAATTTGGGCTACGTCCATAGAGAAACAGCCAGTGCTTCTTTTTATATTATCCAGCAAACTGAAGAGATACAACCTACAATAGATCCGTTGTAATTCCCTCTTCACTCTCAATCTCCTCTCTCCTCCTCACTCAAAATACAGATATACATAGACGCAATATAATTCCCTCATACATAGCGAGGGGTTGCCTTCTAGGGCAAAAAACCCTAAATTAAACATAACTTCTATCGTTAGATCCCTGCCTAATGAATGACCCAGATTGACTACGAAATTGCTACATTTTACAAGGAAATTTTACATCTACTCTTAGCTTCAGAGGCGCTGTCCCCGATCCTCACGCCAAGGGGGAGCTCCCAAACGTCGTCTTCGACACTCCTAGACCCCCCTTACAATGAATATTTTATAAGCGGCATTGCCACCCCATTATGAACTGGGGTCCAATGCAGTGATACCTTTGAATACAAAAAATAATCATGCTCCACACCCAACAAACAGAAGATTAGAAGCCTTTCTTATAGATTTGGGATCCAAACTTGAAAGTCTATTGTCGTTGAGGTAGAGCTTCAAAAACACGGAATCCTTAAGCCTTCAAAACTATCATGTAAGGTTCCTCTCAAACCATTTTCAGACGGATCCAATTCTTGAAGATGTGACAAAAATGGAGAGACCAAATAACCGAGGTTATTGGTGTTGAGGTGCATCCTATGATTCCGGAATGACAAGGGAATAGAGCCATTGTATGTTTCCAATCCCATCAGACCAGGATTTTTCATCAGTTAGGTAGTTTATCAAACTACCTTTCATTGATTAAATGGTGGAAAATGCTTTGATGGTCTAACACATAGCATCGATGGCTCACAAAAGTACATAGTAATTACTAAGGGAGTTGTTCTCAAAAGAAACAGCTTGTTTTAAGGAAACCCCTTACTGCTTAAATATATAAGATATTTGAAACTTTTTAATGTTATAAACACGTGTCTAATTAATATATAATTTCTTTAATTTGTTATTTATTATGTTTTTAGTGAATCAAATTTCTTAAAGGGGCAATTTTTTCAATTACAAAGCTTGAAAAAATATATAAACCTCATAATGTCAGACCAAGAGGTAACTCCTCAAATGTAATTGTGTTATTCGTTCAGGATGTTTATTATTATATACAAGAGGGAGTGACAGTTCAATTCATCTCCCGATGACTCTCCATTTCCTCTATTATTTATTTACACTTAATTACAGTTGTTTACCCAATCCCTATGATTAAGTGTCAACATTCCCCCTTAATCTGAAGGGATTTTGGTGAGTCCAAGCATCATTCTGAATCTTTCAAGCTTTTCTCTTCCAAGCGCTTTGGTGAAGATGTTTGCAATCTGCTCATTAGTGGAACAATGTCCAAGATGGATTGTTTTTGCCTCAACATGATGTCGAATCAAACGATATTTTGTATTGATGTGCTTTGTTCGATCATGGAACTTTGGGTTCTTGGCCAACTTTATTGTTTAGATATTTTTAATCATGAGTGGAGTCATTTGTACTTGTTTAACCTGCAAATCTTCAAGAATTTTCCTGAGCCACACAATTTCTTTTGTTGCCTCAACTGCCGCCACATATTTTTCCTCTATTGTGGAATCTGCTGGAACTAATTATTTTGCGTGATCACTAGGAGACAACTCGTGATCCAAGACTCACAACATAACCCGAAGTAGATACTCCAGTTTCTTTGTCTCCATCGATGTCTGAATCAGAGTATCCAATCAAGCTGAAGTCACCCACCTGTGTATACTTGATTTCAAAATCTTGAGTTCCCTTCAAGTACTTTAGAGCTTTTTTTGTAGTATACCAATGTACCTCACAAGGCTTTTGCATAAATCTAGAGAGGATTCCAATAGAAAATGAAATGTCTGGTCTGGTAGTAGTTAGGTAGTTGAGACTTCCTACAAGCTGTCTATACTTTGTTGCATCCTCAAATTCTTTTCCTTCAATGGATGTGAGATTTAAGTTTTGTTCCATTGGAGTAGTCAAAAGATTGCATTCAATCATGCCAAATCTGGTCAACAGATCTACAATGTACTTCTTTTGAGAAAGGAATATGGACTTTGGATCTTGAGTTACTTTAATACCAAGATAGTAATGAACATAGCCCAAATCATTCATTTCAAAACCTTTCCTCAATTCCTTCTTTATGGATGCAATGTAGCTCTCATTGTTCCTTGTCATCAAAAGATCATCTACATATACCACAACATACACAACTATTTTTCCAACCTTCTTGACAAACAAAGTTGCATCATCAAGATCATAATGTTTGAAATTGAGTTTCAGAAGATGCTCAGTTAGTTTTTCATACTAGGATTGCGGTGCTTGTTTGAGGTCATACAAGGATTTCACAAGTTTGCATACTTTATGTTCATGTCCTTTTAGAGCAAATCCTTTAGGCTGGAACATAAAAACATTCTCTTTTAGATCTCCATTCAAGAAAGCAGTTTTTACATCTATTTGATGGACTTTCCAACAATTATGAGCTACTAGGGAAAAGAGTGTCTGGGTGGTAGCCCATTTTGTTGTGGGGGAAAAAGTCTCTTCATAATTGACCCCTTCCTTCTGTGCAAAACCTTTTGCCACAAGCTTGGCGTTGTGCTTGTCAAGTGATCCATTAGCTTTACACTTGTTCTTGTAGACCCAATTGCAGCCAATTGGTTTGGTTCCTAATGGAGGATCAACCAACTTCCAAGTACCATTCTTTATCAAGGAATCATACTCCTTTTGCATTGCTTCTTTCCATTCATCATGAGAAGCAGCTTCTTCGAAAGAAGTTGGTTCAAAATATGTAGACAAATTCAATTCACAATCATAAGAAACATCCATATCAACAAGTGAATCAGAGCCATCTACATTGCCTCCATTTTGCCGGTTCGAATTTCTAGTTCCCGTCTTTTCAACCTCATCAGGATGAACACTTTCAAGTGTCTTTGTCAGCCACTTTGGGGGACCCTTCTCATATGGTCCAGGCTATTCTATTGATTGAGTTGGGAATGAATCAAGATTGAGTCTCCCAATTCTATCAATCACATCACTCAAAGTATCATCCGTTGTTGGAGTTTCATGCGGAGGAGAGAGTGTTTCAGAAGAATATTCCACAGGTTGATCTAGTATACGAATCCCCCCTTCAAGATGTGGAATCTAATTATCAAATATTTGAAATGATTTTGCATTTGTGAATCTATCCAAGCGATCAAGTTGTCTCTTAACAACATTGTCATGTTTGGATGATTCAAGAAAGATTACATCTCTAGATACAACAAAATTTTTATTGACTTCATCATAGAGACAGTATGCTTTGGAGGTGTTTGAATACCCCACGAAGATACACTTACGACTTCTTGCACCAAGTTTGTTTCTATGTACCTTTTGTATCAAGGCATAACATGTGGAGCCAAAGAACCTGAGATGATTTACCGAAGGAATGTGCCCATACCATATTTCATAAGGAGTCTTGTTTCTAATAGCATTAGATGGACATCTATTCCTTACATATACAACACATAGAATTGCATTAGCCCAAAATATCGATTTTACATTTTTGAAAAACATCATGGAGCACACCATATTTAAGATTGTCCTATTCATTCTTTCAGCTACTCCGTTCTGTTGGGGATTATAAAGCACAGTTGTTTGATGTTTGATTCCATGTTGGCGAAGATAGTTTTGAAATTCATTTGAAGTGTATTCTTTTCCATTATTAGTGTGAATAGAGCTAATATGAAATTGTGCATCATTTTCAATCCATGTATGAAAGCTATTGAATGTTTGAAAAGCATCAGATTTGTTCTTCAATAAATAAACCCAACACATTCTGGTGTAGTCATCAATAAATGTCATCATATATTTATTTCTATTTGCAGAAGGAATATAGGCATTGGACCACATAAATATGAATGAATCAGTTCAAGTTTTCTATGTGCTCTAGAATGTGAATCATGAAAACATTGTTTGCTATGCTTTCCTAGAATGTAAGTATCACATTGCTTAAGTTTCCTAGGAATTGTAGGCAAACCAGCAACACCATTTTTCTTCAACAAGCGGAGGCTGTCATAGTTCAAGTATCCAAATCTAGCATGCCATAATAAACTTGATGGAAATGTACCTTCTTCATAATGAGAATTGTATGAATGATTTTGTGCATGAGAAAAGGTACCCTGCAGCTTGAGAAACCTTTCTTCTTCTATCCCATCATGACAAGTGAGTGGTCTGAAGCTTTTCTAACCTCAAGCTTGCCTTCAAACATATGAACGGAGTGTCCTTGCTGGTGGATGTGGACCAAGGACAACATGTTTCTCCTCAGCTTTGGGAGATACAAAACATGATGCAGAAGAAAGTTTGGAAGACCAGGTAATTTAAGCCTGATTTTGCCAAGCCCTAATGGCTTGAGTTTTGATTTGTCTGCAAAGTATACTGCTCCATCAACATTGTCAGTAAATTCTTCAAAAAAATCTCTTCTAAAGGTCATGTGGCAAGTTGCTCCTGAATCAAGCAACCAATAATTTTTCCAAGAAGCAAGTGAAGCATTAAATAAGTTTTCATTTACTCCAATATTACAATGTGCCACAACAAAGTGAGCGGATTCAGGTGCTTTACCTTTCTCTTTGTCATTAGTTTTACCTTTAGGTTGGTTTCTTTCCTGATCAATTTTGTCCCAAGGCAGCTTGCATGTGGATGCATCATGTGATCCATCTCTTTTGCAGCGTATGCAGTGTAAATCTGACTTTTCTCCGTGAGAGTGTCTGCCTCCCTTGCTTATGAAATTTATCCCTCTTCCTCTTTGACCACCTGTTCCTCTGGAAGAATCTTGAGCAAGATTATTTTCTCTATGTGCAAGGCACACAACCTCTTCAGAAGATTGAGGAGCTATCTTATTCCCAAAATCTTTCTCTCTTTTAACAAATTTTTTTACAAGGGAGTCAAAGGTAATATCTTTGAGGTTTCCATTTGCTTGCAATGACTCAAGATAATATGAATAAGTGGGATAAAGTGCCTTGAGAAAAGCTATCAGAGGAATATCCAGTTCAACATTAGTGTCTTTGATATCATGCATAATAGATTTTACTTATGATGCAAAAGTAAGAGGATCATCATTTTGTAATTCAAGGGTGAACAGTTTAATCATGAGTTGAACAACTTCAAGAGCATAGTGTGAGTCATAGAATTCCTTCAGTTTTTATAAGGCTTCAAAAGCATTCGAAAATGGGGAAATGTGGTGACTCACCTCTTCATTTACTAATTCTGCAATCAATGCATAAGCCTTGTTGTTCTTATTTTCCCAAATGACGAATTCCTTGTTTGAGGTAGGTTGTTCTGCCTCTTTGTCTCCGTTTCCAACACACACTCCTTTTCACAACTCATTAAAAATGAAAGTGTGTTTTATCTTTCGAGACCATTCAGGATAGTTCTCTTTTCTAGAGAGGACTATTCCCACAATGGAGATGAGTGAATACATTACAAAATTTAAACTAAAACCAAAATACTTGTGATAAAATTAATGTGTCTCTGTAACTAATTAATTTGCATACAATTATATCCTTAAAAATTGCAAGCTCTCAAATATGTCTTCAAATATATACTATCATATAGCACCATACCTCTCACACCTTTAAAAAATACACCACTCATTCCTATAAAAATACAACATTCACACTCGTACACTTTATGGTCTTAAAAAATGATATAAAACATTGTAAAACATCACTCACGAGTCATTAATTATCGACCATTTGTAATGACCATATGTCCATTTAAATTCACCCTTGAATAACTTTAACGGAACATAGCTTCACGATTTATATAATACTAGCCTTCAAACTGATTAAGGGATAGGCATCGAAAAATAGTTTCACATTGCCTCATTTTGGAGGTGCCATTCCAGCGATTGAAAATGGGTTAACGCATAGGTTGGTTCTGCTCACTGACCCCTTTGAACAACATTACTCCAAGTTTGCACCATCCACCACGGATACGCTGTGTAGGATTTAACACAGTCAGCTACCGCTCTTCGAGCTCAAGAGGTAATAACACATTTTCATGGATACACAGTGATGGAGGTGAAGGCGAAGAATAATGGTAGAAATTTGCCAGACTAATGGGTTATGTGTATGACAATATATAATGGGCAACGTTTAAACAATGGCAGCGTTTAATGGGTAGCGACTGTGGAGGAGGCAGTGGACAGACTGCAAAAAAAAAATGGCAGAAGGGAGTTACAAGAGTAGAAAGTGATGCCAAAAATGGAGCTGGCTCTGGTACCATGTTAGATAGGAGGTAACTCCTCAAATGTAATTGTGTTATTCATTCAGGTTGTTTATTATTATATACAAGAGGGAATGGCTATTCAGTTCATCTCCGGATGAGTCTCCATTTCCTCTATTATTTTCACCCAATCCCTATGATTAAGTGTCAAGGCATAAAATTTATCCCCTTACACACTTGTATAATGTTAAGAATATATCTATATAATATTGACAATAAATCTCTATTATTATAAAAAAATTAAAATCCCTCGAAACTAACCTATCTACTACTTGTTAATGTAACTAAAATTTCCACGGGATTTAATTAAATAAAATTTTAACCAAAATTTTGCCAAAAATACAGTATGCATCTGCTAGCTACTCAATTAAAAAATTTGCATTTAGCCTGCTATCTACATCGCTAAAATAGATGCGTTCTACATCACTAAGTGTGTTAGCCTACGTGCCACAACAATAAATGCCTCCGTAAATGCATTAACCTAGCTAAAAGATGTGTTGCACCAATAATAGTATCAAATTCTTGAACTGTACATTATTTAATCACATATTTGATCCCTACAGTCTTATATAATGTTAATAATATTTTTTTTTTCTTCTTCACTAATAAAAACCGTTGGTTTTATTAAATATGCAAAAACCAGTACGTCTAGTCTATTAGGAAGCTTCAACAAGTTCATCATATATGAGAAAACCATATTTGAGAAATGCAACCATAACGGAAAATACAATAACAACCATACAGAAGGCCCATCAAGGCCTCAGGCCCGCATATTAACCCCAAATATAAGCCTAAAAAACCAGAACCGAAACCAAAAACAACTGATTGTCAATCATAAGTCCATAAACAGAAATGGAAAGAGCAGAAACAAAATTAGAGAACCGTGGCATATATGACCCAGTGTGTTAGAAAAGCATAAACAGAAATGGAGAGAATCGTCAGGGGAGTGGCAAGCATCCAGCATCAATGGAACTGTCATACGCTTAGAGAGTGATATGCAAGCCTTCATTGGATGCCAAATACTCAGCGTTGACATGGCATCTGTTAGTGTATTGTGTTCCTTGTGAATGTGCTGAATGTAGCCTATAAATATTTATGTAAAATAGTGGAGATTCTCAACACATGGTTGATAATGATTTGGAAGTTTCCATAAATCTTGAATTTTTGTATATCCAAGAAACTAACAAATCATAATAACCCAAAAATACAATGGTTGTAATGTTAATGTTAGTCCCTCTACCACTTCCCCCAATAAATCTTATATAAACATTAACAATAAATCTAATACAACTTGAGTGGGCCTAATGGTTAAGAGTATGTGTTTCCTCCTAAGAGGTCACAAGTTCAGAAACCAGAGGGGGTAGAGTATGACTTAGCAGTCAAATCACTGCGTGGCAGTGGGTCCCTTATTCCACAAACAAGAAGGTCTCATACACCAATTTAGTGTCTGACTTGACCGTGACTTTAAAAATAGTTATTATTATATTATTATTATAAAAAATTAAAATCAATACCAGTTAAACTATATTACATGTTTATCTATCTACACAATTTAATTAAATAAAATTTCATCCAATTTACTAGCTACTCAATCAAAATATTTGAGTGCTCCCTACACGGCTAAATCAGCTACCTAGCTAAAATAGATGTGTTCTACATCACTAAATGCATTAGCCTAGCTAAAATAGATATGTGCCACATCGGTAAATGAGGTACCTAGCTAAACTTGTTTTTAGTAAAAGTTTTCGGAAGTTTTTCTGGTGGGTTTTTTTTTTAATTTCTTTAAAATCGAGCCAAAATGTATTGAAATCACAAATTTGATGGGTAATTCCTGCACAATCGAATTGCTTTAATGTTTTTTGGTTTTTAGTAAAAAATTTTGGAAGTTTTTCTGGTGGGTTTTTCTGGGTTAATTTCTTTAAAATCCAGCAAAAATTTATTGAAATCACAAATTTGATAGATAATTCCTACACAATGCAAGTGCTTTAATAGTTTTTCATGACACTGAATCCATATACAATAAAAAAAACCAATTTAAATAAAACAAATCAAAATTTCACCCAAAAAATTTTCCACCCAACTTCCCCACCAAAAACTCTAAAATACAACACTAAATACCGCTCCTAAAAATCTTTGATCGAAATTACGAAGAATCTAAAAAATAACACAAATACAGCTCCTAAAAATATTTGATCGAAATTACAAAGAATTTGATCGACATCAGAAGCAGCGGCAGTATTGAAATTGTACATATTGTCATTCACCGAAATCGTAGCATAGTCGGTTCCGCGGTTACACTCAGCAGGTCCACTTCATCTTCCTCTTGTCGATCCGTGACAGTTGCCTGGATCTGAGGCAACTGATAGCTCTTCAGACACCCGTATATTTTGGGACGCCCGTGTTTACATCGGAAGTCAGATTTAAACGATGCCCGTATATTTCAGTACGCCCATGTTGACATCAGAACTCAGATTTAAACGATGGCGGTATATTTCTGGACGCCCATGTTTACATCAGAACTCAGATTTAAACGACCGCTGTAATCATCGTCAACCTGATAATCGTTACATTTGCCAGGCAGCCATTTAATTGGTGGTGGGAAGTAACCGGGGAGCATGACTGATGGGTAGTATTCTCGTAAAGACTCCAGGAATCTTCCGCGACACTAAGTCCCGTCTTAAGAACGGTGAAAGCTCCAGGATCGACGACATGAGACCAAGTATCTGCATTTGAATAAGATTGATCAGTAGCGGTCCATCCATCATACCCAACTTTTTCTTTCGAGGTGTCGTTTTCCGCGACATCAGTGGTTCCAGTGGATTCCATAAACGCTGCATCACATGGGAGGGTGTTAATATTATTCTGGAAATAGGAAATCGGTTCATTAATCTCATTCTTTCGATGCTCTGATTCTTCCTGTTTCAGTTCCAAATGGCCAGGACCACGGAACTCTTTTTGTCGAGTGGGCCCTACATTGCAGGTGTTACTAGGTGTCCTTCGCGCATGGCGTCAGTGTACTGCTGTGGGGCAATTCTTATTTCAGAGACTATTCAATACTTAATGTGGCCTGACATGCAGGTGATTTAATTTTTGTTTTTTTTCTGGAGGCTGCTGTCTTTATGGGCGTGCTTTCACTGAAAAAGCAAAAATTAAATTGCTTACATATCAGGCCGCATTAAATATTCAATAATCTCTGAAATAAGAATTGCCCTGCTGTGCAGAGTGAGACGAGATGTGGTGTTTAAGCATTAAGGTTGAGCTTCTTCTTGATGCAAGAGTTCCAGTGATTCTTTATCTCATTGTCCGTAAGGCGATCTGCGACCGCCTGTTCAGCATCGTAGACGTCGAGGCAGGAATGAATTGCGAAATATAATCAATATGTGAAGAAAGAATGATATTAGAGTAAAGACGAGGGTTGGGAATGGAGAAACACAGAAACCTGTTACCTAGAATGGATTAAAGTGTATAATGAGTCGTTCTTCTTCTGGTGAAAATGCTCCTCGCATAAGGCCAGGGCGTAAGTAGTTAATCCATCTCAGCCTACGGCTTTTCCCGCATCTCTGGAGACCTGTTGATCAGTGAATGGGAGAGAAACGTTGTTAGATGAGATTCACATCAATATTTGGTGATGGAAATACATTTTCATTACATTCATGCCGGTGTAACAGGTATATTATATTAATGGTATATTTTATCATATACTTTTAACATATAATCAAATAAAGAATTAAAACATTTAAGGAAAATTAAAAAAGTTAAATAGTTTATTAATGTGGTTAAAAAATATAAAAAACGATGTTCTAAAATATCATTTTAACATGACAATAAAAATATAAATTCAATAACTCTCGAAAATCAAAGTCATTCTCGGAAATCAAAGTCATTTACGCAACTATTGTAAATTTTAATAATTTTTTTTGCTTAAGCTGGAGTGGTTCTTTCTTTTCATTTATCTAGAAAAGATACATAATGTACATTACAAACAAAGCACGTGTGGTCTACATAAATGTCAAGGCCACGTGTCCTTAACCTTTGTTATATTACTAGGCAACCAATAAATCCCATGCTATTGGGTATTCAATGCGGTTTAAGAGTACTATGATGGGACCTCAAGTCGGCCAGCAAACGCCTAGTAAATTCACCATGCATGCATGGGCATGTAACCGGGTAGCCCTTCGGCCGGGAAAGGACTTCGGCTTCCACCGGAAAACACTGACGCGAGCTGCAGGACCTGCATTAATGCGATAGTCATTTGAATTTTGAAAACGCCCGCCCAAATTCTAGATATTTTAATTTCAAATTCGGGAATGGTTCATCAGTTTCATCTCATGGCGTATAGCAATGCATCAGGAGCTCAGCTGGCTGTGGCGAAAGGAGGCGAACTCAAAGTATTTCACGATTCGAGCCGTGTGCGCCACAGTGTCGGGCAACGAGCTAGACCCGAAGGTATTTCACCTGTGAGTCTGTTGTTGAATCGAATGAGCTTTGCAAGGCTACGTGCCGCGCAGAGACCTCGCGGAATCGGCCCTACCAGACAGTTGCCCGAGGCGTCCAGGGAAATGAGCTTTTGGTTTTTGCCAAGCTTCCGCGGGAGTGTGCCGGTAAAAGAATTGTTCCAGATCATCAGTGTTAGCAGCTTGGGCAACTCTGTGATTCTGCGCGGAACCCATCTTTCCACTTCAGACTTCGAAGCTCCCAGCAACGATTGAACTCCCGACCTTTCGATTTGTACCTTTCAATTACAAAGCGAACGCAGTAGCACTATGTTATGGATAAAGGCAGTTGTGTTGTGCCTTTTCATTTTCTTTGACACTGAGAATGGCAACATCGACAACTGACAACTGCATCATCGTAGAAGCACAAAACGAAAAGCGGGGAATTTTGCAAATATCGAACCTGAGGGGATTCTAGCGCAAATGAGTGACATTATTCTTCTGAATTGTCATTACAGTTGGTTTTTTTTTAATCTGGCACAATAAAATAGTTTTTTTTTTAAACTCGCAGAATAAAATAGTGGTCACTATGTTATCATTCGAAAGTGTTTAAAGAATTTGATAGGTTACTTATAAGAATCTTAATAAGATGATACCAAGTATTTCTTTTCACTACTCACATTAAAATAAATTTACATCATAATCGTTAGAAAATTTAATATTATTTCCTCTCACCACTCAAAGTAAACTAAATTTACAGGATAATCACTTAAACTATTAATATGGAAAAGTATTATCGAAGCTTTTTCTAGAAAAGGGATGCGTGGAGATTGGATATGATTTCACGGAATCTCTTCACGTACGAAGAGAATCGCGGTGGCGATTAAATTTGGCAAGTTGGTAAGAAGAAAAATCTTGGCTATCCAAAGAAAGTTCGTGTTGCAAGCACGTTTACACTCTAGCTTAAATGAATGTTAGAAATACTCAAGGTTTAATAACTAGTTTGAATTAGATTATTCATGGAGATGCAGAAGATTTTCAATGTTAACCATGAAGGTTTTCTTGCAGCCATTTGAGGGACACATGGAGGATCAAGGGAACTTTAATTTCCCCGGATGCCAGGGCTCCAATCCCCTTAGCAATTGGTAGATTGGGATTTTAAATTGGTAGACATGCATGCAAACTCTAGTGAACGAGTAAGGTTTTTGAAGTAAAAGGCGTGCATGCAAGCTCCAGTTAACGAGGTTAATGGAACTACGGTAAAACTGAATTGAGAGCTAGAGACCATCAAGGTTTAACAGCTAGTTTTGAATGAGATCATCAAGGTTTAATGGCTAGTTTTAAATCACATTATTCATGGAGGTTTAACCCTGAAGGTCTTGTTGCCATGGAGGATAAGGGTACTTCAATTTGCTCGATGCAAAGGCCAATTGCCTCAATCCCTTAACACTTGCTAGATTGGGTTTTTAAAGTTGAGGAAAAGTTCACATTTCAAATTAAAAGATTAATAACATTTTGGCTTTTTAATATTCACAAATTAAAATAAATTATTATTTTCATGTAGAAATGGAAAATATTTTAAAATTTTATGTATATCTCACACATCACAATTTTTATTTTTATTGTATTAAGTTGTGATCATTTACCTTTTCATCTAATATGGATATCATTCCTCAATACAATGAAATTATTTTTCTTCTTTACAAGACTCAATTGTTCACATAATTGCAATGACTTTAAAAGGATAAAAATAAAGATATAGTATTATTTTATAGATATCTCTTTTTTTGGTAGGTAAGCACCCACGAGGGATATCTTTTTTTTTGGTAGGTAAGCACCCACGAGGGATTTGAACCAGTGACCTATTGCAAGGACTGCCTTAATAGTGCACCCATTCACCGTCAATCCAAAGCCCCGTGGGCTATTATTTTATAGATATCATTGTAATCTCCAATAAAGAAAAAATAAACAACTATTTAAAACTAAACCAACAACAACAAAATTTTACATAAAATAAATATAGCTTACAAGAATATTTTTCCATAACAATTATGAAGTCAATGATTAGTGCACATGTGCATTCCTATGCATGACACCAGTTGCAAAAGAACATATAACTCACATTATTTCTAATCAACAAAAATGAATGAACATTGAAAATGGGATAATAAGGAATCATAGCTCGATTTAATCAATTTTAATCTAAAGTGTTTGTTCTCATATCTTCAAAATAAATAGGCATAAGCAAAACACGTTGGTGATATTCATAAATGCAAGAAAGCTAAGAAAGTAGTAAATAATGCAAGAAAGCTAAGAAAGTAGTAAATGCAATGGAAGAGTAGGACGTAAGACAATTTGCATTTTTGAATCCAAACACTAACAACGTAGGGTGTTGATTGGAATTGAAATTGTTTTTATCTACGAATAACAAAATATTTCACAACAACCAAAGTTTTGATCTTCAATTCCCATTACTAAGACACAACTGTAATAAATTATCAAGATATGGAGAAAAATGGTCAGAATTCATTTTTCTCATTGTTTATATATATATATATATATATATATATATATATATATATATATATATATATATATATATATATATATTATAAACATATTATAAAGTAAATTAGAAATGGTTTTATTTGCAAATTTGATAAGCAACTTTATATTTTAATTTCATTTATATGGGAAAAATTGTATACCCCTCTATCAGAGGCCTTAGGGTTCTTAGAGGGTAATGATGAATTCAAATTTGAACCCTATACACATGCAAACTCGAGTTTAACTAAAATCCAATTTTAGTGGGATAAACTAGAAATACTCTAAAGGAAAAAAATTGTGGTGAGGAGTTCAAAATCTAGAAATATTTATGGTTGAGGTACTGATGTATCTCAAGGTTGAGCACAAAAGAAATTATACATCTTTCTCATACTAACCTATTGAATGTGTGTCTCAGTGAAATAAAATGGATACATGTCAACTAAAGGTTGAACACCCAAAGAATTACACATGTAGCTCATAATAAAATTTATTGTAATTTATTTCTTATTTGTAATTATTTTTTTTCTAATTACAAGTTTTTTCATTATTTCTAATAACTATAATAAATAGAAATGTGTCTTGAACTTCCACTAGGGAAACTAGGAGAGGCATAAAATTTCTTTTTCTTTAAGAGCCACACAAAATTTTTAGTAATAGTGTACCAAAAACCCAACAACTTTTTTCTGAAATAAGTGGCCTCTAGGGTTATACTCAAGCAAAAAAGCAAAGTAACTAGGACTTGATAGTAAATAACCACAAAACATAGTTAACATTCAATACTTTCTAGAGCCTGAGGCTTCATGGATAGGATCCCTATTATCTCTTGGAGAACAATCTAGAGCAGGGGGCAAGTCAAGGAAACCTTCAATTTTCTCTAGTCTTTGGTCCATCGAGTGCACTAACACCTATAATTCATTCAATTAAAGAAGCATCTCTTCTCTTGATGTGTTCTTATCCACCAACACATAGCCGAGCAACAACATGAGGTGTTAGTAAAGAACAACGATAATGATTGAGCTGG
This sequence comes from Pinus tabuliformis, assembly GCA_031772625.1. Taxonomy (NCBI): domain Eukaryota; kingdom Viridiplantae; phylum Streptophyta; class Pinopsida; order Pinales; family Pinaceae; genus Pinus; species Pinus tabuliformis. Next base: position 730,194,664 of record CM062809.1, on the reverse strand, counting down.
CCCCAAGAGTGGCCTATGTTTGGAACTTGTCTTGCTACTTTGGCAAGCACCTTAGAGTTAGTAATGTATTTTTTCTCATATGAAATGTCACATTCAACATGGGAAATTTCTTCTTGAAGGCTTGTATTATTAAAAAAAATTAAATTGTATTATATTGTTTAATTTTTTTTTGAAAGTTCGATAGTGATGAGGCTATATCATGGTCATATCCAAGAATAACATTCGAATAGAGCAAGGAATTGAATCATTGTCTTCAACATCTAGGAGTAACTTAACAACACAATCATCACCATCTATCCAAAACCCGTCGACATTTTTTTTTGTTTACTTTTAAATTAATTTTTAATTTTTACTAAATTTTATTAAATATTTCTTAAATTATCATAAAATATAATTAATAAAAAAAATCTAATTATTAATAATTTTTAGTTAAAAATATTCTTAACTTTATTAAAACTATGTTAAAATATTATTTTAAAAAAATCAATTTATTATAATGAATGATATATATTAAACAACCTAATTATCATATAGATGTGATCATTTAATATTTATGAATAATATATATAATTATATTTAAATATAAAATATTGGTGTAATTTAACTATTTTATAGTGTAGCTCACATGGTGTAGCTTAATTAGTGATCATTCTATTCAAAAGTATTATATAAATTATTAGATTAAAGGCTCAAAGTCTCGTTGGATTAAGCCAACAACAAAAAAATTAATAATCATTATTTTATTTTTTATTTTTTTGGTATATTTTCTAATCAATTTTTCTTAAGTATTCAGTAGAGATTTATTAGTATAGAAACAAAAATAATTCCTCGAGTAAGAGATCTAAATCTAGAGGAAGATATAATCTCCAAGAAAATTTGTAAAGGTATGTTGGAGATGTAGAAAAAACCTTTAGATGAAGTAGGGGATGTGTACTTGCCTTTTTTCATGCACACATGTAGATCTTGAGGCATGGTTGGTTAACTCAATTGAATCTTCTCATATGACTCGTCACAATGAGTGGTTTGTGTGTATGAAAGGTACGATGGAAATGACATTTTCCTATGATATTTATCGACAACCAAAACCATAAGACGAGGAAAATTCACATTGAATCTCATGGATGGAAGGATTAAAACACTCGCTGGTGTTCTACGCATCACAATATTGACCATATATTTGATTTCAATAATCAAGATGAGTGATGCAGGTGTAAAAATAATGTTTGGAAAAGCTCGAGGATTTATTTGACATGGATTATATTTGTTTAATCGAGATTGATTCATGTGATGGAATGGAGATTGGTAGGCTAGTTTCTTCATTAGATAGTGATGTTTCATATCTGAGAGTGGAGTGTGTGCACAGGTGGTGTTTGATCCAGGAGGACGAGTGTTAGTAGGACTGAGTTGGGTTGATGATGGAACATGTTCCACCACAACTTAAACTGGCCTTGTAGGACATGAGGTCAGTAGTATATTAAGTCATTGGAGACCGTGTAGACTTAGAGGGAGTCTAGCTTCAGAGGGAGTAGCCTTATGGAAGTGTTGAGGTTTTCAGGTTAAGATGAGATGATGCAAAGGAACTATCGATATTACAAGGTTAATTCTACAGAGTATACTACAGTGATGGATGCCATATGGGCTAGTGGTGTATGACCGAATAAGGTAATTTAATGCTTACCTCACACCAACAAAGGAGAGGTGAGACATTTATCCTAGATGTGTCCCTCCAAGTGACAATGTTTCCCTTAAAATTGATTGATCTTGATAGTATTCTAGCAATATTGAATTATCACAATATTATCTTAATATTATGAAGAATAACCAAGAAAAAGATACCTAAAATTTTCCACCAAAGGTTCGTGGAAATATTGCATTATGGCACAATGATCCCGACAATTACAACAATTTGGGAGGAGAGGGAGCTCTCATATTGATAGATGAGGCTTTTGACAACTATCTTCCTTTAAATCCTTAGTTTATGCTAAGAAGCATTAAGAAGTATTAACTTGTTATCCACAACATACTTGAAGACTAAGTCATTACATTAAAATTCATCATTACATTTTTTCCCCTACCCTATACAAATTGATTGATAGATTAGTAAGAGCCTAATGTTCCGGTATTGCTAATTGAAGCACACCACAAGATGTATGTATGTATATATATATATATATATGTATGTATGTATATATATGTATGTATACATATATATACATATATATACATATATATAAATACATATATATATATATATATATATATATATATATATATACATCTATATATATATATACATATATATATATATACATATATATATACATATATATATATATATATATATATATATACATATATATATACATATATATATATATATATATATATATATATATATATATACACACACACAAATCCTCCTTCTTCCAAGGTTAATAAAGATCCAATGTTCTCCTTATCTTGCTCAATGTTTTGTAGAGGAGGCTCAACATTCAAATATTAAGTAGAAAACTCCTTTAATTTGCTTGGCTTTCATTTGAATTTACTTCATTTAATTTTTTAGGGTTTTCTTTCCTTTCTTCTTGGATTGAGAATGTTCCATAGGTGCTTTATTGAACTGATTTGACCCTTTTTTCACTTGTAGAAGGTACAAAATTTCCACATTTAACCCCATTACTTCCCCAAGGAGAAGTTAACCCCTCCACGGGGGGTTCACTTAATGAAGTTCTGTCATATCACGTGCGTTCATGGCATACTAAAAAATACTCCTAATTTGGATGTGTATTAGAAAATACCTCTAAAAATCACATTATTTAACTCCCTACCAATACAAACCCAATACACCTTCCCAATTTAAAAAACCTCTAATTTCACTAGATATTGTAGATCTCCATTTTTTCATTAACATTTTCTATACCCTTTTATACTTTTTCACTAACTTTGATCTCCATTTTTTATACCTCCCAATATAAAAACACTTTACCCCCTAATATATGCTCAATATATTATTTCATTCTTTCCTCAATATATACCCCCCAATATGAATGCACGTGGTATGGTATTGCTCCCGTAGTGAAGCCCCCATGAACCCCTCCCAAGGGATTAAAATCAATTAGAAAATGAATTTTGAGTAGGGAATTTTGGATGCTCTAACTTGGAGTTAATTTGTAATTCCACGAAGAGTGTAATAGGCCTATTTCTCGCCTTGGATAATGAAAAAAATTGCCTCTTGGATTGTGAAATAATTGTGTATTTTGAGACTGCCATGAAAAATGAGGACCATGGCCAAAGTGGTGTGCATAAATAAGATCAGTATTTATTGCAGGGAATAAAAGTTACATGTGCTAAGATAATAATGAAATAGGTGTTTCCACCCTTACATAGTCTGATAAGTGTTATAGGGACAATAATAATAAATGTTCCTATAATCCATGCGTCCTAATAGATCCAAACCACACTATCTCCAAAGTTTTCTCAAGACATAATAATGCCCATCAAGGGAAGGAGTTACCACCCACCAAGGAATAATTACAACAAGCATCATAAATCCTTATATAATGAAGATGGGGGCTAATAATACTAAGTCATTTTTGTCCACCCAAGGGGAACTAGGATAAAATTTGTACCCTTCATATCACATGGCCTACAAGGTCATAAAATTTCACACGTTTGGGTTTATAAATTGTGTTTTCTTTAGCTAAAAGAAATTAGGGTACCCTTGTTGAAGGAGGGGTAAAAGGCTCAACCTTTTAGGATGCAATGAAAATGGGGCCCTTAGGTGACTCTGTTGGGTGTCGCCATGGCCTTTTCTCTTTAGGTGGTCCCTATCCCTACCATTGATATCTCTATCTCAATGAGATGCTAGTCTTGTTTCTTTGATAAGGATGGTATTATCTATTTTTTCACTAATATGTGGCCTATATTGGTATGTTTATATAGCTAGGAGCCTCTTCTATCAAAGAAGTATTATATTTATTCATGTGCTTATGGGAATTTCATCATCAAATTTGATGCAATAGTTGGTAAAGACTTTATTCTCCACTCTATCCCATAGTTTTGTAGTATGTTGCAATTTCCATGAAACTATGATACCCTACCTTTAACCCCTCCTTGTGTTGATTATCCTTATTAACCCTATGGGAAAGGCTCCGTAATAATCATCTTCAATTATATCCTCATTTGATCCTTGACTTTCCCCTGCTCTAGATTGTTCTCCAAGAGATAATGGGGATCCTATCCATGTGGAAGCCTTAGGCTCTAGAAAGTATTGAATGTTAACTATGTTCTGTGGTTATTTACTATCAAGTCCTAGTTACTTTGTTTTTTTGCTTGAGTATAACCCTAGAGGCCACTTATTTCAGACAAAGTTGTTGCTTTTTTGGTACACTATTACTAAAAATTTTGTGTGGCTCTTAAAGAAAAAGAACTTTTATGCCTCTCCTAGTTTCCCTAGTGGAAGACCAAGACACATTTCAATTTATTATAGTTATTAGAAATAATGAAAAAACTTGTACTGAGAAAAAAAAAAATTACAAATAACAAATAAATTACAAATAAGAAATAAATTACAATATATTTTATAATGAGCTACATGTGTAATTCTTTGGGTGTTCAACCTTTAGTTAACATGTATCCATTTTATTGCACTGAGACACACATTCAATAGGCTAGTATGAGGAATATGTATAATTTATTTTGTGCTCAACCTTGAGATACATTAGTTCCTCAACCATAAATATTTATAGATTTTGAACTCCTCTCCACAATTTTTTTTCCTTTAGAGTATTTCTAGTTTATCTCACTAGCATTGGGTTTTAGTTAAACTTGAGTTTGTATGTATATAGGGTTCAAATTTGAACTCATCATTACCCGCTAAGAACCCTTTAGCCTCTGATAGAGGGGTATGCAATTTTTCCCATATAAATGAAATTAAAATAAAAAGTTGCTTATCAAATTTGCAAAGAAAACCATTTCTAATTTTTTCCAGTTGAAGGCTAAGATTTACTTTATAATATGTTTTACCTGTTATATATATATATATATATATATATATATATATATATATATATATATATATATATATATATATATATATATATATATATATATATATATATATATATATATATATATATATATATATATATATATATATATATATATATATATATATATATATATATATATATAAACAATTAGAAAAATGAATTCTAACAATTTTTCTCCATATCTTGATAATTTATTACAGTTGTGTCTTAGTAATGGGAATTGAAGATCAAAACTTTGGTTGTGGTGAAATATTTTGTTATTTGTAGATAAAAACAATTTCAATTCCAATCAACACCCTACGTTGTTAGTGTTTGGATTCAAAAATGCAAATTGTCTTACGTCCTACTCTTCCATTGCATTTACTACTTTCTTAGCTTTCTTGCATTATTTACTACTTTCTTAGCTTTCTTGCATTTATGAATATCACCAGCCTGTTTTGTTTATGCCTATTTATTTTGAAGATATGAGAACAAACACTCGAGATTAAAATTGATTAAATCGAGCTATGGTTCCTTATTATCCCATTTTCAATGTTCATTCATTTTTGCTGATTAGAAATAATGTGAGTTATATGTTCTTTTGCAACTGGTGTCATGCATAAGAATGCACATGTGCACTAATCATTGACTTCATAATTGTTATGGAAAAATATTCTTGTAAGTTATATTTATTTTATGGAAAATTTTGTTGTTGTTGGTTTGGTTTTAAATAGTTGTTTATTTTTTCTTTATTGGAGATTACAATGATATCTATAAAATAATAGCCTACGCGGCTTTGGATTGATGGTGAATGGGTGCACTATCAAGGCACTCCTTGCAATAGGTCACTGGTTCAAATCTCTTGTGGGTGCTTACCTACCAAAAAAAAAAGATATCTATAAAATAATATTTTATCCTTTAAAGTCATTGCAATTATGTGAACAATTGAGTCTTTTAAAGAAGAAAAATAATTTCATTTTTAAAGTCATTGCAATTATGTGAACAATGGAGTCTTGTAAAAAAGAAAAATAATTTTATTGTATTGAGGAATGATATCCATATTAGATGAAAAGGTAAATGATCACAACTTAACACAATAAAAATTGTGATGTGTGAGATATACATAAAATTTTAAAATATTTTCCATTTCTATATGAAAATAATAATTTATTTTAATTTGTGAATATTAAAAAGCCAAAATGTAATTAATCTTTTAATTTGAAATGTGAACTTTCCTTTCAAATTTAATGCCTATAAAATTCCTCAACTTTAAAAACCCAATCTAGCAAGTGTTAAGGGATTGAGGCAATGGTGGCCTTTGCATCGAGCAAATTGAAGTGCCCTTATCCTCCATGGCAACAAGACCTTCAGGGTTAAACCTCCATGAATAATGTGATTTAAAACTAGCCATTAAACCTTGATGATCTCATTCAAAACTAGCTGTTAAACCTTGATGGTCTCTATCTCTCATTCAGTTTTACCGTAGTTCCATTAACCTCGTTAACTGGAGTTTGCATGCACGCCTTTTACTTCAAAAACCTTGCTCGTTCACTGGAGTTTGCATGTATGTCTACCAATTTAAAATCCCAATCTACCAATTGCTAAGGGGATTGGAGCCCTGGCATCCGGGGAAATTAAAGTTCCCTTGATCCTCCATGTGTCCCTCAAACGGCTGCAAGAAAACCTTCATGGTTAACATTGAAAATCTTCTGCATCTCCATGAATAATCTAATTCAAACTAGTTCTTAAACCTTGAGTATTTCTAACGTTCATTTAAGCTATAGAGTGTAAACGTGCTTGCAACACGAACTTTCTTTGGATAGCCAAGATTTTTCTTCTTACCAGCTTGCCAAATTTAATTGCCACCGCGATTCTCTTCGTACTTGAAGAGATTCCGTGAAATCATATCCAATCTCCATGCATCCCTTTTCTAAAAAAAGCTTCGATAATAGTTTTCCATATTAATAGTTTAAGTGATTATCCTGTAAATTTAGTTTACGTTGAGTGGTGAGAGGAAATAATATTAAATTTTCTAACGATTATGATGTAAATTTATTTTAATGTGAGTAGTGAAAAGAAATACTTGGTATCCTCTTATTAAGATTCTTATAAGTAACCTATCAAATTCTTTAAACACTTTCGAATGATAACATAATGCCCACTATTTTATTCTGCGAGTTAAAAAAAAAAACTATTTTATTGTGCCAGATTAAAAGAAACCAACTGTAATGACAATTCAGAAGAATAATGTCACTCATTTGCGCTAGAATCCCCTCATGTTCGATATTTACAAAATTCCCCGCTTTTCATTTTGTGCTTCTACGATGATGCAGTTGTCAGTTGTCGATGTTGCCATTCTCAGTGTCAAAGAAAATGAAAAGGCACAACACAACTGCATTTATCCATAACATAGTGCTACTGCGTTCGCTTTGTAATTGAAAGGTACAAATCGAAAGGTCGGGAGTTCAATGGTTGCTGGGAGCTTCGAAGTCTGAAGTGGAAAGATGGGTTCCGCGCAGAATCACAGAGTTGCCCAAGCTGCTAACACTGATGATCTGGAACAATTCTTTTACCGGCACACTCCCGCGGAAGCTTGGCAAAAACCAAAAGCTCATTTCCCTGGACGCCTCGGGCAACTGTCTGGTAGGGCCGATTCCGCGAGGTCTCTGCGTGGCACATAGCCTTGCAAAGCTCATTGCATTCAACAACAAACTCACAGGTGAAATACCTTCGGGTCTAGCTCGTTGCCCGACACTGTGGCGCAGACGGCTCGAATCCTAAAATACTTTTAGTTCGCCTCCTTTCGCCACAGCCAGCTAAGCTCCTGATGCATTGCTATACGCCATGAGATGAAACTGATGAACCATTCCCGAATTTGAAATTAAAATATCTAGAATTTGGGCGGGCGTTTTCAAAATTCAAATGACTATCGCATTAATGCAGGACCTGCAGCTCGCGTCAGTGTTTTCCGGTGGAAGCCGCGTCAGTGTTTTCCGGTGGAAGCCGCGTCAGTGTTTTCCGGTGGAAGCCGAAGTCCTTTCCCGGCCGAAGGGCTACCCGCTTACATGCCCATGCATGCATGGTGAATTTACTAGGCGTTTGCTGGCCGACTTGAGGTCCCATCATAGTACTCTTAAACCGCATTGAATACCCAATAGCATGGGATTTATTGGTTGCCATTTTCAATGTTCATTCATTTTTGTTGATTAGAAATAATGTGAGTTATATGTTCTTTTGCAACTGGTGTCATGCATAAGAATGCACATGTGCACTAATCATTGACTTCATAATTGTTATGGAAAAATATTCTTGTAAGTTATATTTATTTTATGGAAAATTTTGTTCTTGTTGGTTTGGTTTTAAATAGTTGTTTATTTTTTCTTTATTGGAGATTACAATGATATCTATAAAATAATAGCCTACGCGGCTTTGGATTGATGGTGAATGGGTGCACTATTAAGGAACTCCTTGCAATAGGTCACTGGTTCAAATCTCTTGTGGGTGCTTACCTACCAAAAAAAAAAAGATATCTATAAAATAATATTTTATCCTTTAAAGTCATTGCAATTATGTGAACAATTGAGTCTTGTAAAGAAGAAAAATAATTTCATTTTTAAAGTCATTGCAATTATGTGAACAATTGAGTCTTGTAAAAAAGAAAAATAATTTCATTGTATTGAGGAATGATATCCATATTAGATGAAAAGGTAAATGATCACAACTTAACACAATAAAAATTGTGATGTGTGAGATATACATAAAATTTTAAAATATTTTCCATTTCTATATGAAAATAATAATTTATTTTAATTTGTGAATATTAAAAAGCCAAAATGTAATTAATCTTTTAATTTGAAATGTGAACTTTCCTTTCAAATTTAATGCCTATAAAATTCCTCAACTTTAAAAACCCAATCTAGCAAGTGTTAAGGGATTGAGGCAATGGTGGCCTTTGCATCGAGCAAATTGAAGTACCCTTATCCTCCATGGCAACAAGACCTTCAGGGTTAAACCTCCATGAATAATGTGATTTAAAACTAGCCATTAAACCTTGATGATCTCATTCAAAACTAGCTGTTAAACCTTGATGGTCTCTAGCTCTCAATTCAGTTTTACCGTAGTTCCATTAACCTCGTTAACTGGAGTTTGCATGCACGCCTTTTACTTCAAAAACCTTACTCGTTCACTGGAGTTTGCATGCATGTCTACCAATTTAAAATCCCAATCTACCAATTGCTAAGGGGATTGGAGCCCTGGCATCCGGGGAAATTAAAGTTCCCTTGATCCTCCATGTGTCCCTCAAACGACTGCAAGAAAACCTTCATGGTTAACAATGAAAATCTTCTGCATCTCCATGAATAATCTAATTCAAACTAGTTATTAAACCTTGAGTATTTCTAACATTCATTTAAGCTATAGAGTGTAAACGTGCTTGCAACACGAACTTTCTTTGGATAGCCAAGATTTTTCTTCTTACCAGCTTGCCAAATTTAATTGCCACCGCGATTCTCTTCGTACGTGAAGAGATTCCGTGAAATCATATCCAATCTCCATGCATCCCTTTTCTAGAAAAAGCTTCGATAATACTTTTCCATATTAATAGTTTAAGTGATTATCCTGTAAATTTAGTTTACTTTGAGTGGTGAGAGGAAATAATATTAAATTTTCTAACGATTATGATGTAAATTTATTTTAATGTGAGTAGTGAAAAGAAATACTTGGTATCCTCTTATTAAGATTCTTATAAGTAACCTATCAAATTCTTTAAACACTTTCGAATGATAACATAGTGCCCACTATTTTATTCTGCGAGTTAAAAAAAAAAACTATTTTATTGTGCCAGATTAAAAAAAACCAACTGTAATGACAATTCAGAAGAATAATGTCACTCATTTGCGCTAGAATCCCCTCATGTTTGATATTTACAAAATTCCCCGCTTTTCGTTTTGTGCTTCTACGATGATGCAGTTGTCAGTTGTCGATGTTGCCATTCTCAGTGTCAAAGAAAATGAAAAGGCACAACACAACTGCCTTTATCCATAACATAGTGCTACTGCGTTCGCTTTGTAATTGAAAGGTACAAATCGAAAGGTCGGGAGTTCAATCGTTGCTGGGAGCTTCGAAGTCTGAAGTGGAAAGATGGGTTCCGCGCAGAATCACAGAGTTGCCCAAGCTGCTAACACTGATGATCTGGAACAATTCTTTTACCGGCACACTCCCGCGGAAGCTTGGCAAAAGCCAAAAGCTCATTTCCCTGGACGCCTCGGGCAACTATCTGGTAGGGCCGATTCCGCGAGGTCTCTGCGTGGCACATAGCCTTGCAAAGCTCATTGCATTCAACAACAGACTCACAGGTGAAATACCTTCAGGTCTAGCTCGTTGCCCGACACTGTGGCGCAGACGGCTCGAATCCTGAAATACTTTTAGTTCGCCTCCTTTCGCCACAACCAGCTAAGCTCCTGATGCATTGCTATACGCCATGAGATGAAACTGATGAACCATTCCCGAATTTGAAATTAAAATATCTAGAATTTGGGCGGGCGTTTTCAAAATTCAAATGACTATCGCATTAATGCAGGACCTGCAGCTCGCGTCAGTGTTTTCCGGTGGAAGCCGAAGTCCTTTCCTGGCCGAAGGGCTACCCGGTTACATGCCCATGCATGCATGGTGAATTTACTAGGCGTTTGCTGGCCGACTTGAGGTCCCATCATAGTACTCTTAAACCGCATTGAATACCCAATAGCATGGGATTTATTGGTTGCCATATTACTATGCCGAGGGCCCACATAAATGTCGAGGGCCCACATTACATTACAAAAAGCTTTATGTAGACCGTGCGATCTACCTCCACAGATCTAACGGTCTCAAAGCATTTCAGGGGCCAAACATGCCCACCCCATAACTTTTAAGTCGGACCCGATGAGCCCAATAAACTGAATTAACTATTATTTTGGGTCCGCTGGGGAGATATCCCTTGAGCACTTTACCTGCCCGAAATCCTCCATATTCAGGTGATCTCAATGACGCTGTGCGATTAGCATGGTATTTAACTAACAAATCGGACCTGAAGCAGGATTAATATTCCGCCTAAGTAATTTCAGGTCTGATCTTCTGGTTAACTTTCTTGCTGTTATCCACGCAAAATGCATGGGATTGCTGCGATTTTTCCGACTGCCCTTATATTTAATAGCTTTTCGATTATATTATCTTTTCAAAATTATAGCTATATTTCAAAGGGATTAATGATATTTAAGTTGTTCATTAACTTTTGGATTCACAATAAATGATGGTAGAATTCAAACATTTAGATAATGTGATATACCACTAATTCAAATTCTTTATTTATCATAATAATAATAATAAAATTTCATAAAATTTTATGTTACCAAAGAATTATTTGTAAATGAAGTGCTAATTAAGATAATTTTAGTTTACTACTATGTGATTTTATATGGGTATCAATTTTTTTTATAATAATAATAATATTTTTAAATTATTTTATAATTAACATAACAATACAATATAATTTAATTGTGAATTTTTTTATTTATTTAATGTGAACCATTTAAAAATTGAAAACAAACAAATTTTAAACAAAAATCGTATTACAGTCTATTTTTTTTTTGTAAGCTTGGCAGGACCACATCTTCATCATGTGCAGTATATCATTTCGATTGGGCCAAGTAATTGAAATAGTGACTTCACATCAAGGAGTGCCATAACAGAGCACCCGACCACCATCTATCCAAGACCCTATGGACATCTTTTAGAATACCTTTAAAATTATTCAAATATACGTTTGTCACATATATAACTAAAATATCTTTGTCATATATATAATTAAAATCTTAATGGAAAATGGTGGAACTTAGAATAAGAATTGGATTATATCTATTATCAAAATGTTGACTCATGAATTTAACCACAAACAATAAGATATGTAATTTTGAATTTATGAATTTTTTTCACTATAAAATAATGGATTGTTTACCTTTACATTGTTTTGGGGTCTTTAATTCTATAACAATTTAAATTCATGGAGTGATAGTCAGTAAATTATAAACTTCATATTCTTGTTTTATTCAACATTAATTAGGAAAGTCAAGCCTACCTTATACAAGGGTTTATGATTACTATGTAATATATGGTGTACAATTAATATATAATAATTTAACCATAAGAAAAGTTATAAATCACACTTGGCTACCTTAAACTTGGGTTTATGATTACTATGTAGCATACTTTATATGTAGATACCTTAAACTAGGGTTTACGATTACCATGTAATATATTTTGTATAATTAATGTATAACAATTTAACTATAAGACAAGTTATAAATCCAAGCCTACCAAAACTACCTTGAATTAGGGTTTATAATTTACAATGTAGTATAGATGGCTTTGGAGATTTTTAACTCTATAGCCATTTAAATTAATCTAAAGTAGTTATCAATTGCTTTTTACATAAGATGCAGGGACTAAACAGCAACCCTGCATATTACACTTTTTTGAATTGCAAAATCTTAAATTTGTGTTGTTTTAATCATAATTTTAATACTATAAATGGATTCAAGATCATCAAAAATTCTTGGAGCATCCAAAATTCCACAACTTGACAAGTATAATATGATGTTTTAACAATTCTGACCGAATTTAACCAAAAATTTATCAGAAAAGCCAAGATTTTCAGAGAAAAAATGTTTTCTCTAAAATTTTTACGATTAGAGAGTATATTAAAGTTATAAAGCTTTTACCATTGGAAATTATATTCTAGCATTGTCAAGTGCCCATCTAGGTCTTGTTTGTGGACCTTGGGCGCTTTTTCCTTTCAAATTTTGTTGGGGTGTGATTACCCACATAGTAATGAGTTGCTTCCCATTAATGGGTTATATCTAATTTACTATGAGTGGCTTCCCATTGTTGAGCTATATCTGATGCCCCCTCCAGAGTTCTTTGACAACCTACATGCCTTTTTTCACGGTTTGATGACATGGGGCTTGTTATCCTTAAATTTTCTATATTATTTTGAATATCTATGTAACTACTTTTTATTAATACAATAACCAATCATTTTATGTTTACTGAAATACACACGCACACACAAATATATATATATTCTTCATGATGTTAAATTTATTTATGCATTGGTAAACACAATTTAATCAACTAAAGTTTATAATCTTTAAAAAATTTAAATTATTTTCTCGACATCTCCATGTTACTTTATTTTCATTTTCATTGTAATTAAAACTTAATTATAACATTGAATTGAATAATGATTTGATGATTTCAACCCTCCACTTTTCTGTAATTTAAATAAATAATTTATTAAAATTAAACCATACAGATTGTTGTAGCTCCTAGAGACAACCCTTGGGTTGAGGAGAGGTTAGTGCCTAGGAAATCTTAGTCTCTCTTGAAGATAATTCATTGATGCTCAAGACGTAAAGGAAAATGATTTTAGATGTCATTCAATTACCTTTTCTCAAACGCAGATATAGTATATGTAGTAAAAGGACATCATTAACAAGAATAGATGCTTTGAGTTTGGTGGCTGACACATAGAGGATGCAGCTTAGATTTGTCACTGCAGTAAAGATGGAAAGGAAAAATATAAGGGAGGAACCTAGTGTAGAGGACTGGATAAACATAGAATCCTATCCAACATATCCCAACAAAATTATGAAAGAATAAGGAAATGAAATGCAGAAAATATGGAGCGCATTTTAAGATTTCCAGCTCAATATTTCATGTGTACATTCTATCACCCTATAACATAGTAAATCTATAATCTTGTCACCCTATAACATAGTAAATTTATAATCTTCATAGGGATTGTCTGCTACAATATAACATAGTAAATCCATGATTTATAAGTGAATCCAACGACTACTACTTACAAAATTTCCAAGCAACAGAAACATATATGAAATGAAATACAAAGGAAGAACACATACTACATATCCCAAATGCTTGGAATCACCAGAATTTCTTCATTAATCTTCCAGAATGAAAGAAAATTGCAGGCCTAAAAAGGTGAAATTTACCAAAGAAACAATAACAGTCTCATGAATAAGATATTCGAACCAAATTTGGAACCTCCTCTTAAAAGAGAGTTCAAAACCCTAGAACACAAACTTCAGATCTTCTAAGAGAAGAATTTTGGAACTTTTTTAATGAATTTCCTCCCTCTTTTTTATAGGCAGAACCAAAGTAAAACAACTCACAAAATACCTTCAAATTCTACAGTTATCTAATCAACTTAGTTGTTTAAGAATGTGAATGTCCTAATGATTACAAAATGAATCTGATTCTCTTCTTGAAAATGAAAAAATTTACAAAATAAAAAAACGTGAGAAATGTGAGGTATCGTGATGGACACAACAAATATATCCATGCTAATTCCTCTCATTTCCTTAAGCAGACTCATCCTTCAATGTCTAGATTAGTGGTGGGTTGATGATCTGGCCATATTTCTATTGTGATATTCCCCCACGATTCTTGACCAATTCTCCTATAACTTTCGACCTTTAACAACTTGAATTTCCTCTTTCTAGAGCAGGCCATGATTAGGCGTGGTGTTTTTGAAGGTGCCCCGTGACTTAGCTATCAACCCATCCATCCATTTATTTCCTCTGTGGCACACTATCAGAACCTAATACACCTCTTAACACTTGCATGGTGTAGTTTCATAGCCGAGGGGTATTTTAAATTTAATTAAAATGTCGTTACGGAAATCCAAAGTTATGATGCCTCGAGCCCTCTGGTGCATGGCACCTTATTGTTCATATGCCATAGAACCAACACCTGTGAATATCGGTATAACGCTTAAGGGGTGTTTCAGTATTAGTTCCTTCCTTTATTGTAACTCTTATAAAAAGGAACATTACGAAATCATAACATTTGGATGCTCCTCAGCCCCTTTCCTCCTAGCCCTCTTATCGAATTCCACCATAAAATGGGTGTTGTGAACTGTGGCTTGGGTGCTTAAGCCTTCGGGCTCCTATCAAGAGCCCATCTCCCTTTCATACTCATACTTCACCCTTGGTTTTTGGAATTGTTACAACCATGTGCCACATAACGTCAGAGATCCTTATAATCATAAACTTTTTAAAATGAAATTAGAATAGAGTTCTAATATCTCCTTGCTCCAGTATTCCTTCTTAGCACTTAGATTCTCTTACCACCCTTAGCCCTTTATTCTTTTCAATTCTTATGACCCAATGTCACATAACATCAGATCCCCTCCATCAAAATTTCGTCGAGTTAGAAATTAAAACAAAGTTACGATGTCTCCCTCCTCCAATGGGATCCATAGAACTTGGATGATCGAACTTGGTCCATGCCCTTAGTTCTTTGGGCCCTCGAAACCAATTACAAACTACACATTGAAAACCCCTCTCACCAAGATCTTTTCAAAAGTTCAATTTCAAAATGGGTCCGAGATTTTTTTACCTCTGATAGTCAACATAGCACCTAGGTGCTTTGCCTTTAATACACCCTTAGTCCTTGAGTCCTCATGACCAAGTGATAACAACATTAGAGCCCCTCCATTGTATCATAAATTTTGTAAAATAATTTAAATGATGGATTACAAAATCCCTTTCCTCTAAATTGTTGACCTCCAAAATGACATCATGCCGACATCATCCTCTCCACGTGCAACCTCCTTGGTGGTGGCAAGTGTCACCCAGATTTTCCCCATTAGGCCCTCTAAAATATCTAAATCCACTACCACATGTCCTTCATACGCCCACGTCACATTGACGTCAGCAGCCTCATCATCTCCTCAGAGCTGATTGTCTGCCACCATTTGTCCTGTATTGAGAAGAGAGAAAGGATCCTTGGGGTCCTCAAATTTTCAACGTTTTCCTTTGTTTTTCCCCTTCTCAGCAATGTCAACGCTTATATAAAGAATTATATTTTGAAAGGGTTATGAGGTCCCGATCTTCAATGTCCAGCCTTTCAATATCAGGCCCAGATGTACATTCCTTCCCATTCTTTAGATATCAGGTTCCAATGTGACCAACTATCGAATTTTGGCACTCCCCTTTTCATTTCAACCTCTGATATTTCGACACTCCCCTTTTCAACTCTCCACTAGATTCCAGCTCCTAAAATTTCAGGTCTCGCATCATATATCAGCGCCTAATATGCCGAGCCTGCTTTGAGATGGTCATTCGATTCACTTCATATCCCTTCTAATTTACCTTTGAATGACCAAGACTGCACCTCTTCCTTACTGTATGACGGATGGAAAACAAGACCGTTCTACAAAAATACTAGAACGTGTTACAAATAGAACACAACTAGTCTACACCATTATTATTATTAAATAATAATAAACATTTTGTAAAATAATTTGTTTACGATGCATAGTTTATGTCAACTATCACCATGCTTGCATGTGTGAAATTTATGCAACCCCCTCCTGAAATCTCTAATAACATAATTCTCACCCCTACCTACACTCCATCACCATCGAGTTTATTAATACATGCATCAGATGCTATTTTATTTGTTGAGATGTAACTTAAAGAAATGTGGTATCGATAATCACACAACGCCAGTTATCCATTTTTTAAGAAAGGACTAATTGCCATGTATATTTATTGTTCTTTTTCATTTATCATGCCCACAATGCTTTTTTATTTTTATTTTTTAAAATTAATGTATTCTAAAAGATGATTTTGCTGAAGTATCATATATTTGTGATAACACCCGAGATTACAAAATTTGTTATATATATATATATATATATATATATATATATATATATATATATATATATAGTTATGTTAAAACTTTTCGATTTTTAATTTAATTATTAATAACTATTTAGTTGATGCAAAAATTTCTTTTTGTCAACTGAGGAAATTGTGGGTAGAGTAATTATTAGGCATACATAGTCCTAGCCAGGATTGGACCACAAGACCTATGGGGACCAAACCTCCCCACCTATCAGGTGGACATTTTGGGTAGGTGATATATATTTAATTTCCATGAAACATTCTTAGTAGTATACAAAAATCTAACGTTGAAATTTATTTTCAAAGTAGTTATGCGTTTCCATTTAAAAGAAATATTACATAAACAAGTATCATATGAAAATGACTTATGATCTTTTAGGCATACAGTATTGATAAGCTATGGTTTTGGCCCATAGTATTATAGAAAAAATTATTTAGAGATTAACAAACTAGATTTCATAAATCTTCTATGAGAAGAGTAATTTCATTCTAGAATTTCTAGATTACTCACTAAAGTTTTTATGGTCACGAGAAGACGTTTCTAGCCATTAAGTGTGGCTCATCTTTAGGAAAGAGATATGAATTATGATCGAGGGATGAGACATAAATAGGTGAAAGATGCAACGAAATGATTTGTTAGGTTAGTTTAACATTACGAGGTCAACAAAGAAAAAATTAAGAAGGGGAATTGTGGTGAATCTCCATGGTTAAGAATGTTTAGATATATATATATATATATAACTTAAATGTTAATTCTTTTTATCAATAACAATAATAATAATAATTATAAGTTAGTTAATTCTTATGATTATTTTAATTTTAGAAACTTCAAATGAAGTAAATATTTTGATATTTATTATGTACTGATGCGAGTCTGCATTTGTTATACATTTTTAATTTATATAGTTACTATATATATATATAAATATATATAACTTGGATATTATATTTTATAATTAATAATAATCATTTAAAATAAAGTTATAATTCAGTTAAATCTTATGATTTTTTTCAATCCCTGTGTTATCGCTACTACAACACCCTAAAAAATTTCACTAGATTCAAACTTTGGAGCCTATCAACTATCACATCAAGTGTCTCTTTGGTTGTCAAGTGTCGTTTCAAGTCATTCTACATGTTTCAAGTGTTCTTAATCAACCCTAAGTGTCGTTGCAATGTTTAGAACATATCTAGTGCACTTTATGTTTATAACATGTTTGTTTGTTGTAAAACGAGATTTTTGGTCATAGTCACATGCACTTTGTTCATTGTACTTGGGGAGTGTTTGTAAACTGGTGTTTTGGTGTGTATTTATCCTTGTTTAAGCTTGTCTATTTTTTATTGATGAGTTGGTATGTGTCACACCTTATTTTATGTGTAGACTTGTTTTGTCCACCCCTTGTTCTATCTTACACACTTAGACAATTTTGTTGCACAAGCTAAGCCATTAAGGGTAGAAGCATAAAAAATCTCTTTTAAGCCTTGATCCAGAATCCTTCGTTGTTCTGAAGTGCACCATGTGCCTTCCAAGTACACATAACACACTTGAAAACATCATTCCCCTTCGTTTTTCCCAACTATAGCCAGAAAAATCATGTCTTCCCTTTGAGTGCACTCCTTCAACTCGAAGAATTGCACCCTCATTGAGTGCATGAGGGTACACCAAAGACCTAAAGCTTCATCCCTTCATCCTTCAGCATTGTACCATGTCCCTCCTTGTCTATCTTAATTGTATGAGTGCACCCTGAAACCCCGAAGCTTCATCCCTTCAACCCTCGACAGCGCGTCCTGCACCCTTGCTCTCTCCCTTGAGCACACAACAGACTTGGAAACCCTAAATGCTCTTCCTTCATCCTTCAGACCTATGGCTGATGCTATCCCTTGAGTTCTTTCTCTCTTATTGATCGCATCAGTATATGTCGAAGCCTTAAAGCTTCAACCCTTCCTCCTTTTGTAATGCGTCCTTGTGCCCAGAAGTCCCCTTGCTCTTCTTGAGTGCACTATCAAGTCATGAACTGAAAATTTGCATGGAAAATGTTAGAATAGGAGATTTTTTAGGTTGATGTTTTCTTTCCTTGATTGATTTCAATTTCAGGTATTCCAATAACAACATGGAAAAGATGCATGAAGAATATCAGGCAAAGAGGGGAGTCAGAGGAAGCATTCAAAAATGAAGAACACATTGAAATCTTGATGATTTAAGTAGTGCAAAAGAATCCATGTGATCAAAGACCATTTGGAGGTTGAATACATCAATAACATGGAAGCTGCATGCAACATTTAAGACATATGTGGCAGCCTTGGCACCTAATAAAGGAATTCCATGTTATCAGTTACTATGAGTCGAAGTCATGAGTGTTAGTGACTTGGCATGTTCACAGCACGTGATGATGTGTAAATGATAATGTAATAATGTAATTATTATAAATAGAAATAAGTAGAAGTCCAAGCATCATGTATGGACAAAAGAGCAATGTGAAGAAGTCCAAAAGACATGTAATTCCAAGAGTCATATGTAATTCCAAAAGTCATTTTGAACTTCTAGAGTTATAGAAGTCCAAAGGTCATTAGAGGTTGCAAAGTCAAGATTCATGAGGATATGAAAGGCCATGCCTCAATTTGTAAAAGGAGCCTCATTACCAAAGAAAAATACTTTTAACCTTAGCTTCTCCCACAAAGCATTAGATATAGAGATAGTACTTTTGGGTAGAAAGGAGTGTGTCTAATGATCCATTATTGGAGCGAGTGATGTTCATTGTACTTGTGTATCTTGAATCTTTTTCCTAATACTTGAAACCATTTGACCAACACATTTTCATACATGGATCATGGATGTTTTAAGACTACTCTTGTAATGTTTGCAATTTATGTTGGCTTTCTTAAGTACTAAATTAATTGAACTATTTCAGTGGCATTATCTCTCAACTTGTTGGAAATGCATTGTGATGATATTAATGATCATTGCATCCATGTGAACTCGTTCACTTGATGTCGAATGAATTTTCCTCGTTTATATGTATGTGTCTCCACTAGATCAGTACTATTACTTTTGTTTTAGTGGCTCAATTTCTCTCCCTTGTAGTGAAATTACCTTGATACATATAAAATCAAGCATTTCATGTAACACCCTCCTCCCACATCTACCCAAGTAACTAGCCAACCAGGGTAAACATGCAACGAGAGGCTACCATGACAGCATTCAACCTCCTATGTGACCTTAAGGAAGCGGAATTGATGGAATTATAACACACATACATCTAGCACCACCCCTAAGACCCATTGGAATGAAACAAGCCCTTTAAACAACTTACCCCTAGTTCCTACTAAAGCTTTGACCAACCTAGGCCAGTGTAACACTCCCTAGACATAGCGCAGGTGAGTTATAATGCTCTCCAACCCTTAGCGAAATGTGTTAGTGTTTAGGCTAATGCTTTGCTTGGTTAGCATTCTGGGATTTGAGACAGCTTTTTAGGCCCGCAACCTAGAACATTGACCATAATTTGATGATAACTTAAAGCCGATAAAAGTAGAGGTAAACAATGATGCCAAAGCAACAAACTGAACAAGACAATATCAAGACCCCTACTAGCCATGCCAGGCATTTCATCAAACATATCATCAACATGTAATCTAGAGGTGTAAACAATAGAATTAACTATATGGATCTCATACTTGTCTAAGAATCACAATAAACCATTTTTTTCGTCATGGAATTCAATGCCTTATCATTTATTAGGACTTAGATACATTATCCATTCATAAATAAATAAAAAAAGGATAATATTCATACATAGCTACTTCCACAACATATACATATTAGAAGAATAATAGGAACAAAAATATCATAAACATTTCAACTGTCAAAATCCAAATATGCATCAGTACATTTGCACATGAAAATCAAGGGAATGAGTTTCTCATTAATAAATGCAATGAACCAACCAAAGATGGGACTACCACGTTCCACCCAATAATAGATTGGCTGAGCCAAGTCTCTCTTCAGCCAATCACCCCCATGCCATATTCCAAGTATGAATGTGGGACTCATAGAAGACATTAGAAAAAACACCAATCAACATGGATGCCACCAAAGTTATCTGCCTACACTGTTAGGAATTTGAGTGCCTCCTAGTCTCTCAGGATTTACCATGCATCCACAATCTGATCCAGGGATCAATAGGCCCTACACCAAGACATACTCTCCAGGCTTTATTGTGCATTCCATCTCGTAACCACTAGGCCCAATAGTTTGAGAATCCACCTCTTGGCTTTACTCTATATCCCATCATTCACTGCCAAGGATTTCTACGCCTAGTGAGGCACGAAATCTGGATTTACAACAACCCACATTCCAGTTTAGGGGTTACTGGCCCAGTGGCTTCATGATCCTCAGTCTGGTAGATGGACCACTACACCATGTGTTTGTCAATTCAGAGATCCACCCCACTCAGCTTCGAATCAAATTTGGCCATCCCACATAAACTGAATGAGAGAACCCATCTCATAAAAGCTAACATGAAATGGAAAGGCTAGGCTAAAAATATTGTCACACCTGGCAAAACCAATGCCATGGTAGAAAAGAAATGAATGCAATCCCATGCATGCCAAATATAGAAAGGAAAGT
The DNA here is from genome assembly GCA_031772625.1 of Pinus tabuliformis. Taxonomy (NCBI): domain Eukaryota; kingdom Viridiplantae; phylum Streptophyta; class Pinopsida; order Pinales; family Pinaceae; genus Pinus; species Pinus tabuliformis. Next base: position 730,173,263 of record CM062809.1, on the reverse strand, counting down.
AAAAATGCAAGTCAATACCTGCAATGAAGCCCGTTGTAGCTTCTTGATCTTGCCTTTCCCTACTTTATCTATGTTTCCTCTTGTTGTATTTTCCTTTCTTATTCCAATGCCAAAGTGCTCTAAGAAAAATCTAAGTGTTCAAGTGTATGAGAGAGAGAGAATAATGAGAGTGCTCCTACACTGAAATGACCGAAGGTTACCAAATGATTCTCAAAATCCTTTTTACGAATGAGGCCTCTATTTTCTTCATTTTCCATTTTTTTCCTTCATTTTCCACCTCACATGAAACCTATGACCATTCACCTCCTTTCTCTACTGATTTCCATTATTTTCATAAATAATTGTGCCAAAATTTCCATTTTTCCTTTCCAAAGCCTTAGCCATTTCCTTTGCCAATTTTCTTAGCCATAAACAACAAAATGAACACACCCTAGGATGTCTTTCCCAACATTGAGCTTGGAATAAGTGTCCCATCGACCGTGGTTATTTTTTTTAACTTTTATTACATGGAATTTTTACCAAGGCTGTTATAGAACCCTCCCCTTTTGGGTACACTATCCTCGATGTTCAATGACACATATACCTCATGAACCTGTTGAAAAAATGCATACTGTTCATGGAGCTTTATAACACAACTCGTTGTAGTATTTACAATGAAAGCCCTACTCAAGACAAACATCATGACAAAATGACAACATACCACATAGTGGAGCTTTGTAACCCAACTCATTACAGTATTTACAATGATCATCCTGCTGAGTGCTAATCCATATGACATCGTAACATCATGATAACATAACCAAATGATAGCATAGTAACATGATAACATAATCATAATGACATAACACACATACCACATAGTGGAGATTTATAACATAGCTCATGGCTCTATTTACATCCATACACGTGTACGGATAGCAACATCACCAATTTTTTTTTACCAAAAACATATACCAAAACATATATCATAACATATACTAATCACCATATCTAAGCATATATTAAAACATTATATAGCATATACCAAATCATCATAAAGCATATATTGAATCACCATAAAGAAAATACCAAACTACCCTAAAGCATATACTGAATCACCATAAAGCACATACCAAACCACCATAAAACATATACCACACCACCATAATACATATACCACACCACCATAACAAAGTTGCTTTGCCTCAACCGGCAAACAAGGAAGGATACATAGTCCGCATCTGATTCGACATCTCCAATGTAGCCTCATCGGGCCCAAAGTGCTTCCATTCCACTTTAGCTTGCTTAATTACTCGGTTTTGGAGCATGAGCCCCTTTCTCTGTAATATACACTGAGGCTCTAGCTAGAATTCTCCATCTGGTTCCACTTGGAATATAGACCAGTCAATTACATGATCAACATATTTAACATACTTCTTAAGTAATGAGACATGGAAAACATCATGGATTCACACAATTGAACGCAATGTAAGTCGATAGGTTACGGGCCCAATCCTCTCAGTGATATTGAAGGGTCCACAAAACCATGGTGCCATCTTGGCACATGATCTAATTCGCAAGGATATCTTCTTTCGCTTGATGCACAAATACACCTGTTCCCCAACCTAGAATTCGTTGAACAACATGTTCCTATCTGCATAATTCTTCTGCCTATGATGTGGTTCCTTTAGATTCTTCTTTATTACCTGCATTTCCTGTTCCATGTCTACCAACTTATCTGGTCCAATCAATACCCTGCTAACCAGATCACTCGAACTGATGGGAGTGTTACAACTCTGCCCATACAATGCCTCAAAAGGACTCATCCTTGATGACTCTTGATAACCATTTTTGTATGCAAGCTCTACCAAAGGGATATACTCTTCCCATTTTTGTTGCTGATGCATCACATGCATCCTCAACATGTCCTCCAATATCCTATTGACCCTCTTTATCTGTCCATCTGTTTGCAAATGAAAAGCTTATCTCAAGGCTGACTTTATGCGCAAACCTACGCATAACTTCTTCCAAAACTTGGAAGTCAACTTCGCATCCCTGTCTCACACAATCTTCTTCAAAACACCATGTAGTCTAACCACATCTATGATGAATACATGTGCCACATCACTAGCTGAGAACTTAGAATTCACTGTAATGAAGTGTGCAATCTTTGTTAACCTATCCACAATGACCATCATGGAATCATGTTGTTTCACTATCTTCAACAACGTTGTGATCAAATCCATGGAAAGGACCTCCCATATCGACTCTTGAATCACGATCGGTTGTAGCATTCCACTTGGATCGTTACACTCTACTTTCACTCCCTCATAGTCAAAACACCTTTCCACAAACTCTGCTACATCCCTCTTCAAATTCGGCCAATAGTATAATCTTATCACTATTATCAATTTCTTCTAATAACTTGGGTGACCTGAACAAGGTTTTGCAAGAAATTCCCCCGAGATCACCTTCTTGAGCTCACTACTATCTGGTACATATATCCTGTCTCAGAACCTGACTAATACATATGTTGTAAGAAAATAATCCATACCTTATGCAACTCTACCTATACCTATACGTGCACCTATACGTGTACCTATACTATTGCCTATACTGATATCTTGCTGCAACTTGTGCACAATCTCCATATACTTGATATCCTGCTGACCTTCCTACAAGATCCTATCATGTAAGCTAGTCATATAGGAGCTCATAGCTACCAAGTAATGTACATATACCCATTTACTAAGAACATCTGCCACCCTATTCTCTTTACCTTTTATGTACCTTATCTCAAAATCAAATTTGTTTACCGTGGATAACCATTTAGCCCACCTAGCATTCAAATTTGGTTGGTCAAACAAATACCTCAACCCAATATGATCACTCATAAGTACAAACCCCCTGCCAAGAAGATAGTGTTTCCACATCTTCAATGCCTGTATGATCGTAGCTAACTCACGATCATGCGTGGGGTAGTTATGTTCATGCTTATTTAGCTTCCGGGACTCATAGCATACCACTTGTCCATCCTGCATAAGGACTCCACCAAGCCAACCCTTGCAAGCATCTGTGCATACCACAAACTCTTTGTCTAGATCTGCAATCTGTAACACTAGTGCATGTGTCAACAACTGGTTAAGCTGCTCAAAGCTAGCCTCACACTCCTCTATTAATTAGAACTTATTACCTTTCCTTTGCAATGATGTGATAGGATATGAAATCATGGGAATTTCCTCATGAACCTCCTATAATAGCCTACCAAACCCATGAAGGATCTCACCTCATCGACATTCTTAGGAGCTACCCACTCCATGATGGCTCTTATCTTCTCAGGATCTACTACAATACATTCCTTGGAGACAACATGTCCCATGTAGTGTAACTCACTCTAAAAGAAACCACACTTGCTAAGCTTAGCAGAGAATTGATGCTCCCTCAAAAACCTCAACATTGTTGCTAGATGTTCGTGTGTAAATTCTATCACCACAGCAACTAATTTATTTTTCCTATTTATTCCATAATAAGTTATTTATGAAATTACTTCAATAAACATTAAAATAAATATTGCTGCAGATATCAAACCGTAATACAGAAACAAACATATGCACAAGAATCAACACATCGACACAGTTATTTTGGACAACAGTCCCCAGAAAAACCCAATGCGGGAAAACTGATGTAGCAAGGGAGGTTTTTATTATTCATCAATTCTTCAGTACAATAGGGTGCCAAACTGGCTTACCCATAGAGATAAACAATTCTTCAACACTTCTCCCAATCCCAACGTCAGCCCGACTGATCTCTGCGTGGATTTCAGACCCTCTGCGTCAGCCCCTGCTTGACTGCGTCACCCACGTAGGCCCAGTTATTGACAGTGCAGTCTCCTACTGTCTCTGCGTCTACCTGAAATGCCCTATGTTTGTCTCTCCTTCCTCAACGCTGATCTCAAGTGGTTGATCCCGTCTCTTTGTCCCGTACTTACTTCCTCCTAACTTCTCACTAGACCACTGATTCAATTTCTCAGCTAACCCCACTCCAGGAATTGAACTGATTGGTCTCCCTCAATGTGTTCTCCAAGTGACCCTCAAGCCTCCTTATATACTTTTCTCGTTGACAAATCAACGGCCAAGATTAAGTCCCCAATCAACGGCTAAGATTATATTTTGCTTGATCCATGACTTTTGGACCATTCTAACATAGTTTTATATTAATTCACATTAATTTTTTTATTTTTCCTAAGTTCAGACATAGGGACTTTATTAAAAATATTAACTATTTTAGTATCTCCCAAACTGTTTAGAATCTACCTAAACCCTTTCTGGGTATTCGAGATCTCATGCACCTTAGTCTCTCCACTAATTTTCCTGGCTAGAGATCATCCAATGCTACCTCAAATGAACACTCCCTCTTAGCAAGGATTATGCTCTAGAAATACTCCTCACTCAGCAATACCCTAATCATCCGGCATTGGTCCCTGTGTTGATGCTAGGCCTGCTACCCATCATCCTCTGCATTGTTGCATTCTGTACTACTATCCATGGCTTTGCCACTACCACTACTGCATCTGTACGAAAACTCCCTCTACATCTATGTTGTTGTTGTTGCTTTCTCCCAACACTACATTCGTACTGCAACTCCCTCTGCATCCGTGCTACTATCACTCCCATTTCTACTTTTGAAATGAGTTCTTCACCATCCCCATCTTTTCCCTAAACTAGTCAATGTTTTTCCTTTCAAGGGTCTTGGTGAGGATGTCTACCACCTATTCTCATGTAGGAGTGTAGCTCAACTGTACAGCTCCTCATTGGACAAAGTCTCTGACAAAGTGACATCAGATATCAATATGCTTCGACCTATCATGAAACACTGGATTCTTAGAGAGCTTGATACAACTTTGATTGTTGCACATGATCATGTTCACCTCCATATTCTTTCTAAATAGGTTCACCGACAGTTTTCTAATCCATATGGCCTCACACAAAGTTGTGGTTGCTGCCATATATTCTGCCTCAAATGAGGTCAGACCCATGGACTTCTATTTCCTACTTCACCAGGAGGTCATTTCTGATCCAATGTTGAAATAATACCCAGAGGTACCTTTCTGATCCACTGAACTTCCTGCCCAATCTGCATCAGTAAATCCACTCAAAGTGATATCCTTACTTTTAGTGTACAGGAGCCCATAATCGATTATTCCCTCTAAATACCTGAGAAGGTGTTTGCCTCCTGCCTAGTGTGCCCTCTTTGTTTCCACCGTGGACTGAATAAGGGTGTATACAGCATAGCAAATGTTTGGCCTGGTATTGAACAGATACATCAGGGACCCTATGAGCTCCCTTCATAGGGTGGGATTGACATCCTTGTCTTCTGATGCATCAATCTTCTTCTAGTTGGTGATCATTAGCATATCCATAGGTCTACAGTCCTCCATCTCGAATCTTTTCAGGATTTATGTAGCATACCTCCCTTGCCCAAGGAAGATTTCTCCCTTCTGCAGCCAAACTTCCTTCCCTAGGAAGTAGTGCATTCGTCGCAAATCCTTCATATCAAATTATGTGGTTAGATTCTTCTTACAATTCCCAATGAGTCTGGATAATCCTGTCAGAAAGAGATCATCCACATACATTACTAAGATTAGTGGCTCGTTCCCTACAACTAGATAATAGAGCTTCATATCCACGTCACTCTTAGCAAATCCCATCTTCTGCAAGTATCCATCTATTCGACCATACAATGCTCTAAGTGCCTGTTTCAGCCCATATGAGGCTTTCCTCAATCTGCATACATGAGACTTCTTCTGATGAGTTTCAAAGCCCTCTGGTTGTTCAATGTATATCTCCTCTTCTTTTACTCTGTTCATGAATTTCATTTTGACATCCATTTGATGGATCTCCCATCCCATCTGGGCTGCAAGAGATATCACGGTCCTAATAGATGTATACTTGGCTACCGGGGCGAAGTTCTCCTCATAGTCAATCCCCTCCTTTTGAGGATACCCCTTAGCCACAGACCTGGCCTTGTATTTCTCAACACTATCATCTGCAACATATTTGATCTTGTAGATCCATCTTGAACCTACCATTGATCTGTCTTGAGGCCTTGGCACCACCTCTCAGACATCATTTACCATTATGGAGTTGAATTTCTCTACCATCACATCTAGCAAAACCTGATGTTGAGCTGCCTCTTTTAAATTGGTAGGCTCTCCATCTTGAGCTACTAATGCTTGATATCTATCTGGCTATTCTCACTCCCTCTTATTGTTTCTCGGCACACTGATGAAGTCCTCTGCAACTCGGAAAATATGACGGAGTTCCCTGCTAGTTCTTCCTCTGCCAATAGGTGCTTCTACTTGTTCCTCCTCCTCATCCTCAAAATCTTCCTGTTTTGAGGAAGAATTCTTTACTTCTGTTGGTTGAGGAGGCTTAACCAACAACTCTTCTTTCGACTGATCCTCGGAAGGCATCTCGCGAGATCTTCTGAAAGCCTTGTCCTCCATGAACTTTACATCTCGTTGTACTACTACCTTCTTGCTCAATGGAAGATAGATTCTGTATGCCTTAGCATTCTCGCTATATCCCTCTAGATATCCCTTTTCTGCAGTCTATTCCAGCTTCTTCCTCTTTTCTTCCGGTATGCGACAATATGCTAAACTCCCAAATATCTTGAAATGACTAACTTCAGGTGTCCTCCTCGTGAAGACTTTCTCTGGAGTAATCTTGGCCAATGCCAATGAGGAGTCCTGTTCTGAGCATAGACTACTGTGTTGCATGCTTTCGCCCACAAGAATTTTGGCATATCTTGATCATACGTCATGGCCCTAGCTGCTTCTACAATAGTCTTGTTCTTTCTTTCTTCTACCCCATTCTGCTCCAGATTGTAGGGAATTGTCCACTCTTTCCTGATTCCCTCCTTAGTGAAAAAATCCATGAAGTCCTTATTGACATATTCTCCACCATTATCTAAGTGCGAAACTTTTATTTTATTCCCAGTCAGATTCTCCACCAGAGCCTTGAACTCCTTGAGTCGATAGAAAACCTCATCCTTGGTTTTCAGAAAATAAATCCAAGTTTTCCTTCAATGGTCATCAATGAAGGTAAGGAAATACTCAACACCACTGAGAGCTTTGATAGACATAGGTCCACAGATATGTGAGTGTATCAATCCTCGTACACTCTTGGCCCTGTTTTTGCTCCTAGGAAATGCTGCCTTGGCATACTTTCTTAGAGCACATCTGCTAGATACATCATCTCATTCCGTACTCAGATCTGGAACTCCTGTTACAGTGCTCCAGAGAATTCTTAGAGCTCCATGGTGCAAGTGGCCCATTATTCTATGCCATAGTTCGTTCAAGTCCTTATCTCCATGTCTGCCTATTAGTGCCATTGGTGATTCTAGTTGTAATATGTACAACCTATTACTTTTGATCCGGATTTACGCTTTCCTTTTCCAGCTCTAGTGTTTGACGTATACCTTCTCCATGATGAAGTAGACGTCATAGCCCTGGCCTTGTAGTTGTGACACAAAAAGTAAGTTCATCCCCAATCCTGGTACATGCATCACATTTGTAGCACGAAACCATTCTCTCGATTCTGTCTGAAAGACTATGGTACCCTTCGCTACTAGAGTACACTTTTCCTTGTTCCCCATGGTGATATAAAAGTTCATCTTCTCTTCTCGATATTCTCAGAAACACACCCTGATTCCAGTCATATGCCACGAGGCTCCACTATCTATATACCATACTTTTTATGATGTAGCACTAGTCATACACGCCACTTCTTCTTCCAGCCTAGAAGCTAACATAGAGAAATCGAAATCGCTTTCTCTTGTGCAATCTTCTAAATATATGTGTCACTCCCCCGATGTGGATTCCTTTGCATCATGGTCTCAACCCATAACTAATTTTCCCTTCATGTCTCTGATTACTTGCTCTGATACCATATGAAAATTATGTTACTGTAGCAACTAATTTATTTTTCCTACTTATTCCACAATAAGTTATTTATGAGATTACTTCAATAAACGTTAAAATAAATACTGCTGCAAACATCACACCATAATACAGAAATAATCATATGCACAAGAATCAACACATTGACACAGTTATTTTGGAGAACATCTCGCGAAAATACCCAATGTGGGAAAACTAGTGCAACAAAGGAGGTTTTTATTATTCAGCAATTCTTTAGTACAACAGGGTGCCAAACTAGCTTACCCATAGAGAGAAAAAATTCTCCAACACTTCTCCCAATCCCAGCATCGGCCCAGTTGATCTTTGTGTTGCCCTCAGACCCTCTGCAACATCCCCTACTTGACTGTGTCAGTCCTGGGCCTCTCTGCGTCACCCACGCAGGCCGATTTATTGACTGTGCACTCTCCTGCTGCCTCTGTGTCTACCTGAAATTCCCTTCATGTGCCTCTCCTACCTCAACACTGATCTCTACTAGCTGATCTTGTCTCTCTGTTCCATACTTGCTGCCTCCTAACTGCTCACCAGACCACTGGTTCAATTTCTCAGCTAACCCTGCTCGAGAAATTGAACTAACTAGTCTCCCTCAGTGTTCTCTCCAAGTGACCCTCAAGCCTCATCTTATACTTTTCTCGTTGTCAAATTGACAGCTGAGATTAAGTCCCTAATCAACGGCTAAGATTAGATTTGTCTTGATCCATGACTTTTGGACCATTCTAACACATTTTTATATTAATTCACATTACTATTTTATTTTCCCTAAGTTAAGACTTAGGGAATTTATTAAAAATATTAATTATTTTAGTATCTCCCAAACTGTTTAGAATTTGCCCAAACCCTTTTTGGGTATTGGATATCTCATGTGCCTTAGCTTCTCTACCAATTTTTGTTGCTAGAACACATTCCATGCTACCTGAAATCAACAGTTCGGCATGATCTTCCTCATTTTTATAATATACGAGTATATCATCAATGAACGCTATAACAAACTTATCCAAATATGGATGCAACACACTATTCATAAAACACATGAATGTAGTTGGAGCATTAGTGAAGCTAAATGGAACAACAAAAAAATCATAATTCCCATACCTGGTCCTGAACGGAGTCTTGTAAATGTCCTCCTCTTTGATGTGTACCTGATGGTATCCTGATTTGAATTCAATCTTTAGGAACATTGTTCCTCCCTTCAACTGATCGAACAAGTCATCAATCCTCAGCAAAGGGTACCTATTCTTGATAGTCACTTTTTTCAAATGCTTGTAATCAATGCATAATTTGAGGGTACCATATTTCTTCGTCACAAACAAGACCAGTGCGCAACATGGTTATACATTTGGCCTAATGTATCCCTAGTCCAAAATTTCCTTTAATTGCAAATTTAACTCAACCAACTCAAGTGTGCTCATCCTACAAGGTGCTGCCAATGTTGGTGTTTCCCCAAGCACTAACTCAATTGAAACGTCTACCTCACTATGAGGTTAAAACCTTGTAATGTCCTCAAGAAACACATCCTTGAACTGCTACAAAACTGGATACCTGCTCAACACATATGCATCCTCAACCTCCTTAACCTTATCACTGTAAAAGTGTACTAGAAATAGCTTGCACCCCTTCCTTCAACTATGCTTTGCTTGCATAGCTGCCACCATTCTAATTGATATGGCCTTGTTCTTACCCTATAAGACTCTTGGCTCTCCATTTTCATCAACACACTCAATAACTGTATCATAATAGTCTACTTTGGTTCTACAAAGATACAACCAATCCATGCCCAATAACATATTGTATGATCCCAACAGTAATACATTCAAATGTGTTGTGGTAGGCATACCGTTTAAGTGAAATGCACAAGATCTTACCCAATGATGTACTCACTTCTTTGTACCTGTAGTGAACTAGACTAACCAAGACTCTGCATGCAATTCCTTAAACCACACTTATCCACCAAGTTATGACTAACACAGCTATAATTAGATCCAGGGTCAACCAAAATAGAAATAACTTGATAAAAAATCCTACTATCCATCTCAATGATAAATGCATGATGTTATGCCTACCTGTTGTCCACTGCTACATAAATACATGGAATACTTTGACCAAATTCACAGACAATCTTCATATCCCATGCACTGTATATCTTAGGCCTTCCACCCTAATGCTGCTGACAATATTTCCTAAGGTGTTCCTCACCACATGTCCAAAACTCCTACAAACTAGTGCCCTCACCTCTAAGTTGTTCATGCTGCTCCTGTGACCCATGTCCCTATCTAGCTGCATTAAACTTCTTTTGCGGTGCCATATTTTCCTTCCCGTCTGCATTATGAGGCCTTATCCTCTTAGGCTACCATTTACCTCTACCCTTGTCCTTTCCTTTCCATCAATGCTGAGATTCATTCTTACGTTTTGATTGCTCATGTCAATGCTTCATTTTCCCAATGACTTCCTCAATTTACTGAGGCTCATCATACTCAATTCGATCTCTAAATGCTAATGGAAAACCAATGAAAATTCTCTAAACTGTAGCCTTCTCATCAGTAAGATATGATATATACCTCAATAGCTCCAAAAGCTTGGTCGTGTACTCTTCATCTGTCATTCATCCCATTTTTAGCTCATAGAATTCTTTTACCTTATTGTCATAGTACCTCTGACATGTAATTCTTCTTGAAAAGCCTTGTGAACTCCCGCTAGTTCAAGTCATCTGTCCTAATGTCTCTAGATTTCTTAACATATTCCCACCAAATGTTTGCTTTACATTTCAAACTAAAGATAGCTATCCTAGCCTTCATGTTATCTATGTACTGATGCAACTAAAATAATTTGTTCATTCCAATCATCCAATCCTCTACATCTTTTGACTTCTTCACATCTCCATCAAAAGTATGTGATTTTTCTTTCTTGAATTCATCCGGAATGTATCCCCTACCATTCCTCTTATAAGGATGATAGTGATGACGATCATGATGTCTATCAGAACCAGAACTAGAATAGTAGCTATGAGCACCACCCCTCATAACCAAAGTATCCAACAACCTACCATCTCTCACTGTATTAGATCTATCCGACTTGTGCCTACTAGGATATGTGCTTCCATATGCCCGATTAGTTTCATCCTTTTATCCATGGTTGATTTGAAGTGGCCCTTGTTGCTGCCAATCCAAAAAAAGTTTGAAGAAGTATAACATTAACCTTCACTTGTTTCTCTTGTGCCTATATGATCTAGTCATTAATGGCCTTGCAATTCCTTATCTCTTCCTTTAAGCTTCTCAGTGCAACTTCCAAATCATAAGGATTCCCAACACCATACTACTCTTCAGATTCATAGGGAGAGCCTCTGTAGTCAACCATCTTGCTAGTCCTTTGAGATTTCTTCCCTGCAATGCACAATATGTCAGATAAACCAAATCACAATAAATCAACATACCTTAGTATAGCTTGGGAAGGATACCTTTTCTGCAAGATCAACGATCAGAGTGATACATGTATAATCATAAACATAAAAACATATAGACATTCACAAATAAATGTATCAACACATAAACATCACTCTAGTCAGGGTTCAGTTATAAATGCAATGTCATATCAACAATGCATGCTATTACCACATGCATGACAACAGCAATTACTCCATTGTACTCATTTTCGCATGCAACCAACAATATGCATAAGCAATGGAAAACCAACTACACGTACGCATAAGTGCATGTGGTAGAGCATAAGCGATAAAATATTGTAATCAACCTATAAGACTGATACACATAATCAAAATATTTAAGAATGTAACATATCACACAAGAGTGAAACTAGGAAACATAAAATAAACATATAAGCGATATATAATCCATATATAGTTAGTCACATACTTATGAAAAATTTATTCCACAAAACCAATATCTAATTCTCCACGATAACCATACTACAACCATAGCCAAGCATCAAGCAAATGCAACAATAACATGGTATGAAAGTGTAAGAGACACACATTCAATTGACATGCATGCATGATCAATACGCTGCCCATCCAATCCGAGAGTTGAACCATGCTCTCATACCACTTTGTAACACCCTCCTCCCACATATACCAATGTAACTAGCCAATCAAAGAAAGCATGCGACGAGAGGCTACCATGATGGGGTTCAACCTACTAGGTTACCTTAATGAAGTGGAATCGATCAAATTATAATGCACAAACATCCAACATTAGTATTAAGACCCACAAGAACCAAACAAGCACTTTAGACATCTTGCCCTTGGGTCCCACTAAATTTTTGACCAACCTAGGCCAACATAACTCTACCCAGATACATCCCAGATTAGTTATAACACTCTCCATCCCTTATCCAAATGTGTTAGTGATGAGCACCAGTATTGCATCAAGAATTCTGCAACTCCTGGGGCTACCAACTTTACTTTATCAACCCAGGGTTCGTAGAAACTTGGAGGTGACAGTGTTGTATACACAAGTAAATGTGATGGGTTTACTCTTTGTCACTGCAAATCTAGCGATAGAACACTAAGGTTTTTCAAATGAGACTTATATTGATTCAGAAGAATCTTGATTACTAGTGAGGAAAAGGAAGTATACACTAAAATAAATCTTGTCTACTACAGTAATGAAAAAGACTGAAATCAAATGCTTAAACACACCATTCATCTAATCTAACTGCTGAGAGGCTTTGCTTCAAGAGAATGCTAAATTATCATATGTTAAATCCTACTGTCCTAGGCATGCAATTTGAAACATTAAATATTCTACTGTCGTGCATGTCAATGAAAAAAATAGCTCTTTTTTTCTTTTTGTCTTTTTTGTATGAAAGTGTGAAAGCTAACTTCTTTTGGTGATGTGGCAGGTGGATTAGGGATGATGGTGGATGGTCAGATGGCTTGGGAGGCAAGTAGGGGTCATTTTATAGCTTCCTAGGGGCTTTTTCTATAATTCAGCCTCAAAACAGGCCACTACAGGTCAACCTAAAGGATGTCCTAATTCTTCCTACAGGATGTCCTAATGCTCCTACAGGATCCCTTGTATTCCTACAGGATACAATCGAGAGCAAGAGGATGGATTTGGAAGGTGATGTAAGTCTTAGGGAAGGTGAATAGTGGGTGGAATGAAGCAAGGGAGTGCCTAGGACTCCTTCGAAACTCAAAAATAGAGTTGTGAGATGATTGGATATTCTCAACAAGCTTGGAGAAGTATTCTTGTCTTATTCGAGTTTCAGCCCTTAATTAGCCAAAATTTCCATTATTTTCTCTCAAAAACTTGAAATCAATGCACATTAGTCCACTAGTCATAATATCTCACTTTGACTCATCTCATTAAGAAAAATATAATCAAAATATGTAAGAAATGATGAGAAGAGTTTATTTGAATCAGCTAGGAGGTGTATTAAGGTCCATATAGTTACCCAATGATGAGGCTCATCATCACCCCCCTACTAAAAGTGTTTCTCATCCTCTGAGCAACTCAATCTATATCCATGTCTGTCATTGCTCTAGTGGCCTCCCAGACATCCCATGTTTCTGCTATAGTTTCCTCTTCCTGTGTATAGAATGCTCCCTTCCTCTCTATCTCCTCCCACTGATTTCTTTCCTCCTCTTCCTTCCTTCCTTCCAAAATTCCTAAGAGCCGTGGTGGACTAAGTCTCATGCCAATCCAATCAACTTTGAGTCTTTGGAGAGCTTGATTATACATGGGTGTTTTGTTCATTGCCTCTCTCATTCTCTGAGGAGAATGGCAGTCTCTTATTTTTAAGTTGTAGGGTAAAGTGTTCCATATCCTTTGGAAAGATTGCATGCTGTCATCCCGTAAGAGCATGAACATGTCCTCAAAGTGTGTGATTACTTTCTCTTGGGCATCAACGTACCTAGGTGCAAGTTTAGGATCTTTTCCAATCAAGTTATGGGTGTTGACGACAGCCATTGGATTTGACTTCTCAGCTCTTATCATGAGGGTTTATGTTTCTTCTCTTTCCATTACTTTATTCATTTTTGCAGCCCTTTCTTCCTGATGATTCATCCATGATGCAAAATCCATCAACTGTAAGTCCCCTAGTTTTGAATTTGGATCCCACACATTCAGATCAGTTAAGGCCAAGTTGTGGAGGTAAAACTCAGAAATTTTAGCTCTATCCTCCAATGTCCTTTGATCATAGAGATCGATGAATTGTCTATATTCTTGGAAGGGCATAGTGCCTCTCTGTGGTAATTTTTTGATTTGGAACTGTAGCCATTGTTCCTTAAGATACAATGCATAGGACTTTGCTGGCATCCTGCACTCAATTGCCTCTAAGGATAGACTGGCCATGCATGCGAATTGACTCTCTTTTTCTTGTAGTTGTCCCCTTAACTATGCATTCTATGCTTCAAAATGAGCTTTCATCATTGCCTCGCTGTCCCTTAAGCTGCTCAGTTCTTCACCCATATCCTTTACTTTCTCCTCCATGTGGCCTATATCCTCCACTCCTTTGGATTTGGCAATTTTCATCCACCTATGTGTTCATTCCCTTTCTTTCTCAAGCTTAAAGAATAATGGGATGGAAAATTTCTGAGGAATGACCCTACCCCATTAAATGAACTTGTAGTAAGAGTCAAGGATGGGTTGAGGAGTAGGTTCCCTCAGTTCTGGATCTTTCTTCTTTGTTTCTTGTTGCATGATCCCTTCTTTGTCCAATTTATGAGTTTCCTGTAGGTTTAATAGAGTTTCCTATAGGATGGCGTCTTCTTCCTGTAGGTCCTTCTATGTCTCCTATAGGAGGACTTTTCCTTTGGATGAGGCAGATATCATGACAGGCCTCCTAACATAAGTGATAGGAGACTTGGGGGAGGCTTGTCTTGATGATCCTTCCCCTTGATTTTTCACAAGAGCAGCTATCGTTTCCTGCTGTTTGGGTTAGTCTTCAATGACAATAGGAACAATGGTGGGCGTTTGAGGTTTTCCTTGCCTAATTCTTATACTTTTTCTTGTCCTAAAGTACAATGGAGTTTGTCTCTGTCTCTTCCCTTTTTGCTTGATAGGGGTACTTAGGGCAGTGAGGACAGTTGCTGCCTCTTTCTCAGTGGGTTCTGGAGATACCCTGGGTGAGTCCTCCCCTTCTTTTCCTTGCATTGTAGACCTCTGTTCTTTCTTGTCTTCTATCTCCCCTTTTCCATTCTCCTTCTCACTCTTGTCTTTCTCCTCTTCTTCTCCCTCTAGTTCCTCACTCTGTTCATTAGTTTCTTCCTTTGCATCTTCTTCTATCTCTTCACCACTTTCCTTCTCCTTTTCTTCCTCTTCTTCCTCCTTTGTTTCCTCTTCATCCTTCTCTATTTCTTCTTCATCCCTCTCTATTTCTTCTTCATCCCTTTCACTGGCAGTGGGGCTTTTGTCATATTCAAGGGCTTTTATGTCTTCCTCTGTCTGCATGTCTCTAAAAGTAGCCAATGTTATAGGGAGTCTTAGGTTTTGGAGGACATCTTCTATAATAAGTCTAATTAACCCATGATCAGCTAGTTGTTGATGGTTTCCTCCCTACACCTTAACGCTCATACCTATCATTGATTGAAGAATAAAGTAAGGTATCCTTAATATCTTTTGAGGAGGTTTGTTCGCTCCAAACCTCAGCTCTTGGAGAAACCTAAAATGGTACCCGTATACCACACTGTGCCTACCTTGACAGGATATATACTTAATGAGGTGGTAGCTAATTTCCTTCCAAGGTGTTCTAGTGGCTATAATCACCCTTGAAATTTTTTGCATAGACTATTTTGCAGCCTCCCTACCAACCTTACACAACACTTTCTCTTGCTTCGTCAAGTACTCAAGCTCTGGTGCTTTCGTTGTGCAAAGGTAGCCTGTCCATCACAGTTGATCCATTTCCCTCATAGGCTGCTCATCTGGACTTGGTCTAGTTGCAAGCTGAGAAACTTCTTAGTGAAATTTGCACATTTATGGAGGCAAAACCAGCTGTCCCTCCAAGAATTACGCAATTCCCTTTGATAGCCTACTGGGCTTTAGGATTGCGCAATCTTGCCAGCCAACCCTCCCAGCATGATTTGCACAATTTTTCCCATCAATAGGTTGTTCACCCTAGGATTTTCACAAATCTGGGAGGCAATCAGCTATTCTGCCTAGAAATTGCATAATCACCTTGGGCAATCAGCACAACTTACAGTCAGGAATGCACATTTTTCCCAAGCAGTTGAGCATTGGCATGCATGGACAGTCCGGTTGACTAGTTCCACCTGGGACCGAGGAAACCTGACTTGCATGCATGCATGACTTGATCTTCCTGAAATAGAAAGAGACAGCATGAAAAAGGCATCCCATGATCTAGGGAGCTATTTTTAGCAGCCAAGGGTTACATGAAAAGTTGTTTTAGAAGTTTCCCTCCAGGTGTCACTTTTTCCTAAATTTGTGACATACACATCATAAGACCAAACTGATTTATTAAATGCATCAGAGATAATTGATTCACATTGATCTTGGAGCTCTGACATCCCACAGCACATCCAGGACTCTTCAACACATCAGGCTCAGCTATTCACTGGTAAGTGGCCTCAACTTGTCTCTTTCAGCATTTCTGTCGCTTTTTGTGTATCCGCTTGTGTGAGTTTTGTTTGCTTGATTTCTTTGAATGCCTACTGTCATTTACATATATTCTATCTTGTCCTAGCTTTGTTTCAATTTTCTTTTCTATCTCACTATTATCGCATGCATGAAACTATTTTTCACGGACGTTTGCCCAACCGGTGAACGGCCTCACCCACAGGCTTGTCAATATATTTGCTGAATCCTCCATTCATGTTTTGCATGCACTGTTTATCACTTCTGCTATCACTTAGTGTCACCATGCATTTCATTGACTTACCTGCTTTCAGTTTCCCATCGGTGAGTCGGGCCATCCTTGGCCCAAGCTCTACTGCCACCAAGACTGTATTGCGCAATCTGGGGAAGGAAGGCTCACCTTCCTCTCTAGATCTGTGCATTCTTACCCAGCACTAGCCTCCTAGGTTGAATTGTGCATTTTGGAGGTCATTGGCTGCTTGGCCGAAAAACTTGCACAAATTTCTCCCTGGGCCAGCAATCTTTCCCAGCTGGAATTGCACATTGCGGAATCCCAACAGCTAGCTCCCCAACTAGATTTTTCATTTCGCAGATCCAGTAGTCAGTCCAGCCTCCCAGACAACCCAGATTTCCTTTTGCGTAGTTTTGGTAGCCAGTCACTCAGTCTCCTAGTGAAATTTGTGTAATATTGCTGATCAGTTTCCTAAGTATGTGATGTGTCCTTCCCCAGATTTTCTTTGTTTTCACTGACATATTTCTTTCCATGCATGCTGCTTGTTTCTAGATCTTTTAGGCACTCTTCTGTCTCAATGGCTTCAAACTAAGCAGGATCCCAAGACAATGATGGTGTTGCATCTGGAACAATAGTTGAACAGGTGTCCTCTAGCATGCCGATCTACAAAGATACGAAGTTGTATCTAGACAAGGACATCAAACTGAAGTGGCAAGAGGTGAATGAAACATTCACAGGTACTTTTGGGGAAGACCTTGAAGACCGTCAGGTGTACGTGAACATTCATAATTCTGGCCTGTACCGGATTGCATGCAAATACCGCATGTTCCCATGTGTGGATATTATTCACTCGATCGTCTCTCACACTGACCCTGAGACGATGACCATGAGCAGTGTCAGTGGGACGAAGCTTGCAGCCTTCTGGGCATGAGACTACGATGAGATGTATCACATGAACGAGCCGATGACTGTCATGAATCCTCCATTCAACTTGCACAATAGTAGAGGTCACTCCAGGAACATTTTGAAGGGTTGGGTAAAGGAGCTAGCTTGCTTCAGGATTACACCTAATCAGTTCTATAAGACAAAGATATTGAGGAAGGAATACCAATACTTGCTCATATTTTCATGTCAAATGAGTGGCCAAGTAAGCACTGAGACCTTCCCTCAGAGTTGGGTGGTTGCACTGAACCAACTCGCTAGAGAAGGAAGACCATGCAACTGGTCCGGCATACCGACTCATCAGCTGAAGGAGAAAGTCACGAAGGCTCGACAATTGCACGAAGGCATGCATGTAGAGATCTACATGTACGCCTACATTCTAGATGCAGTCTATGCCCGACATGAATTCCCGGGAATGGAGTGGGCATGGTCACCAATAGAGACTGTTGTGAACACATATTTCAAGTTATTGTTCGAGTGCAGCTTCACAGGAGTGATCATACAACTGTCCGACCATCTTGTCACCCTAGTGTAGAGGTTGCTATTTGAACAAGATCCACCTTGCATGTCAGAGGAAGTGATGAAGGCATTGTTAGGCATTGCGGATTAGTATGCCTCACCAAACGACATGTTTAGCAGAGTGTTCAAAAAGGGGAATGTCAAGGGTGACCCCACCCTTTGCTATAAATAGTCCCTCATAACTGATTGTATATGCTTTTGGTCATCCAAGCTTCTACTAAGACTATCTTGAAGAAGGCTTGGATAGTATTATAACACGGCTTGGCTTCTCCACTGCAAGGAGCTAGTACATATCTTTGGAGGATCAAGAAGATGTGGCTGTAATGTTCCACTGTTGGGGCTAGCAGGTTTACATGGTGTATTGTATGATTGTGACTTACACTTCTTTAATAATAAGAACCAATACATTTTCATGCATATGTTGTTATTATACTTGGATTGTTCTGGTCGCCTTAATGATATATGTTGTTTAACTTATGTACTTAAATATGAACTAATTTGTATGTAATTATATGAATCTTGTTGTTAATGTGTTGCATATGTTGTTAATGCTATCACCATCCATGTTGACTGCTCTGTCGAACATTAGACAAACCTTTCTCATGAGCCTTGCTATATCAACCGTCACACTCGTCTCGAACTGATCCATTTGTGCTGTTCATGTTATCTTACCTTGTATGTTGTGACTGTCACATCCGAGTGGACTGATCCACCGGAAGGTGTGCATGTCCATTGTGTGGGGTCTTAGCCAAGTTCGGACTGATCCCTTTCAACCTGGAACTCACCTACACCTTCCTCTCCCTTCGAAGTGTTGGAACCTCTTGTACACATTCCTTGACTCTCTACATCAGTCACATCCTTGCTACTAACATAGTTACCTTACTCACCTCTGTGCAACATCGCGGTCAAGGCATTGTCATATGACCCGCTGCTGGGACTCCTACACCAAAGGGTCTGAGGTCTAGTTGGGACTTCTTACAGGGGAGATCCCCTTGGCATGTTGTCGTGTCCAACACTGTTAGCATTTCTTGTGCTAGAAGGAGGGTAAGATGACAAGCAGTGTCCTCTCATCTGGTTTTGAACTTTTGCATATCTTTCATGGAGTCTTGCATTCTTCTTCCCCCAAGGTGTTTTTCAAATCGTGAAGATGTTAAGTTATGGTATGTTCTATGCTTATAGTAGTTTACTTATCTTTATTATTATTATCCACAGATTAGCAATTACATGTACATAAAGTAAAGTGTTGATAGAACATTAAACGATCGACAGAAAACAAGCCAAGACAAGAGACACAAGATGTGGCGGCTAGCCAGGGAAAAACCCCAATGTGGGGAAACCCTTTGATCAAATCTTCCTTTATCTTCAATAATTTCGAAGAGAGAAATAGTACATAAATTTGATTTACATCAGTAGCGGCAAACCCTAGATCAGCCAAACTAGGGCAGACAATATCTTGCAAACCGACCGTCATATCGGCTTGATTCCACCACCAAAAAATGCAGCCTTCAAAGGAGAGTCAGATCCACCTATAGTGCAATTCAGAGAGAGAGAAAGATGGTCAACACTGGTCAAACTTCCGATCTGAAGTTTCAGCGCTAAAACTACGTCCTTCCTTCCACACATGTGAGAGAGGAGTCTCTTTCTGTGCAGTAGGAGAAGAGCCTCTTTTCTCCGCAGGAGAGAGAGAGATGTGATGAGATGAGTGTGTCCAAATGAGGAAAAGAACTCCTATATTTATACACAACTATTGATGATTAAGTAGATGCGACTGTTAGGCTTCTCAGCCTACATGAGTTTCCTGTCGGCTTGATAATTATTCCATAATCAAAATAAATTCATATCTCCATAAATACTTATCGGAATCGGATGATCTTTAGATCAATCCTACACCTCTTGATGAGAGGAATCTAATAAAAATATTATCAGCCATGAATAATATGACTCACATGGACTTTGTACCTAGCTTCCAATTTTAACAATTTTCAATCTCTTGTCCACTCACACGTCTGATGGAGAAGGCAAAGTGGCCTGGCATGACCACTTACATAACTTTCTTTCCATGAGTTATGAGGAATATGAGTTTACTAGCGAACAGGCTGGGTTGCTTCTCACATACACACTTCGTGAATCTCCACTTCGTTGGGTGCTCAGCCTACTGGTTGACATCGTGCACTCATGTGAGCACTTCTGTGATCTTATTGAAGACACGTTTTATCATTTTGATCCAGGCCATCTTGACCAAAAACTGTTACAGCAATAGAGGGCTCTGCATGAATCGATTATTGATTTTTGGCAGCGCTTTTGTGACTTGCAGTTTCAAGCTTTGAGGAGCTAGATGAAGTTCGCTTATCTCTGGGACTGATTCGATTACTATCTTAAGAAATCTTCCCATCCCAATTGGAAGCTTGATGTCAAGCCTTGCTCAACCATCTTCGTTGATGGAACTACGCAATCCCATGTGGGAGTAGGCACTGCCTCAATGGACTATCGATCTCCCTCTCATTCAAAAGTTCCACCAATGCCCAGTGATGTTGAGGATCATGTTCGCACATCTGTTCACCCTTCACACCCTCCCAACATCACCCCACTCATTTTTCACGTAGAGTTGGTTATGAGTCCTTCCATTTCCCATATGCATTCTTTTCTTCAACCTCTGTCTTCACACTTAGGTGTTCCTCCGGATGATGTTGTCTTGTGTTCTTCCATTCCCGAATCTTTACTTGTTGTGAACGAGGAACAACCCACTGATGGAGATGGTGTTGAAAAACCAACATGCGCTATCATTCATGAAGAGTATGAGTGTGATATTGAACATCAACACTCGGCGAAGGCTGACTCCCTTCCATCTGAGCCCCTTCCATTCTTTCCTAGCTTCTTTCGTGAACCTGCCATCCATGATTTTGCATGTGTGTCTTTATCCACGAATGCACCCATTGTCGATCACTCATAGGACTCACCGGATGGTAGTCCATCATTCGACAATGGAGAGGATGAGTTATTCATTGAAAATCCACTTGATCCTTCATCTTTTTTTTCTAGAAATACAGAGGATGAGTTTGTCTGCTTTTCATCTGATCATGAGGATTTCGAAGAATTCATTGATTTTTTTTATCCTGAGAGTCTTGATCCATTTGCTTCCAATTTTTATCACGATCACGAATCTATCGTAGTTGATCTTTCGAAGCCACCGGTTTATGATGATCTACCTGATGATGAAGTTGAGACACCCAAAACTATCGAGGCACTTTAGCCAGAGCTGATGGTTATGTCAAGCCCTCGCTCTCTTGGGGTTAGTCTCACTTTGATCATGAAACTGTTCAATCACCCAAGGATCCTCATCACTTGCCTGTATGCATTGAAGATCCATCTAACACATAGATCAAACTTCCACCACTTCAACAACATGACCCCATTGGTCATGCATTAGGGGAGTCTTACATTGCAAGCACTTATTCGTGACACAAGTTATATTTGTTTCTTTCGTTTGCTTGCATGTCTTAGTCAAGAGTGTGTTTTTGCTTCAAAGTTGCACGTAGTGTCACACAGCACCATGACGAGTCCATGGACTATCCGTCATGCACATGAACTCACTTATGTCCTATGGGCACTTTGAAACATGAAGTGTGGCTGTCTTCACTGTTATATCTGTCAGGCCAGGGTAACTCCAGCAATTAATGAGCGCAAGACAGAACTGGTGATTTTATTCATTAGACAATTATTATTTATACATATACAAAACGGATCAGTTCATCTTCTAGATGACTGTCCAGCTTCACCTCATCCGTTTCGGATTAGGTGTCAACATTCCCCCCCTTAATCCGAAGGGATGTTGGTGAGTCCAAGCATCGTTCTGAATCTTTCAAGCTTTTCTCTTCCAAGCGCTTTGGTGAAGATGTCTACAATTTGCTCGTTTGTGGAACAATGACGGAGATGGATTGTTTTGGCCTCAACATGATGTCGGATCAAATGATATTTAGTATTGATGTGCTTAGTACGATCATGGAACTTTGGGTTCTTGGCCAACTTTATTGCAGAGGTGTTATCAATCATGAGTGGAGTTGATTGTATTTGTTTTACCTGCAAATCTTCAAGAATTTTCCTGAGCCACACAATTTATTTCGTTGCTTCAGCTGCTGCCACATATTCTGCTTCTGTTGTGGAATCTGCTGGTACTGATTGTTTGCGTGATCTCCAGGAGACAGCTCCCAATCCAAGACTCATAGCATATCCTGAAGTAGATACCCCAGTTTATTTGTCTCCATCGAAGTCTGAATCAGAGTATCCAATCAAGCTAAAGTCGTCCACCTATGTATACTTGATTCCAAGGTCTTGAGTTCCCTTCAAGTACCTTAGAACTCTTTTTGCAGCAGACCAATGTCCCTCACAAGGCTTTTGCATAAACCTGGAGAGGATTCCAACAGCAAATGAAATGTCTGGTCTGGTAGTAGTGAGGTAGATGAGACTTCCTACAAGCTGTCTATACTTTGTTGCATCCTCAAATTCCTTTCCTTCAATAGATGTGAGCTTCAAGTTTTGTTCCATTGGAGTAGAAAGGGGATTGCACTTTGTCATGCCAAATCTGTTTAAAAAATCTCCAATGTATTTCTTTTGAGAAAGAAATATGGACTTTGGGTGTTGGGTTACTTCAATGCCAAGATAGTAATGAACATAGCCCAAATCAGTCATTTCAAAAAATTTTCCTAATTCTTTCTTTATGGATGCAATATAGCTTTGATTGTTTCCTGTCATTAAAAGATCATCTACATATACCACAAGATATACAACTGTTTTGCCAACTTTCTTGACAAATAAAGTTGCATCATCAAGATCAAAATGATTGAAGTTGAGTTTCAGAAGATGCTCAGTTAGTTTTTCATACCAGGCTCGTGGTGCTTGTTTGAGGCCATACAAGGACTTCACAAGTTTGCATACTTTGTGTTCATGTCCTTTCACAGCAAATCCTTCAGGCTGGGACATAAAAACATTCTCTTTTAGATCTCCATTCAAGAATGCAGTTTTTACATCCATTTGATGGACTTTCCAACCGTTCTGAGCAGCTAGTGCAAAGAGTGTCCGGATGGTGGCCCATTTTGCTATGGGAGCAAAAGTTTCCTCATAATCAACCCCTTCCTTCTATGCAAAACCTTTTGCCACAAGCCTAGCTTTGTGCTTGTCAAGTGAGCCATCAGCTTTGTACTTGTTCTTGTAGACCCGCTTGCAGCCAATTAGTTTGGTTCCAAATGGAGGATCAACCAGCTTCCAAGTGCCATTCTTTATGAGGGCATCATACTCCTTCTGCATCGCTTCTTTCCATTTATCATGAGAAGCAGCTTCTTTGAAGGAAGTTGGTTGAAAATCTGTAGACAAGTTCAATTCACAATCATAAGTAACATCCATATCAACAGGTGAATTAAAGTTATCTACATCACCTCCATCTTGTCGGTTTGAATTTTTGGTTCCTGTTTTTCCAATTTCATCAGGATGAACACTTTCAAGTGTCTTTGTCAGCCACTTTGGGGGACCTTTCTGAGATGGTCCAGGCTGTTCTGTTGATTGAGTTGGGTCTGAATCAAGATTGAGTCTCCCAATTCTATCAATTACATCACTTAAAGCATCATCCGTTGTTGGAGTGTCATGCAGGGGAGATTGTTCTTCAGAAGGAGATTCCACATGTTGATCTAGTATAGGAATCCCCCCTTCAAGATGTGGAATCTGATTATCAAACTCTTGGAATTATTTCGGTTTTGTGAATCTATCCAAGCGATCAAGTTGCCGCTCAACAACACTGTCAGATTTGGATGATTCAAGAAAAATGACATCTCTAGATAAAACAAACTTCTTATTTACTTCATCATAAAGGCGGTATGCTTTAGATGTGTTTGAATACCCCAGGAAGATACACTTACGACTTCTAGCACCAAGTTTGTTTCTATGTACCTTTGGTATTAAAGCATAACAGGTGGAACCAAATATCCTGAGATGTTTTACTGAAGGAACATGTCCATACCAAAATTCATAAGGAGTCTTGTTTCTTATAGCACTAGATGGACATCTATTCTTTATATATGCAGCACATAGAACAGCATCAGCCCAAAACATTGTCTTTACATTTTTGAAGAAAAGCATGGATCGTACCATATTCAAAATTGTTCTGTTCATTCTTTCAGCTACACCATTCTGTTGAGGATTATAAGGCACAGTTGTTTGATGTTTAATCCCATGTTGGCGAAGATAGTGTTCAAATTCATTTGATGTATATTCTTTTCCATTATCAGTGCGAATAGACCCAATATGAGATTGTGCATCATTTTCAATCCATTTATGAAAATTCTTGAATGTTTGAAAATCATCAGATTTGTTCTTCAATAAGTAAACCCAACACATTCTGGTGTAATCATCAATAAATGTCATGATATACTTATTTCCATTTGCAGAAGGAACAGGCATTGGACCACATAAATCTGAATGAATAAGTTCAAGCTTCCTATGTGCTCTTGAATGTGAATCATGAAAATATTGTTTGCTATGCTTTCCTAGAATGCAAGAATCACATTGTTTATGTTTTCTAGGAATTGTAGGCAAACCAGCAACACCATTTTTCTTCAACAAGCGGAGACTATCATAGTTTAAATGTCCAAATCTAGCATGCCATAATAGACTTGATGGAAGTGTACCTTCATCATGATGAGAAATATATGAAAAATGTTGTGCATGAGCAGAGGTTCCTTGCAGTTTAAGAAGTCTTTATTCTTCTATACCTCTCATGAAAAGTGAATGGTCAGATGCCTTTCTTACCTCAAGCTTTCCATCAAACATATGAATGGAGTGACCTTGCTGGCGGATGTGGACCAGGGACAGCAAGTTTCTCTTGAGATGTGGGAGATATAGAACATGATCCAGAAGAATGTCTGGAAGACCAGGCAGTTTAAGCCTGACTGTGCCAAGCCCTGATGGCTTGATTTTTGACTGATCTGCAAAGTATACTGCTCCATCAACATTATCAGTGAAATCTTCAAAAAAATCTTTCCTATGAGTCATATGACAGGTTGCTCCTGAATCAAGCAACCAGTCATTTTTCGAAGAAGTAAGTGAAGCATTAAACAGATCTTCATTTACTCCAATGTTACATTGTGCCTCAATATAGTGAGCGGATTCAGGTGCTTTACCTTTGTCTGAGTCATCAGTTTTACCTTTCTGCTGATTTCTTCTATGCTCAATCTTTTCCCATGGTAGCTTGCATGTAGAAGCATCATGAGATCCATTTTGTTTGCAGCGAATGAAATGTAAGTCTGCCTTTTCTTCTTGAGGGTGTCTACCCCCCCTGCCTCTGAAATATCTTCTTCTTTCTCTTGAATGCATACTGTAACAAAATATCTCTGCTGATAAAAAAACTTCTGTTGATAGAAAAAATTTCAGCTGAGAAAAAAAATCCTTATATCATAGCCTTATGCATTTTATTTTTCTTCTAACATTTGCATCAGCATCACCATTTCTTATATCACTGCCACACTACTGTGTTTTGAGAAAAAAAAATGTGCTAAGGGATCTCTTCAACATATATCACTGTAAAAACTATTAAGAAAATAGCGCAATATATAAAACTCCGCTCCAAGTATAAGCATGATATTGCATACTGTAATATGAGTCACATACTATAATATGTCATAATGCTTTTGCAACATAAATTGGATGAATTCAGTCAAAACTTCGTATAAAATGATTCCAACAAATTATGTTGTCAGGTTGCGCCAAAATCCCTGTCTCAGATAACAACAGGACGAGAACCCATTCAATCTTCTGCCAATTTCCAGTGGACAAGAGATCCTTCAACGACTGATAACTTAGCAAACTCAAGAAACCCTACACCAAGCAGTAATACAGCAAATTCAACAAGACCTCTGGCTCATACAACAGTACCTCGCAATTTCCAGCGGAGAAGATCATATCATTATATATGCCAAAAGGGATATAGAGCAATGGGAAGAGCTAACATATGATTACAGGTTTTTCTCAATAGATGAACAGTTAGCTTGCTACTGTGGGTTCCCAAGATGTCGCGGAATTGTCAATATGGACGATGAGGAGCAAGTAGGGAAAATACGTGTACCGCGTCGTGAGTTGATTGCATGGAAACCTGGTGATGGTAAATGAGAACCTCAGGACAAACCACAAGATGTTTTCAAGATGTGAATGTTCCGGCTTCTATATAAATAGGTTATGATATTTACCTTCGCCTCAATAGTTCTTACAATAAAACGATACCACAAATGTAATCATTACAAAAACGCAGTCGCAGTCTTCATATGAGAAATCAAAAGAATCAGAGCAGGAGGCCTATTGTCCAGAGCAAACAAAAACATGTCAGTCAGTATGGCCTTGTCGGCCGCATCTTTATACCCACTGGGGACATCAATGAGATTGATGCCGGTATTCTGGCAGCCCCGTCTGATTTCCTTGGACAGACGGCTGTAATCTCCGTATGCAGAGAAGGTAGTGATGCCTCCCTTCACTCCGTCATTCTGTTCTTCTCAGACCTCAATACAACTCAGTAGTGATGCCTCCCTTCACTCTGCCATGCCTCCCTTCACGGCAGCTTCAGCTTTAATGAATCCATATTTCACCATCAAAGTTCTTCAAGCCATGACAGAGCTTCAATGCGCGTTCTTGCTAGCAAATGGCGTGATGCACAGCAGGTGTAGGAGCAAACGAGGGTTACAGGATGGTAACCGCTCAAAGTCTTCGAATTCACGTCCAGGCCAGGTGAAACGCATCAACGGTTATGCACGTTCATTATTAATGACTCATGCTCTGAGAGGGCGCAGTCTCTGGCAGTCAGAGAGCGTAGGGCATTCAATATCAATTCAAAAATTGAAACGTATTGCAGGGAATCGCTCAGGACAGAGGGCGCAGTCTACAGCAGAGCAGCGCTCAAGACAGAGGATTCATGAGGCAGCAGAAACCTGGCAGAGGCAGGAGTTATTTCTGGGACCTGTGCTCTGATACCATGTCAGGCCAGGGTAACTCCAACAATTAATGAGCGCAAGACAGAACTGGTGATTTTATTCATTAGACAATTATTATTTATACATATACAAAACGGATCAGTTCATCTTCTAGATGACTGTCCAGCTTCACCTCATCCGTTTCGGATTAGGTGTCAACAATATCTTTCTTGTATGCTGGTCTACATGACTGGGTTACTCGCGGACCAAGATTTAAACCACATGGGTCTACCAATGCGCCGGTGGATGCATTGGAGTTATCACTTCACGTGATCAGGCCCATGCACTGTTAGTGTAGGAGTAGGAGTAGTGTTTTCTTTCGGTTGTTTTCTTGCACGCTTGTTTACTTTCATGCTTTGTTTTCTTGTTTGTTTTCTTTCTTTGCTCTCATTTTCTCTTTTACTTTTTCTTGGATTTGTTGGTAGTTCATTCGTTTGTTTCATTCATAGGTTAGTTCACATGAAACCATGTGTAACTCATGAAACGAGTTGGGCAATGTACAAGAGGGTTTTTTCAACTATCGCTACTTGGTTATCTATCATCTTTCCTCTGTATGATGAACTTGTTACTCTTAGTCCATGATACGTCGAAGGAAAATACATACTCTTCAAAGTGAACCTTGGTGTAAGTACAATGCTTGCGCGCTAACTAGTGTCACCTTCTCTAGTCGATTGTTTTTGGGTTAACCCTTGTCAGCTCAGTCAAGTAGAGTAAGGTGAGGGAGAAAACCTTAATAGGCACATCAAAGATAAATTAAACTAATTCTTTGTTGGAACAACCTCTTCTGATATCAATAAGTTGGGATCCCTCTTCCGCCTCTGAAATGAATAAGTGCTATCCACAATGAAAATGAAAAATAAAAAAAATGAAAAGTCAAAAAAATTCAAAATGAAAAATTAATAAGGCGAAAGAAGAGACGGGATTCCTACGCAGGGAGGTGATGCAAGTAACCCTGTGGGGTACTGACCAGGCTCACCGGCAGTAGAGCGATGCTTGTGTTCCTATGTGACTCCACCGAGGTACTATCCAGGCCAAATGGGAGTGGAGCAACACCAGAGATGAAACTAAGACTCTCACGACTATACATGTTGTGCACCTATATACCCGTCAACCCCAACCAAAAGAATTGTGTTTCCTTGGCTTGGAATGCATGTCAATTGACCAAGAGTCTAGAAGATACTACATCTTACATCAAGCTAGTGTGAAGCTAAGATGAGCTAAGAACTAAACAATATTTCCAAAGGTGTTAGACTTGTTTTTCACGAACAAGGTCAATTCAGAGAGCTAGAGTTCTACAAATGTGTCGCCAAGTGTTGTAGCGGCTACAACCACCCTCCAAACTTTTTCCTTAGCCTGTCTTGGAGCCTCCCTAACAACCATACACAGAAATTTGTCTTGCTTCATCAACTACTCAAGCTTCAGTGCTTTCCTTGCGCAAAGGCAGCCTGTTGATCACAGTTGATGCATTTCCCTCATAGGCTTCTAATTTGGACTTGGTCAAGCTAGAGGATGAGAAAATCCATAGTGAAATTTGCGTATTTCTAGAGGGAAACTAGCCTCCCCTCCATGAATTGTGCAATTCCCTTTGACAGCTTGCTGGGCTCCAAGATTGCGCAATCCTGCCAACCAACCCTCCCAGTAGGATTTGCGCAATTTTTCCCATCAGCAGGCTATTCAGCCTGGATTTGCATAAATCTAGGCAGCAGCTAGCTGCTCTACCCAAAAATTGTGCAATCCCCTTGGGTAGTCAGCCCAACTTACAGTCAAGAATCCACATTTTTCCCAAGCAGTTGAGCACTACCATGCATGGACAGTCCAGTTGACTAGTTCCACCCAGGACCGAGGAAACTTGACTTGCATTCATGCATGACTTGATCTTCCTAGAATAGCAAGAGACAACATGCAAAAGGAATCCCATGATTCAAAGGGATATTTTTAGTAGTTGGGGGTTACATGCAAATTTGTTTTAGAAGCTTCACTCCAAGTGTCACTTTTTCCTAGATTTGTGGCATGTGCATCATAAGACCAAACTTATTTATTCAACACATCAGAGCTCATTCATTCACATCGATCTTCGATCTATGACATCCTACAGCACATCTAGGACTCTTCGACACATATGGCTCAACTATTCATGGGTAAGTGGCCTCAACTTGTCTTTTTCAGCATTTCTATCACTTTTTGTGTATTCGCTTGTGTGAGTGTTTTTTTCTTGATTTCTTTGAATTCCTACTATCATCTACATATATTATAGCTTTTCCTAGCTCTGTTTCAATTTTCGTTGCTATCTCACAGCTGTAGCATGCATGAAACTGTTTTTCATGGTCGTTCACCTAACCGACGAATGACCTCACCCACATGCATGTCGATTTGTTTGTTGAATCTTCAATTAATGTTTTTCATGCACTATTTATCACTTCTTCTATCACTTAGTGTCTCCATGAATTTCATTGACTTACTTTCTTTCAGTTTCCCGTCGTCGAGTCAATCCAACCTTGGCTTAGGCTCTGGCCCCACCAAGGCTGCATTGCAAAATATTGGGAAGGAAGGCTCACCTTCCTCTCCAGATTTGTGCATTCTTACCCAACATTGGCCTCCTAGGCTGAGTTGCACATTCATCTAGGTCAGTGGCTACTTAGCCCAAAAACTTGCACAAATTTATCCCTAGGTCAACAGTCTTTTTGAGATGGAATTGCACATTGTGTAATCCCAACAGCCAACTGCCCAACTAGATTACACATTTCGCAGATCCAGTAGCCAGTCGAGTGTCTCAGATAGTCCAGACTTCCTTTTGTGTAGTTCTAGCAGCCAGTGACATAGCCTCCCAATGAAATTCCCACAATCTTGCGCATCAGTTTCCAAGGTATGTGGTGTGCCCTTCCCCGAATTTGCTTTGTTTCCACTGACATATTTCTTGCCATGCATGCTGCTTGTTTCTAGATATTTTAGGTGTTCATCTGTCTCAATGGCTTCCAAGAGAGCAGGAACCTAGGACACTGATGTTGTTGCAGCTGGAACAACAGTTGAGCAATGTTATTCGGAAATCTAGTGTCCACTCAGAGCTGCTAGTCCCACTAAGACTGGTAGCTATCTTAGAAACAAACAAACTAAAACTACTTTCGTTTTCCTTTATGAGAAGTAGATAAGAGGGGAACAAAGGGGACCAACCTCAGTCTTGTGCTTGGTTCCTTGCTTGATTCCTCTCCCTTCTGACAGATCTTTTCCACTCGCTTCCTCGTCTACCCAGCTTCAAAGAGCACCTGTGGAATCAAAGCAGCATAACACTATCCAAGAACAGAGATCTACTATCATAAACAATATACGACCAGATATATATTGACCACACAAATGCTTATATCATCAATCATACAAGAATGTGGAGGAAAACTTGAATAGCTTTATTGATATCAAGAATAGCAAAGAGGATTACAACCAATTGTTCTGACCAAGCATCATCCTGTCAGCAAGAAAGCCCTTCTTCACCTCATGAAAAGCTTAGATCACCCAACACTATGATGTTGCACCAAGAAACCAGTAGCACTTCCTTACAAGATACAAAATTCCAGCCTCTGGATCTCTGGGATGAGGGATCCATATATAGATGATTGCAGGGAGGTGAGTCAGCTTCTGAGATTTGATTAGTCTCCTCTCTCTGATAGTTCTTGATTCCACTTGGAGATTGATGATCTCTTACTCATCCCTGGGAAAATTCAGAGAGGCAAGTGTCATAGGAGAAGTTTCTGGAAGATTCCATGTCGAACCACCTTGCAAACTGTCTCTGCCATTTGTCCACTCTCACTCATCGCACCCTGCAGAAGGGATATCCAGTATGCATCACACCCTTTACTCTAGGCAGGTGGGATGCATCGCACCTTCTGCACTGGGCAGTCTGTATGGTCCAGTTTTAACCAGTTCTGAGCAGTTTTCTATGGAGAACTTCTGGGAGATGATGTAATCAGCTGACCTTGTTCCTTTAGGGTGTGAAGCAACACTTTTAGGGACTTAGGAGCCCTTGGTTTATGGACATATATGATTGGGGTTGGAGTGCCCAAAATGTCTATAACAGTTGCCCCCTAAAGCATGAGGTCGTTAATATTTTGATGTCGGATGAAATGCTTTATCATGAGGATCCGAAGTTTTTTGAGCTGGAAGGCAACTTGTAATAAGATACAATACAATACATTATCTTCGTAATGTTTTCATGATCTAGCTGAGGCGGGCATTCCCATGCTCAACTTTATAAATTCATTTTCATGTACATAGGACAGACAATCGTGTGTGTGCAGACTGATGATTCTGGTAGAGCCATCATCCCTTAGATTGGATGATTATCTGTGCAGCAATGATGTACATTTGATGTCTTTATTTTCCTGAATATATATCGCAGCCTGGATGGATGAAACTAGATCTGGCGTCTTCAATCTCGTTTGATCTTCACTCAAAGTACAAGTCGATCCATGTGAAAGATGTTCTGGAGTCGAACATGGAAAGACATCGCCTGATTACCAACCAGTGATGTAAGTTGTTAACAGGTGCGAGAGGAATCACCGATAATGATGATGACCCTCAAGGTACGACAGTACAATTCACGTGGTGTGAAAAGGGACTTGACGTCGAACACCACGCAAAATATTTCAGTCGAAGGCCATTGATGTAAACCTGTCGCCAGAAGTGAGAAACTTGTCATTGAGGCATGCAAGCTTCAAAGTACTGAAAGGGTTGTTCCTAGATCGACTTCTTGGATAATGAGCTGATGTCGACAAGAAGTGATCCGTCGTAGGAGGGCCTTAATGAATCCCACATCTACGACATGGAATGGAGCAAATGATTTTAATGGAGGTGAAAATGATTTGATGATATAAGGTTCAGGGTGGCGGTCATGAAAGAATGGAGCATGAATGTATTGCAGCAGATGAGACACAGGTGAATTCTCTTAGCGACTTCTCTTGAACATACCGGCGACACTGACATGATGGATTGGTAGCGTTAACCCCAAATGTGGATGGTGTGATGGACCAATGGTGATATGACCAGTGAACAGAACAACCCAACCCGACTCGGATGTGGAGTGAAAGTGTCATGTTCAAGAGCGACTTGCTACCAATAAAGTTTCTTCAAGTTTTCTTCCCAATTTTTCCCAGTCATTTCTGACTAGTACCTCTTTATTTTTGTCAAGCTTGAGGAGGATAACATATGCTTGTTCTATAATTTTCCCTTCGGGCAAACCCGACGCTATATTTTAACAAGCCTAGCAATAGTGAAACTCATTCTTGTCTGTATGGACAAGTTTGTCGCTACTCAGTTTTAACGAGTTTAACGACAAAGATAACTCGGTCCTTTTCAATTTTAGAGAGTCTAAAAGGGACGTAAAGAAAAATCCAATAATCCTTTTTCGTCATATAATCCCTTAAGTCCGAAAAAGTATAAAATAATACAAAAGGGATGAATTTTCGGTAATTTTAACGAGCCAAACAAAATAAGCGCTCGATCTTTTTGTGTAATAATCCCTCAGGTCCAAAAAGTTTAAAATCTAAAGGAGGGATAGCACTTCCGGTCACTTTAACGAGCTGGAGAGGCCAATTTCTTGGCAAACTTTTCATATTTTACGAGTCAGATGAAAAGAGCTTAAAGGAGACTCATTTTTCGAGGAACGAGTGATAAATTCGGGTAGCAGCTGATTCTAGGTAAGGTTTGGAATTTTCCAATCACGGCTGTGTCACAAGGATGGCTAACAGGATCACTCTTCACATCTGTTCCTCAAAAAGGGTAAACAATCAAATGGGGGTGAATGATCTGTCTAAACAGAGTGAAGGTGATGATGAGAACACGACCAAGGCTCAAAGTCTAATGAAAATGCATTCACGATGGTTATTTATCGGTAATTGGTTCATTTTTTAATGAATAAGCTTAAACTATGGGGGAAACATTTGCTCATTGCTTATGTTTAATTTTTAACAAGCTTGAACTCCATATAAAAACTGCTCGATCCAGTCGTATAATAAGGATGTCTCATCTAAAATGCCATTTTTTATGGAGCTTGCACCTTACAAAGCTTTGCCCCGGATCCTTTCTTTATGCAAGTTAGGAAATGACAAATCCTATGAGTTTAAAGGGTTAGAGGACCTACAAATTTTAAAAATAAATGGTTGCTCTTTGCTTGCATGCTAAAAGGTTTGCATGCCACCAGTTATAGCGAAAAATTTCCAAGTTACCAAAGATTGTTCCATCCGCATTGCAGACAAAACACTTCCTCGACGATGTCTACTGAAATAGACAAAAGTGAGTGGCGCACTCGCCTCCACTAACAAAACTTTGACGGAGGAATCTTATTCCAGTCTAATCCCATAAAATAGTCATATATCATTCGCGGAAACCTACTCTATACCTAGAGTTTCCCTGCCGGAGCAGGCCAGGGTGCATGCCCCCTGGGATTCAATCATGTCCTCCCGAATCATTCGTGCTCATCAGGTGGATGGACTGGAGATTGATGAGACATTCCATGTGTGAAAAGACCATTCAGGGATGGTATTTGACTGTTTGCTATGTGTGAGCCAGGAAATGAAAGTTGGTCTACGAGCTTGACCACTCTTCCTTCATGCGGAAAATACATTACTCTAAAGAGCGAGGAGACAATGGCTCCCATGCAATAAATATAGTCGCGTCCAAGGAGTAGATTATAATATAGAGGTCCTTGGACTACAATTACGTTCATGTGAACGGTTTTCCTTCTCAATGTTATCGGCACATTGGGAAGGATCCCTAAGGGCCAACTGGTTCCTTTGTCAAAGCCTGTTAGATTTCTCATCTCAGGCAGAAGCGATGGCGAACCAAGCGCTTTCCAAGCAGTCGAGGAAAGGATACTCACAGAAGCCCCTTCATCTATGATGGTACCAGCCATGACCATTCTGTATATTTGTTCAATGATTCGAAATGGTATACTGGCCGGTAAACGGGGTCTGCCTAGTAGATTCCAATCGAACTAAACAACTAGGTTGCTTGGAGGTGGGACCGAATAGACGGCCGAATATGACTCTGATGAACTTCCTTCCTGCGGTAAAGGAATGGGTAGACTGCCCCCATGTTCATTAGAGTTTGTGTTTACGAAGAGAATTTGAACGGTGTCGTTCTTGTTCTCTCCGGTGACTGTATCATCTAAAGATGGACCTTCTGAAGGCAAGACCGAGTCAACTGCCGCCTCGACCTTTTGACTTTCATCTGGTGTGGATTCAGATGGTTTATCTTCAATGATAGATGCTTCAACTAACCACAACGGCGTGTCAATCGGATTTTCAACTAGTGATGGACTCGGCAAGAGTTTCTTATATCCAGGTGGAAGCCGTAGCGGTGAAACCGAACGGTCGTCCAAAACTCTTTTAGCCTCGTCTAGGAAGGGACATCAGTGGATGGCATGATCGCCTTCACACAGTTTACAAGGGAATTTACTTTTCCTTTTCTGTCCAGATACTTCGCTTTCACTAGTTGACGATGTACTTTCAACATGATCATCAGAGGTTGTTGACACTGGATTGCACAAACGAGGAGACCAGTCCCTTAAGATCCGAGGGATGCAAGGACAATCTCGATGATAGTGGTCTCCTTTTCAAATGACACATGGAGATTTAGGCTTCGACTGTGCAGTGTGTGGATTTTCACTAGATGATGCCTGGTTGCCCCTTTTCACCTTTGACTCCTTCTTCTTCTTCTCTTTCTTCTCCTTCCCCTTCTTCTCCTTCTTAGTTACTTGATTCTTGGCTTTAACAGCCTCATCAAGCGAAGAGGAAGTAGGAGAGGGAGAATCGGACGAAGTAGAAGGTTGGGGGGTAGCTTTGGTATCATCTAGTTGCTGACTTGATTGCTCAGGAATCACGATGTTCTGAACGATAGAGGTCGAGAAGAGCCATACGGGCAGGTCGATTGTCAATCCTGGAAGCAACAATGTGGCCATATGGGGTGCACCAACATCTCCCCAAGAGGAGAAAGGACTAGGATTTCCTCCAAGGGGAAATCCTTGGTTGGTGGACTCCATTTTTCTCAACCTAAGACCAACGTAGGAAAGGTGATATTTATTCCGATTAAAATAAATTTTAGACGCTTTGACACAACATGTTTTTTCAATTTTTAAGAGTCGAGAAAAAACAAAAGATGACTCTAGTCGCCTTCGATTTTTAATGAGCTTGAAGTGACAAGTGCTCAGATGGACCTTTTCCTTTAAGGAGTCTGAAAAGAACGAAAGAGACTACTCAAGAAGTCTAGACAGAGGGATTACCAAACCAATTGCAAAACTGTAGAATACTTTTTACGGTACGGCAGTCAATCTTCCCGAATGCTATGTTCAGTGCATTGCGATCGATAGGGTGGCAAACACGGCTTCCTATGGATAAATGATATAGCCTATTGTGGTCTCCTAATATATACTCAGCGGTACGTGGGAGCACAAGTCCATACTAGCACTTGTCGTCTCAAAGTGGAGGAATCACCTAACCAACAATGAAAACAACAGTTACCAGGCTTTACAACGCCGAAATACGTCTCTAGCCTAGACTTCTAATTGTTGTGCGTTAGGTTCCAAAGCATTTTTAGATTCATTAAATTTATTTTAGAGTTGATCTTGCTTAGGAAATTTTCCTTTCAGGTTCACCGCATGATGTAGATATACAATTCCTAAAATGCAATCTAAGATGATAAACAATCGTTTAATCTTCTTTTTGCAATGAAAATCCTAGCTACTAAAGAAAGATAGATGATATTCTTTCAACATGATAGAGCAGAGAGCACACACTATATGCACTATCCTAAATCAAACCAACAAGCAGTCTTAATGCAAATGCACATGCATGTATTTGTTTTCAGCCTTGTTAATGTGTGAATGATAAAAAGAAAGCTAAGCTTAAATCTGAATTATTTTTCAAAGCGACCTTACTAAAAAGCTTCTTTTCAAGACAAAATGAAGACAATGATGACACTTTGCGATTTGGAATTGAAAACTTGCTTTCAACAATTGAAAAACTACTAATTCAAATCAAATACAAGAGTAACAGTGTAATCGACTATCAAGAACAATCGAATTCTCTTCTATGAGTGAAAACGACACTTGCGACACTTCCAAATCAAGAAACGACAGTTCAATTACGCTACTTCTTTTTAAAAGAGAACTGAAAATGGCGCACAATACATAAAAACATTTACAGTTCTTTGCACAATGGAGGTGGAATAATGGAAAGGAAGGTGGTTTCCACAGAGGTGTACTGACTACAGATAGCAAAACTCCTGAATAGAGCTGAAAAGAGTGAAGAAAAACCAAAGTCTGAAGGCAAAATTAACCTTCTCTGACCATCGCACTTGTTACACAGGGATTCCAGTATGCATGCCACCTACTGCACACAGGAAGTGCGATGCATACTAACTACATTGAAGAGAGGGTGCGATGGTATAGTGTGCGACTTTTGATCGAGTTCTTGATCACAGTTTATAGCACAGTTCAGGGATTTAAGCTGAGCAAGTGATAATTAGTAAATATAAATCACAGGGGTTGATCTAATGAAGTTACTAGAGCCACCACAAGGGCCACTAGGATGTTTGCAAATCAATTGTTCAGTTTATAAACAAAACCCGGAGATAGACTGAAGCAGCATTGATCTACTTTGCACTTGCATAGCAAATGCAGTTCAAAGGCTAGCTGGCTTGACTTCAGGCTCCGTCTGTAAGTTTATAAAACAAACAAATATCGACAAGAAAACAATCTATTCGCTCCCCAGTGGAGTCGCCATTTTGTTATCGGGAAATCTAGTGTCCACTTGGAGCTGCTAGTCCCACTAAGACTGGTAGCTATCTTAGAAACAAACAAACTAAAACTACTTTCATTCTCCTTTATGAGAAGTAGATAAGAGGGGAACAAAGGGGACCAACCTCAGTCTTGCGCTTGGTTCCTTGCTTGATTCCTCTCCCTTCTGACAAATCTTTGCCACTCGCTTCCTCGTCTAACCAGCTTCAAAAAGCACCTGTGGAATCAAAGCAGCATAACACTATCTAAGAACAAAGATTTACTATCATAAACAATATACGACCAGATATATATTGACCACACAAATGCATATATCATCAATCATACAAGAATGTGGAGGAAAACTTGAATAGCTTTATTAATATCAAGAATAGCAAAGAGGATTACAACCAATCGTTCTGACCCAACGTCATCCTCTCAGCAAGAAAGCCCTTCTTCACCTTATGAAAAACTTAGATCACCCAACACTATGATGTTGAACCAAGAAACCAGCAGCACTTCCTTACAAGATACAAAATTCCAGCCTCTAGATCTCTGGGATGAGGGATCCATATATAGATGATTGTAGGGAGGTGAGTCAGCTTTTGAGATTTTATTAGTGTTCTCTCTCTGATAGTTCTTGATTCCACTTGGAGATTGATGATACTCATCCCTGGGCGAATTCAGAGAGGCAAGTGTCATAGGAGAAGTTTCTGGAAGATTCCATGTCGAACCACCTTGCAAACTGTCTCTGCCATTTGTCCACTCTCGCTCATCAAACCCTCCAGAAGGGCTATCCAGTATGCATCGCACCCTTTACTCTGGGCAGGTGGGATGCATCGCACCTTCTGCACTGGGCAGTGTGTATGGTCCAGTTTTAACCAGTTCTGAGCAGTTTTTTGTGGAGAACTTCTGGGAGATGATGTAATCACCCGACCTTGTTGTGTTAGGGTGTGAAGCAACAATTTTAGGGACTTAGGAGCCCTTAGTTTATGGACATATACGATTGGGGTTGCAGTGCCCAAAAATGTCTATAACAAACAGGTGTTCTCTAGCATGTCGATCTATGAAGATACAAAGTTGTATCTAGACAAGGACATCAAACTGAAGTGGCAAGAGGTGAATGGAACATTCACAGGTACTTTTAGGGAAGACCTTGAAGACTGTCAGGTGTACATGAACATTCATAAGTCTTACCTGTACCAGACTGCATGCATATACCCCACGTTCCCATGTTCGGATATGATTCACTAGATCGTCTCTCACACTGACCTCGAGATGATGACCTTGAGAAGTGTCAGTGGAACAAAGCTTGCAACCTTCTGTGCATGAGACTATGATGAGATGTATCATATGAACAAGCCCATGACTATCATGACTCCTCCATTCGGCTTGCCCAACAGTTGAGGTTACTCCATAGACATTTTGAAGGATTGGGTAAAGGAGCAAGATCGCTTTAGGATAACACCGAATCAGGTCTATAAGACAAAGATATTGAGGAAGGCATACCAATGCTTGGTCATATTCACATGTCCATTGAGTGGCCAAGCAAGCATTGAGACCTTCCCTCAGAGTTGGGTGGTTACGCTAGACCAACTCGCTAGAGAAGGGAGAACATGCAACTAGTCTGACATACTGGCTCATCAGCTAAAGGAGCAAGTCACGAAGGCTCAGCAATCACCTGAAGGCATGCATGCAGAGATCTACATGTCCGCCTACATTCTAGATGAAGTCTATGCCCAACATGAATTCCTAGGCATGGAGTGGGCATGGTCATCGACAGAGACTGTTATGAGCATGTATTTCAAGTTATTGTCCTAGTGTAGCTTCACAGTAGTGATCATACAATTATCCGTCCATCTTTTCACTCCAGTGTAAAGGTTGATATTCGAGCAAGATCCACCTTGCATGTCAGAAGAAGTGATGAAGGCATTGTTAGACATTGTGGATTGGTATGCCTAACCAGATGGCATGTTCATGAGAGTGTTCAGTGCGGAGAAGCCTCCACATGTTCTACCAAAGTTTTCTTTGGACTTACTTGTCATGCATGAGGTAGCGTATCATATCTCAGCAGGATTAATAGCTAGGCTGCAGTGGAAGAAGAAGCCACCTTCGCCCACTCTTCCATTGTGTATTGGGTTATATGATATCAAGAGCATAAAACATGCAGATGTCGAAGCAGAACAGATGAAGAAGTATTCATTCAACCTCCGAAGCTTCAACCTGTATGACCCACATTGCATTGTGAAGGATCACTACTTGAGAGTTTAGTTCAACTGGATCCATGGGGTATTTCATTGGGTTGACGAAGCAATTCCTCCAGACCCAATGAATAGGTCAGCTTCGCTATAGAATTGTTATCACAACAACATGAAGTAGCATCATGGAG
This sequence comes from Pinus tabuliformis, assembly GCA_031772625.1. Taxonomy (NCBI): domain Eukaryota; kingdom Viridiplantae; phylum Streptophyta; class Pinopsida; order Pinales; family Pinaceae; genus Pinus; species Pinus tabuliformis. The sequence continues at coordinate 730,133,916 of CM062809.1, read as the reverse complement.
AACATGATCAGTACTAGTAGTAGCAACAACAGAAGAGGCAACAAAGCCCAACATACTTGTGCGCGACAAAGGGAAGAGGAAGATTTTCGACCGCATGAAGGAGGAAGAAAGCTACAAGTTTCACGCAGATCCACTTGTAGAACAAGTAGCTAAGGCTATTCAGGCAAAGAGGCAGCAGCGTGACAGGCATATCGAGTGAAGGTAGAGGGAGAAGAAGAGAATGGAAGAAGCAGAGAAGGAGTTGCATGAGCTAAGACAAAAGCTTAAGATAGAACAAGACTTGCGCCAATAGGAGAGTGAAGCGCAACAACAGTAGAGACCATGGGGGGCGCATCTTGTGCAGATAGATGAAGCAACGTCCATAAGGATAGTTGATTCTTTTGAACCACTAGCATCAGGTGAACAAGGTGAGCCCTCGTAGGGGCGAGATTTCACTCATGAGATAGAAGAGGCTCTTGAACAATTGGATGCAGACATGGAGCAGCAAGAGTTGGAATAGGATACTGACCTCACCCCTCCCCACAGAGAGGTCGACTCACCCACTTCAATGCATCTAGATGCCAAGCAAGTCTCGAATGACTAAGGAGGCACTGAGATCCTTGATGGTCAGCTCGAAGGAGAGATGCACAACAACTCCTTTGATGAATCTGAACATAGAGTTGTGTAGCCTGACAGAGTACCAACTTCGAAGGACCGAACATCCCCTATGCAAGTTGAAGAACAAGTGATCGTGACTGATGTACAAAAGGACCCCGCTGCATTGGCCGATGAAACTAGAGTGTATGCTGAAGCCGCTAGCTCAAGTGTTTAGTTTCTCATAGCTAAGAATGAGCGAATGGTGAAGGAACTACAGGTGCCTAGGAAGGGAGGAGACTTGTTGACAATGTCCACCCGAGTTGAACTTAAGAAGGCAATACTAGACAAAGTGTTGTCCTTGGACACAGTTATGCAAGCATTTTACTCCAAGTTTGGTACCGTGCATCAAGCAGTCGTTTATCTCCATGGATGGCAGCAACTATGTGCAAGAAGAGTATGCATCTTGAAGAACATACATATTGTTGTTGATAACATGCGAGCATGGACGATGAAGTATAAAGGATCCTCAGTTCAATTGCCAAAGATGATGAAGGCCAATGCGGTTGAGTTGCGAGCACGTATCCGAAGTCAGATCTGGAACTATGAAGTCCTACCACAACTCATCAGTGGCATACATGCTTCCCATGCATGAGTATTCAAGAGCATGGAGGTTCTGGTGCACACACATGCTATTCCATCACTTGGGACTCTCACCCAAGTGAAGACCAAGAAGCAAGTCCAACATGAGCTTGATTCGTACTTCGATGAGTTGATGTGTGTTGCCGCCAGTCCAAACTTACCTATCAGTGTAGACATCATGTGCAAGTATGTTGCTGCCCAGCCACATTAAAGACAATAATGTGCATGCTTTCAGATGAGTTGGATAGAGGAGCTCGAGTAGTGTACCTAGATGCCATGAAGGCAAGGTTTATGTTCCAGACAGATGTCACAGTGGAACACATGGACACTATCAAAGACTACCAATCTTCACACCAATATGTTACTATTGATTAGCATGAGGATATTGAGTAGTAAGGCTTCTATAGTTGTCTAAGTCAGAGTGGTGTCTAGTTTGGCTTTTTCAAGCCATTGTTCACATGAGTACATGTGCATTGTATCGTTGAGTCATGTCAAGTGGAAGTCAAATGTCAAGAGTAAATGTAATAGTCATAGATTAGGTCAAGAGTCATGAGGGTAGTTGAACAGTCACAAAGGGGAATGTCAAGGGTCACCCCACCCTTTGCTATAAATAGTCACTCATAACTCATTGTATAGGCTTTTGGTCAACTGAGCTTCTACTAAGACTATCTTCAAGAAGGCTTGGATAATATTGTAATGTGCCTTGGCTTCTCCATTGCACGGAGCCAATACATCTCTTTGGAGGGGCATGCAGATGTGGCTGTAATGTTCCATTGTTGGGGCTAGAAGGTTTACATGCTCTATTGTATGATTGTGACTTACACTTCTTTAATAATAAGAGCTAGCGCATTTTCATGCATATGTTGTTATTGTAGTTGGACTGTTCCAGTTTCGTTAATAATATATGTTGTTTAACTTACGTACTTGTATATGAACTGATTTGTACGCAATTATATGAATATTGTTGTTAACGTGTTGCATATGTTGTTAATGTTGTCACCATCCGTGTCGATTACTCTGCTAGATATCAGACAGAACTTTCTCGTTAACCTTTCTATATGAAGTGTCACACTCATCTTGGACTAATCTGTGAGTGTTGTTTGTGTTATCTTGCCTTGTATGTTGTGACTGCTGCATCCGAGTGGACTGCTCCACCAAACGTTGTGCATGTCCTTTATGTGGTGTGTTCCTAGCCGAGTTGGGACTGATCCCTTTCAACCTAGAACTCAACTTCACCTTCCTCTCCCTTCGAAGTGTTGGAACCTCTCGTACACATTCCTTGATTCTCTGCATCAATCACACCCTTGCTACTGACAAAGTTATCTTACTTGCCTCTGTGCGACATTACAGTCCAAGCATTACCTTATGACCCACTGATGGGACTCCTACACCAAACAGTCTGAGGTCTAATTCGAACTTCTTACTGGGGAGATCCCCTTGACATGTTGGTGAGTCCAGCACTGTCAACACAAGAATATGGCAACCTCTCCCTTATGACCCCATTTTTGTCTTCCTTCCAAAAAGAATTTCTACTTTGCAAATTGGTTGTTACCCTTCTCCTCCTTTCTCCAAGGCAACCCTAAAGGAAGTGTGGTGATTCTGCCTACGATTTTAGGGGTGAGTTCTATAGAGAAGCCTTCCACCACAACAGTGGTATGCAGGAGAGAAAAAAGTCTCTGGCCACTTCATCATCATATCCCCTCATTTTTTGAAAGAAACCCATCCAATTGTGCCTTGTGAATATCTCTAGTACATGAGGGTGTTGACGAATTGTCACTGTTTTTGTGGGTTCCCTCCTGTTAAATCCTCCTGTCATTTTTCTCTGATCGATGTGGAGGGTTGTATATGTCTGATACTAAATTCTAATGGATGAGGAATTTAAAATGAAAATTCTATGTATAGTTCCCCTAGGCTACAATCTTTTCAACAAAATAGAAGTCTTTTCCATATATTTTTTACTTGGAAAAGGTGGGAAGGTATATCTTCTACCTCCTTGTCACTGCTTAATGAAGCCAACCTTTGGTTTTTCACTTTAAGAATTCTCACTGCCAATCCTGTAGGTGACTGTTATGTATCTTGTAGGATCCTGTAGGTTTTCCTGTAGGATCCTGTAGGTGCTCCTGAGATGGACAAAACCACTCACTGTCTTTCTAGTAGATTTCTTCAGGGGCCGAGAGAAACTTTGATTTGGTGTAGCCCCGAGATTGCGAATACCTCTATGCATGGGAATCAACATTTTGTTTCATCATAAGGGTGATTTGAGCGGGATGGTGTGCTGCTAACCAAGGTACGAGTATGCATTTTTGGACCGTTGGTCCCACTATCACATCTTCATTCTCCTTACCTTGTAATCAACTCCCACTTCGAGCATCTATAACTTAGCCACTTTCAACATCATCTCTCCATTCTCCTGACTTGACTACTACCATGTGTGTAATGAACTAATTGTATTGTCCTCATTGACTGACCGAATGTGGCCTAGTTAACTGGCCACCTTTTACTTATAAAACCAACTCTTTCAGAAATCTATGTGTTTGATCATATTATTCTAATGAGAGAGTTGAAGCGAGAGACATACCTGTGGTGAGATTCCTTGATGCTGCTTTGTTGGAGAGTGAAATCCTTGCTGTGTATTTGATGTATGTGATTTTCTCCCCCCCCTTTTTTTTTCCTCCATTGAAGTTTTTCTTTGATGTGCAGGTACACGATGGTGATGCTGATGATCCTACTACTGCTAAGCCTTGGAGGAGCTTCTTTGACCTCTGGATCTCCATGTGGAAGCTGGATGCAACCTGCGATTTGTTTTTTGTAGGATAGGCTGCTACAAGATTTCCTATAGGATGTCCTATAGCTACCTCTCTGTAACAACCTCCGGGGTAAATGTGCATGTAAAGAAAACATAATAGGAACATAAATACAATAAACATATCATCCATCAAAATCCATATATATATCAGTACATTTGCACATGAAAAATCAAGGGAATGAATGTTTTCATTAATAAATCCAATTAACCAACCAGAGATGGGACTACCACGTTCCACCCAACCATAGATTGGTTGAGCCAAGTCTCTCTTCAACTAATCACCCCTGTGGCATATTCCAAGCATGAATGTGGGATCTCATACAACACATAATCAAAACTCATCCAGGGCTTCGAGAGGCAACCCACCTCAACCCATCAAATAGTGATTCCACCTCACAGTCAGACATCACCAAAAACAATCATTAGATTGGGTCTCCATCCAAGCATTCTAGGGCTTCCAGAGCATTTGTCCAACCAAGGCTTCCAGAACTAGTAACTCAACCCACAGCTTATGCAAGGATTCCAATGTGTTTGTCCAACCAAGGCTTCCAAGACTAGTAACTCAACCCACCAAGGGCTTCTAGAGTGTTTTTCCAACCAGGGCTTCCAGAACTAGTAACTAAATCCAAGTTGTTATAGGGCTTGTAGGGCGTTTGCTCAACCATGGCTTCCATGACTAATAACTCAACCCAAGCTAAGGAAACATGAGAACCAACCAAAATAAAGAAATGAAAGTAAACCCACAATCACCATGACTATCCAAGAAATGGCGAGGCTAGGCAATCCATTGTCGATCTAGGCAATCCTCCATGCCAATGATAGATCATAACCAAGAAACCACATGCATGTTCCATGCATGCCAAAACTAGTGAAGAAATCATACATGCAACTTGATACATGCAAGAAAATTTGATGTAGCTGTTGATGCCGATGCCTTCTTATGCTTTCATGTTCTTCCTTTGCCTTCTTGCTCCAAGAATCCAATTATTCCACACCCTCCAAGAGGGTTCCAAGAAAACTCTAAGTCCCCAAGAGTATGAGAGAGAGAGAGGGAATAATGAGAGATATCCAAAGCTAAACTGACCAAGTCTTGCCCATTGATCCTCATAAGCCTTTTTATTAATGAGGCCTCTATTTTCTTCATTTTCCATTATTTTCCTTCAATTTCCTCCTCACATGAAAAATGTGACCTTTCACCTTCCTTTTCTCCTAATTTCCATTATTTTCATAAATAAATATTCCAAAATACCTTTTTGCCTCTTTAATGGCTTAGCCATTTCCTTTGCCAATTTCCATAACCATAAATAACCAAATGAACACCCACTAGTATGTCCTTCCCACTGTTCAGCTTGGAATATGTGTCCCAATCATTTGTGGTTATTTCTTTTAACATTTATTACATAAAATTTTCACCAGGGCTGTTACAGAACCCTCCCCCTTGGGGGAACACCGTCCTTGGTGTTCAATGACACCTATAACCAACATGACAATTGAAAACAAAACATACTACCCATGGAGATTTATAACACAACTCATTACGGTATTTACAATGATCATTATTCTTAAGAAAATTGATATGACATCATAACATCATGATAACATATGCACATGATAGCATAATAACATTACACCCAAACCACATAGTGGAGCTTTATAACATAGCTCGTTATGGTATTTACATCCATACACAAGTGTACATATAACAACATAATAAAAATATATATACCAAAACATATGCCAAATCATATACCAAACATATATCAATCATACACTAGTCATCATATAGCATATATCAAAACAACATATAGCATGTATCAACCAACATAAAGCACATATCAAATCATCATAAAGCATATATCAACCATCATAAAGCATATATCAATCACCATAAAGCATATACTAAACCAACATAAATAAAATACTAAACCACCATAAAGCAACTACCAAACTACCATAAGCAACCACTAAACCACCATATCAAGTTGCTAATTCTTGTAGTTGATTTCAACTACCCAACCAGGCATGTTCATGATTCCTGTACCATGCACATAGCTTCCATCAGTTTTAAAATAAATTAAAATAAATTCACATCATACCTAATTGGTAGCTCGTCAATATGGTACATTTGCAATCATGTTCGCTTCCTGTCACAATAAGTAAAACTAGCATATTTGACCAAGTCAACATGTATAAATTATCACATCAGATTAGCTCAAACATAACCATCAAAATCATAAATGACATGTAACCATCATAAATCAAAATCATAGATCACATGTAATCATCATGGGCCAGAATCATAAATCACATGCATACTAAAACCAAAATACAATACCGATACTTATCCTTCATCGATCCTTACTTCTACCTTGGTTCTTTCTGTAACACATTGGATTGGTTGCCACACCCGACAAACATCCAATGCCTTCTCCTCAACCATGTGCACATACGCATAGTGTGCATCACACACATACGACCACATATGACATGCAACTCCATGCAACACATGCATCTACACCTGACATACAACACATACACCTACACCTACTGTACGACACAACTCAATACATATGCCTACATCTTATGTATAACACAATACATGCACCTACACCTAATGTACAACCCAACACAAATAACTATCTAGGGTGCAACACAATGAATGCATATGTCACAATACCATGATTGCACAATGCACATACATAATACCGCAATCCCATAACTCAGCATGGATGACATGCACCCAATACCACACGTACACTAGTACCATAGGTACAACATGTACACAGTACCACCGGTACACCGCACCATCTGCACAATGTGTGCACAACATCACATGGCATCACCTGCACTATGTGTACACAATGCCACATGTACACTACACCACTATACAATGTGTACACAATACCACATGTACATAGTACCACACGCATGACATGTATGCGACACCACATGTACCCAGCGCCACATGCACGACATGTACATAGCACCACATGCATGCATCGTCACTTGTACAATATGTACACAACACCACACGTACACGACACCTCTTGTACAATCATGCACACCACAACATATGTACATAGTACCAATGTACCACATGCACACAACACCACTTGTACATAGCACTACATACCCAACATGTACATTGCATCATCTGCACACAACACTGCATATCCAACATGTGCATAGCATCATATGCACACAACACTGCGTATCCATCATGCACACAGTACAATATGTACACAATACCACATATCAAACATGTACATAGTACCATATGCATACACACCACATATAAGTAATGAAGACAGTATAATATGTATACAACACCCTATATGCAATATTTGCACAACCCTATTTGTACCATCATATACATAACATTGCATAAATAACATGTACACATGCTATGTATACATAACACCACAAGTTCACACATCATAGATGCAACATGTACAACATATACAACATAAGCATAATAGTAGTACCACACATCCAAAACCATATTATCCTTACCAAGAAACCTTGCTTCCGGTATCTCATCCATGGTTATCCTACCATGCCGCAGACCACACTGCTTTCACTTTGTTGATGTATCCTTCAACATTACCTATTATAACATAGACATAGGCATAATACGAGTATACAATATCAAATTATATCCACATGATACTGACCTCATATATTTGTCGTCACTATTCTTCCCAATTGATTCCTCATAAGGCCAGGAACCTCTTCATGTTTTTCTCCTGCATAAGCAATCATTCCTCCACAAGAATGATCCCTGACAACCATGTTATTTAGTAACATAGATACATGGATATATACATACATATATAAATGTTGGCATAAAAAAATCGTGATCCTGTCAGACAATGACATACATACATACATGTATACATATATATAAAATTCAACATAATCATGATCATAAAATAATTACCAGATAGCATAAGGTCTAGGTTAAGAGAACTTCCTTATTTATGCAGAAGAATTGAGAGAAATAGTTCCCAACATATCCAAAGCATATGACATCACTAATCCATTTACTTTACCTTTTTTGGTTACATTTCTTTTGTTTGCGCTTCTACTGTCCATTTAGCACAATGGACCCAACTAGTGCAGCCAATTGTCATAGTCTTACCTTCCTCTGCACTTACTCATGCACAAAGCTTCATCTAGGTCTTATATCATCAGTTGGGTACCACAAACCTCTCCTGATTCCCATCAACTTTCCTCTTTCCCAACCAATTCCCAAGACTCAAAGCATAAAAGAGGCAAGACAAGAAACAAAAAAGAATAAGACCATAAAAACCAATAACAACATGACTCCGCAAACAAATTGGTATGGACATACACTAGACATAAACAAAGACACAAATCAAGCTCAACAATTAATTAAAGACCAAAATTACAAGACTAAAAACAAACATCATGACTCAATCCCCATGGTTCAAAGGGAAATCTCAAGCCAAGCCTTCGTCAAGATTTCATGGCAACCTCTCTTTCCATGCAACTCCCTGCATCATGCTCACACATGCCAAACACATGTTCCAAATATCAATAAAATCATATTTATCAATTTGAAATCAACTTTTACAAACAATAATGTCATAATCCATAGTCAACTCATAGTAATCAGTCATAATATTATAAATATCACCTACTATACTCAAGTACATATCAACTATCTCAACACATATATTTAGTACAATCATCTTAAAACAAGATCATTTGAACACATACTCGTACTATGCAATTCATCAAACATTCATACCATGTTAAATAAATCAACTAGATGACATAATCAACATTCAAACACCAAATATATGACATAAGCAACTGATACCTTAATGTATCTCAGGGGAGGTGATCTTCTCTGCACAATCAATCTAGTTAGCATGATATAAATTTACAACACATTAGCTCAAGAACTCACAAGATCATGATATCCATAACAATATCTAACTAACATGTTCACATCGTAAACTCATATACCTATGCAAAGTCAATCTATATTAGTATGACACCATCTCACAAATATGTCAGTTCATACCTGAATATCGCAACCATAACCATCTGCATAGGTCAAACCAGGTTAACACAATACATATAACATCAATATCTTCGAGGAAATGAACATAACCATCATGCATATGACAAATCCAAATTATCGCATCAATATCTCAATGAAATGACCCTAATAATCAAGTTAATATCATAAAACAACAATAAGCTATATATCATACTCATCAACAACATATAACCTAATCACCAGGTTATCTAATATAAAACAACAAAGCAATGCATACAACTACATGTTATTATCATTTTTTACTATCTTACACATGTGCATATAACCACACTAATAATCTAACATCTACCATGAATGTAACCATACCATCAAATACATGTTCATAAACCTAATGTATATAACCCTAATGCATATAATAAACCTTAACTTACATACGTGCATGACAAACATACACTACCTGTATGACAATCTGTTCTTACCCAAATTCCAATGTTGCAACCTCATTATGATGATCTGCATCTCCCGCTATATCTCAGCCAACACATTGGCATAATAACAACCAATAGCAACGTGATGACCTAAATTTCATACAATGACTTCACAAGGCATGTTTGACCTACTATACATGCATAATCATAGCCACGACCATACATGCATAACAATTGTATATAGACATATAACAAATGAGTACCAAACCATACACACATCGTTCTAGCTAGAGTCTAATCATTAATGCATGACCATATCAACTACACAAACCATGACCTCATGCATGACAACAACCATTACTCCATTGTCCACATTGCCACATGCAACCAACAATATGCATAATTAATGTCAAATCAACTACACCTATGCATAAACACATGTAGTCAAACATAAATGATCAATTCTTGTAGTCAACCTACAAGACTGATTCATGTAATCAAAATATTCAAAAATGTAACCTAACATACAAGGATGTAAGTAGGTATCATGAAATCAACATGTAAGTGACATATAATTCATACACAGTCAGTCACATGTTCCAAAAATCAAGACATCATGTCTATTAATTTGAAATCAACTTTCACCAATACTAACAACCTATAAGCATACCCCCTTACTATCCATGGTCCACACTAAGGTAGAAGGAGGAAGCTACTATAATGGCCTGATCTCTAATGTCCAATTATGGAAATGGGATCTCCAAAGATCTACTAAATTTAACCACACTTGAAAAGAAATTGATTTTTATTTCTCATACATTTGTATGAGATTAATTCAAAACATTTCACTTATTCCACTTGTAACATAATAATTAAAAACATGCCACTTTTCCATTTCCTTACATGCAAATTTCAAATTCTTTGCATGCAACCTTTCAAATTCCTTACATGCAACTCTTCAAATTCTTTGCATGCAAATAGGCATAGATCAGCTACATCCATATTATCATACTACAATACTATCCCATCCAAAAAAATAACATTTTCTTCAAACAATTACCATACTTTTACATTTTCTTCAAACAACTACTATACTATTACATTTGCATGTAAGCATTTATTCAAACACTTTACATGCAAACTAATATAGAAAACTATTTGCATACAAGTAAGCATATATAAACTACAACAATACTATTATACATCAATAGTATCCCCAGCCACAAACAACATACTCATTGGGGCATTTAATCATTGAACCATTTAAGCATTTCATCAAACACTTTGCATGCAAACTAATATAGCGAATGATTCAATGCATATATCATAAAACTGTAGTAGTACAAGTTATGGAAATTGAGCCATATGATCAATGGTATTTTTCCTCACTATGGTTCAAGCTTCAGCTTCTGAGATTTTAGAGATGAAAAGTTATAAAAAAATACCAACACAATCCTATTTGGTGCACAATTCTATGAGTATCTAGAAAGCTTGATTTACACTGGTCATATATCCTAAAATATAACGAATAAATGTCTGAAATTTTATCACAATATAAGCAGGATTTCCTCTCATTGTGGAAAACATTTTAGCTCCTAAGAGTGCCCATAATAAAATTTATAACAAAAATGTCAGCGTGACCCGTTCGAGACCTGATTTTAGGAGCATTCAGAAGGCTCGAATCCCTCTGCTCATATCTCCTAAAATATTATGACCCAATATCTAAAATTTATACCACATAATCATTGGTATCTCCCCTAAATGTGGACGATTTTACAGCTTCTGAAAGCCTACATAAGAAATTTATTGCAGACATGCCAACGTGACCTGTTTAAAGGTGCATTAACAAAGGTCATCTTCCTTAGATCATAATTCCTAAAGTATTGTGAACCAATATCTGAAATGTTTACCACATTATTAGCTGGATTTACCTTCAATATGGAGAAATTTTCAACTTCTAATATGCCACGGAAGAAAAGTTGTAACAGATATGACAGAAATGTATAAAATTTAACCTTTGTTCTTCATTTAACCTCTCATAGAGCCCATCCAGTCCAAGTGTTTGAACCATGCTCTGATACCACTCTGTAACAACCTCCAGGGTATATGTGCATATAAAAGAAACATAATAGGAAAAGAAATACAATAAACATATCAGCCATCAACATCCATATATACATTAGTACATTTGCACATGAAAATCAAGGAAATGAATTTTTTCATTAATAAATGCAATGAACCAACTGGAGATGGGACTATCACATTCCACCAGACCATAGATTGGCTGAGCCAAGTCTCTCTTCAGCCAATCACCCCTGTGCCATATTCCAATCATGAATGTGGGATCTCATAGAACACATCAATCAAAACTCATCCTGGCTTTCCAGAGGCGACCCACCTCAAGCCATCCAACAGTGATTCCACCTCACGCTCAGACATCACCAAAAACCATAATTAGATTGGTGTCCATCCAAGCCTTACAAGGCTTCTAGAGCATTTTTCCAACCAAGGCTTCCAAAACTATTAACTCAACCCACAGCTTATACAGGGCTTCCAGAGTGTTTCTCCAACCAAGGCTTCCAGGACTAGTCACTCAACCCACAAAGGGCTTCCAGAGCGTTTATCCAACCAGGGCTTCCAGGACTAGTAACTCAACCCAACCTGTTACAGGGCTTCCAGAGCGTTTGTTCAACCATTGATTCTAGGACTAATAACTCAACCCAATCTAAGGAAACATGAGAACCAATGAAAACAAAGCGATGAAAGTAAACCCACAATCACCATGACTATCCAGGAAATGGCAAAGCTAGCCAATCCATTGTTGATCCAGGCAATCCTCCATGCCAATGATAGATCATAACCAAGAAACCACATGCATGTGCCATGCATGCCAAAAATAGTGAAGAAATCGTACATGCAACTCGATACCTGCAATTAAATATGATGTAGTTGTTGATGCCGGTGCCTTCTTGTGCTTTCATGCTCTTCTTTGCCTTCTTTCTCCAAGAATCCAAGTATGCCACACCCTCCAAGTGTGTTCCAAGAAAACTCTAAGTTTCCAAGAGTATGAGAGAGAGAGAAGGAATAATGAGAGAGCTCTAAAGCTAAACTGACCAAGTCTTGCCCATTGATCCCCAAAATCCTTTTTATTAATGAGGCCTCTATTTTCTTCATTTTCCATTATTTTCCTTCAATTTTCTCCTAACATGCAAAATGTGACCTTTCACCTTCCTTTTCTCCTAATTTCCATTATTTTCATAAATAAAAATGCCAAAATACATTTTTGCCTCTTTAATTCCTTAGCCATTTCCTTTGCCAATTTCCATAACCATAAACAACCAAATGGACACCCACTAGGATGTCCTTCCCACCATTTAGCTTGGAATATGTGTCCCAGTCATCCGTGCTTATTGTTTTTAACACTTATTACATGGAATTTTCACAAGGGATGTTACACTCTCCCTCAATTTTTTTTATCAATCCTTCACTTCTGGAGCATGAGGATGGCTGGCATGCGTAGAGAAGGGGTCTAGGAATTGGTGAATGAGAGGTATAGATTTTAGGTGTTGTGTCCTTGTTCTCCGGCTTTATCCTCTTTTATATATATATATATATATATATATATATATATATATATATATATATATATATATATATATTATTTTTAATTTTTATTTATTTATTTGTTTTCCTAAAAACTGTAATATATATATATATATATATATATATATATATATCTATCTATCTATCTATATATATACATATATATATATATATATACATATATATATATATACATATATATATATATATATATATATATATATATATATATATATATATATATATACATATATATATACATATATATATACATATATATATACATATATATATACATATATATATTTGAAACTGACTTTATTGGATGAATGTAGGGGTGATCATGGTGATGAGATGGTGAAGTAGACACTTAATTTTTTGACATAAGCAGGTCATCCCCTTACTCTAAGGTTACTTTCCTTGGGATTCCCAAGCCACTGTAATTCCTACAGGATCATCTCGTAGGTTTTTAGGAAGTCGAGTAGGTTTATAGGGAATCCTGTAGAAAACACAAAACCCTTGCAAACTGAGCTAGATGAGTTAAAAAATGGAGGCAATTATGGAATGATGAAGGATATGGAATGGATGAACCAAAACATGAATTGTATAGGTCCTTTTGATCCTTTCTTATTGCTCTAATCCTCCTCCTGTTGACCTGCAAACAACATTTTCAAAGTTTTCTTTTCTCTCCTTTTTTTTTATCTCTTTTTTGTTTTCGTTTTTGTTTTTTTTTTATAAACAACTAGTCTACCTCCAAGAGGTTTTCATCATAGCTACTTGCCCTGGGTGCCTCAAAAGTTGTTTTCACCCAGAGATATTTTTATTTCTTTCGTTTTTTATTTTGACACCATTGGGCCGTCTCAAGAGGTTTTCAACCCAACAATGGGACTTAGGTGCCTCATGGAGGGTTTTACCTAAGTCTCCTTATTTTTTTCTGTTTTTTCCTATTTTTTTCTTTTTTCAGTGACTTGATGGGGTGGAAGCTGAGACTTGCTCCACTACCATCACTATCTTGCTGATGCCATCAATGAATTCTTGCTATGACAAGGGCTTCTTGTAGACATTCAATCTGTGCCCATTGACAAGTAATGGAATAGATTCTGCATCAATGGTTCTTACTTTCACTGAACTATTATCATGACATTTCTCTATCACATAAGGCCCTAACCATCTAGTCCTTAACTTGCCTTTAAAGTCTTGGTATTTGGAATCATAAAACAAAGCCCAATCACCTTCTTGAAATTGTTTGTCCTTTATGTTCTTCTCATGCCATATCTTCCTTTGAACTTGAGTCACCTCTGTGTGTGCAGGAGGGCTTGCATTCTAATCTCATGTAACCAATTCAGATGGAGCAATCTCTCTTGTTGTGTGCTAGTGAGAACTAGATCTAGTTGTGTTTCCATTCTAAATGTGTTGTACTCAAATTCAATGGACAACAAGGCCATCTTCCCATAGACCAACTCATAAGGAGTGAATCCAGTGGTGGTCTTTCAGGTGGTATTGTAGGCCCAAGTGGCCTCAACTAATCCATCTTCCCAATCTTTTCTTCTGCTGCTAATCACTTTGGTCCGTATGCCCTCTAGTGCTCTATTGGTCACGTCCACTTGCCCATTAGCTTGGGGCTGGTAAGGAGTGGATGTTATATGCTTGATCTTGTGCTAGATTAAAAAATTTTCAATCATGTGAGATGTAAACTGGCTACCTTGATCAGTGACCAGTTCTCTAGGGTACCCAAACTTATAAAATACATTTTCCCTTAATAACTCAGCCACTTTCTCCTCTGTTGCTACCTTGATTACCTTGGTTTCATCCGACTTGGTAAAATAGTCAGTGCACATAATGATGTACTGCTTTTGCCTAGATGGAGGGTCAATAGGTCCAATGAAATCCATGCCCCACTTGTCAAATGGCTCGAAAGTCACTTGAGGTTGCAGATACATTTCATTCCTTGGAGTAGGCTTTCACATCCTTTGGCACCGACCAGACTGAATAGTATACCTTCTCACATCCTAACGAAGAGTGGGCCAATAATACCCAGCTTATAGCACCTTCAATGTTGTTCTCTTCGTTACAAAGTGACCTCCACAAGGGAAATCATGACATGTCAGAAGGATGTCAAATAATTCCTCCTCCCTGACACATCTTCTTAGAATTTGATCCGGGCCTACTTTGAAGAGGTTGCCCCCAATCCAAGTGAATGGAGAGCTCTTCCTCATAATCTTGCTTTTCTCTTTGGAGGACAAATTCAGTGGGAAATGTGCAGACACCAAGTAGTTTGTTATGTTAGCAAACCATGGAGAGGGAACTGAAATGCTAAATAAGTTTTCATCCGGTAATTGATCATCAACCATTTCTTCCTCCCTTATAGGAAACGTTAATCTGCATAAAAAATCTGCAACAACGTTCTCCTTGCGAGGCTTATCAATAATACGTAGATCAAATTGTTGTAATAAAAGTAACCATCTAATAATCCAAGCATTCACATCCGGTTTATTGATCAAATATTTAATTCCAACATGATCAGTATGTACAAATGTTTTGTAACCTGTAATGTAATGCCTAAATTTGTTTAATGAATGCACAATAGCTAGGAGCTCCTTCTCAGTTACTATATAGTTCAGTTCGACCTTTGACAGATTCTTATTGATGAAGTAAATGGCATAAGGTAACTTGTCATATATCTGGCCTAGAGCTGCCCCTATGGGTTTTTGAGAGGCATTAACATGTATATCGAAAGGAGGGGCCAAATTTTAGCCTCAGAGAATAGGTTGAGTGGTCAACTTGTCCTTTAGGGTGTCCAATGCCTCTTGGAAACCTTTTGACCATCAAGATTCAGAGTCTTTGGCCAATAACCCAAATAAAGGAGAAGCCAACTTGCTGAAGTCTTTAATAAACCTTCGATAGTATCCAGCTAAACCTAGAAAACTTCTGACATCTCTTTGTTTTTGCAAAGATGGGACACTTTGGATGATGGCTATTTTATTTGGGTCCACCTGCAGTCCTTTCTGGGATATTGAATGACCTAGAATAGTCCCTGGAATCATCAAGAACTCACATTTTTTGGGACTAAGGGATAGGTTCATTTCAATGCATTTGTTCGACACCTTACCTAAGTTGGACAAAGCGTTGTGGAAATCACATTCATAGGGTGTAAAATCATCCAAATAAACTTCTGCTACATCATGGACTAGCTCAGCAAAGATACTCAGGACTACTCGCTGGAAAGTGGCAGGGGAATTCCATAGGCCAAAAAGAAGGACCCTATAAGTGAAAGTACCCCAAGGACAAGTGAAGGTGATTTTATCCTGGCATTTTATGCTGATCTAGATTTGATTGTACCCGCTCAACCCATCTAGGAAAGAGAAAAATTGTTTCCCTACCAGGCCATCTAGCACTTGGTCAATCAAAAGGTAGAGAGAAATGGTCCTTCTTTGTTGCTTTGTTTAACTCTCTATAATCAATAGAAATCCTCTGCTTCCTATTTTTATTTGGAACCAACACCAAAGGAGAGACCTACTCACTATCCGAAATAGGGTAAATGAATCCTGCATCTAGCAGCTTTTGCAGTTCTTCTTTCACTATAGCCTTGAGAGCTAGATTCATTCTCCTTTGGGGTTGTCGGACTAGTTTGCAAACTTCTTTGATATAAATGTAGTGAGTAGACACTGAGGGGTGTAGTCCCTTCATTTCCTTGTAACTCCAAGAAAAAGCATCCAGATGTTCCTTTAGCATGTCGCACAAATTTTCTTCTTGGTGTACAAAAAGAGATGGGTTGATTTTCAATGTTCTCTCAGGGCCGAATTCTATGGTTTTGACATGGGTAGGGTTTGAATCACCTAAGCATAGATCAACTTGATGGTTGTTCTAGGTTTCCTTTACTACTTCCTCTAAGGAAAAGGTGTTGGGAGTTGGTCTTTGGAGTATGTGTTCAATCAAATCATATTCATCTGGTTGTCCCCCTCCCATGGTTGTTTCTAAGGTATAGAGTTGGGATGAGTAGACTTAATCTTCTTCCTCCTCTTCCAGCCATAACGGTAAGTCATATTCTAGAGATGGCTGACGAGGAGGGTACAATACTAACTACTTAGACATATGCCCACTTTTTATAGCCATATTTCCATCCCTGCAGCTGATGTAGGCATCAACAGTGGCTAACTAGGGTCTCCCAAGGATGAGAGGATAACTAGTAAGCTTGGCCTTAGGCTGGAGAACTAGGAAGTCTGTAGGGTACTCCCAAGAGTCAATGGAGACCATCACATCCTCAACAATCCCCTCAGGGGTCACTGTGGAACAGTCTGCAAGTTGCAAGACTGTTGTGGTCTTTCTCAATGAACCCTGGAGATTGAGCTTGAGCATGGTGTCCTTAGTCATTACATTAATGGAAGCCCCAAGATCAATCAAAGTGTGTGGGACAATGGTGCCATTGATGTGCACATCTACTACAGGGCTTCCAGGGTCCAAATACTTTGGGAAAATTACCTGCCCCAGCATTAAGTCAGACAGTTGTCCAATGACATTAATGGTAGGGGTGTCTCTTTTTCGCCTTCGTGGATGTTTGAAGCACTTCTCCTTAATGAACTTGTTCTAAATAGGTACATCCTTTATGGCTTGGAGAAGTGGAATTTTGACACATGGATTTTTCAATTCACTGAGAACTTCATTCTCTTCTAGCGTAGGCTGGGCTAGTTGAGTTAATTTTCTGAGGAAAGGGTGGTGGATTTACTCTAGGCATGCTTTCCTCTCTTTCCTCCTCCCTCTCCCTATGTGGAGGTGGAGGTTGGTTGTCTGGGAGTACTCTCCTAGATCTCAAGTTGATCTCTTGAATCTCCATGCCATAAGCAAGATAGGATGTCTCTCCATTGTACACTTGATGTGCCTATCTGTTGTTCAGGTTCGGATTTGGTTGGGCAAACATCTGAGTTTTTTTAGGTGGAGCAGGGTGTAAAAGTTTTTGTTGAGTAGGTGGTGAAGGCAATAAAGTAGGAGCATTGTTGTATGGGGGCCTCCACCCCTAGGGTGGTGCCTTCCACTAAGGCTGTGGCGGAGCATATGGCTGAAATGACTGGTTAGTCAGCTGGGAATGGTATTGAGGTGAAAAAGACCAAGGAGGAGGTGTAGACCAAGAGGGATGAGAAGCCACCCCCCCCCCCCAAGAGGGAATGGATGTGGTCTAGTTAGGGTTGTAATATGCATGGGATGACCCTTGCATGCCCTATTGGTATGATCGATGCCCATGATGTCTGCTTTGATTTATGTAGTAGAGCTGCTTAGTCACCCCTTTAGTTCCCTAATACACAACTTTTAGTTCATGTAGAGAAGGGAACTTATCTGTGGAGTGGTTTTCTTCACAGACCGGGTAGACTTCAATCATATTCAATGGACATTCATTCCTAGGGTGCCTCCTTGTCCATATAGGGCAGAAAATGGCTAAGGCTCTCTCTGCTTCCTCCTACTTTCTCTTGATGTGCATTGTGTCCATTTATAGGGCAAGGGTTTGTAGCATTTCAATCTTGAAATCTTCCATCATATCTCCAATTTCACCTTTGATTGATGTATTGGAAGAGGATGGACTGGCCATTCACTGACTACCCCTAACCTTTTTCCTAGCTTCCCTAGAATGGTTCCTAAAGACAGTCTTGATATCTTCATAGGGTAGCTTGTAGATGTCCCCACCTACTAGTAGGTTTAGGGTTTCTTGAAGATATTCCCTTACCCCTCTGAATAGGACTAGCTTCAGTGACTCAAGATCAAGTGTGCACCTGGCCCTTTTGTAGCTAAGATGGAATCTTTCTTCGTAAGGGATTCATCATGCCCTAAGGTCATCCTAAAAATTTCCTCTTTAGTGTCATTGGACCCACAGTAGTCTCGAAAATTGTTGTTGAAGGCTTGCTACATCTAAGCCCAATTTGTGATGTTCCCCCAAGTAAACCCATGAACCAGTGCAAAGCTGCATCCTTGATAGTGGATGGAAATAGTTTCAACTTATGCTCATCATTGGTGTAATCAGAAGGTTTACATATGACATCAAACTCAAACAAGAAAGTGTCTGGATCTTCTGAGGTCAGGCCATGGAAATGAGGAAGAGCAGAGGAGCTTATGTTTCTCATCTTGGTATCCCCATTAGTTTCTCTGATGGGAAATGAACCCTTAATTCTTTCTCTATCTCCTCTTGTCATTTCTATTTTCAACCATTAGGTCAGTTGGAATGAGTTCTCCTTCTTCTTCTCCCCGTGTAGGCTCTTGAAATATCTTTGGTTGTTCACCTAAGGGGTCCTCCAATTCACAGCCACCGCAAAAGAGGGAAGGTTGGTTGTTTGAAGTGGTGGGGGTATTTGGTAGAAATTTTCCTAATTTATCCCTTTTCCTATGAGGCATGAAAGAAGTGTTTTTGTTTTGTTTTGTGTTTTCTTAGGCTTTTAGAATAATTTTAGAATTGAAATCACAATGTTAATGGAAACTAACTGACTGAATGGATACTAACTACTTGAACGAAAACTCACTTATAGAAAGAAAGCAAACTAAATTACTTTTGCAGAAATGAAGCTAATAGAAGAATGTCAGAGATAAGAAATGGGAGAAAGAGAGCGGAAATCACATATTACTTAGACACCTCCCTAGAAATGATGCCAAAAAGTGATGAGCACCAGTATTGCAGCAAGAATGCTACAACTCCTGGGGCTACAAACTTTACTTTCTCAACCTAGGGTTCATACAAACTTGGAGGTGACAGTGTTGTATAGAAAAGTAAATGTGATGGGTTCGCTCTTTATCACTACTGAGCTAGCGATAGACCACTAAGGTTTTTCAAACCAGACTTCTATTGATTTAGAAGAAGCTTGATTACTAATGAGGAAAAGGATTATGTATAATAAAAGAAATCTTGTCTGGTGCAGTAAGGAAAAAGACTGAAATCAAATGCTTAAACACACCATTCATCTAATCTAACTGCTAAGAGGCTTTTATTCAAGGCAATACTAAATTATCATATGTTCAATCCTACTATCCTAGGCATGCAATTTGAAACATCAAATATTCTACTGTTGTGCATGTAAATGAACAAAATAACTCTTTTTTTCTTTTTGTCTTTTGTGTGTGATAGTGTGAAAGCTAACTTCTTTTGGTCATGTGGCAGGTGGATTAGGGATGATGGTGGATGGTCATATGGCTTGGGAGGAAAGTAGGGGTCCTTTTATAACTTCCTAGGGGCTTTTTCCACAATTCGGCCTCAAAACAGGCCACTACAGGTCAACCTATAGGATGTCCTAATTCATCCTATAGGATGTCCTAATTCGTCCTACAGGATGTCCTAATGCTCCTAAAGGATCCCCTGTATTCCTACAGGATATAGCCGAGAGCAAGAGGAGGGATTTGGAAGGTGATGTAAGGCTTAAGGAAGGTGAATGGTGGGTGGAATGAAGCAAGGGAGTGCCTAGGACTCCTTCAGAACTCGAAAATAGAGTTTTGAGATGGTTGGGTTTGATCAACAAGCTTGGAGAAGTATTCTTGTGGAATGATGAATTTAGGAGGGATTTAGTGAAAGAACATGATAACCATGGATGGATGAGGTTAGGATGGGGTTGTTGATCATGAAATATCTTCGTACTACTGAAACTCCTGCACCACATCAATTATTGACGTTTATCTGTAAATAATGTAAACAAAAAGGATTTCAATTAAGGAAAACATAATTTCACGAGCTAGCTGCCTATTTCATGCATGGGAAAAATTGCACGGTAATATGAAACCTTGATGAAATCTAATGTAAGATTGAAGATAGCAGAAATGACAATTAAATCGTATTCTTGAAAACTAGTAAAATGTTGACCTAAGTAACAAAAAACCCTAAATTCCATGAGAAATCAGAACTCTATCTTTTTGGGGCTGCATAGGAGTTATTTCCTAAAACCATGGTCCCTGAAGGAAGGAGTGAGGCCAAATACACCTACTAACATCTTTTTGACATTCCTTTATATTCCTAAGCTAATGCTGAAGAAATGCATAGATGGAAGCAAACTGATCAAATCCACAACTACTTTTAATGAAATAATGCTAAAGGCAATTCAACCACTAATCTATGAAATCAACTAAGCAAACAAATACAAGAAGAGGAGCCTTTGCTGCTAGGTTTGTGCCCTAACAAAAGAGCTTCATCCCTCTGAGTCAACTCATTGCTGGATCAAGGAAATGCTCATTCTCATTATCAAATCAGAAAATTACATAACAATGTCTTCCACAAGTCTTGAACTCGAAAATGCCTAGTGTTTTTAAATCAAAAATTCGAATCCTAATGAGGCTCTAGGCCTCCTTATTTATGCAAGTGAAGTCCCCAATGAATTCCTTAAATATAGGGAGGCTCGGCTCCCAAACTCATGATTAACTGGCTCTTTAAATATCACTGGCTCGGCTTCCTTTTGATCTTCATGACTTGGCTGCTTGTAACTCAGAGCTAGTGTTATTTGATGAATGAATATTTGAATGAGTGAGGAGTAAATGAGGAGGATCTATCTCCTACAATCTCTCCTCCTTGTATCATTCGATTTTCAACCCTTAATTAGCCGAAATTTCCATGATTTTCTCTCAAAATCCTACAATCAATGCACATTAGTCCACTAGGCATATTACCTCACATTGACTCATCTCATTAAGAAAAATATCATCAAAATATGTAAGAAATTATGTGAAGAGTTGACTTGAATAAGCTAGGAGGTGTATTAAGGTCTATATAGTTACCCAATGATGAGTCTCATTAGTTAATCTTGAGGCTAACTCTCTATTTCACCAACATTTGGTATTTGAGCCACCTTTCTAGACCCACATCACAAAACACTGCCCAAAATTGGATGATAACTTAAAATCGGTAAAAGTATAGGCAAACAATGATTCAAAAGTAACGAATTGAACAAGACCATATCCAGACCCCTACTAGCCATGCCAGGCATTTCATCTAACATATCATCAACATGTAATGTACAAGTGTAAACAATAGAATTAAGTGTAGGGATATCATACTTATCAGAGAATCGTGATGAACCATTATCTCCTCATGTCATGCACTACCTTATCATTTATTAGGACTTAGATACATTATCCATTCATAAACAAATAAAAACATGTTGAGAGCCATATGTGTTATAGATCCATTTGGGCACATCAAATACCAGCATCTAGATCAGTGTTTTAGGGCTCATCAAACCCTAATTTCAGTTGCTTTATGCCATAAAAAAGTCACCCCTTTGAATGCCTCCTTCCCAAACAGTTTCATGACTTGAAGACATCCAAAACTAGCCTCTAGAGGGACCAGCATAGGTAAGCCCTTATGAAGGTGTGCTGCAGAGCAGTTAAGTCCACTGCGAGGGTTCTCTACAGAGCACTTAGGCTTTCTTTCACCCACACTAGGTGATAATTTGCGAAATTCACATAGGGTTTGAGGAATATTCTTATCTTTTGGAGTCATCTAGAAGTTTCCCTCACTTATCAACTCCTATGAGCTCGAAAATGGATGAGGAATGATTTAAGGTGCATCCCATCGTCTCATCCCTTCCTTCATGGAACTAATTCTAATATGGAAGGCCATTCAATGCCATCATTAATGACAAAACCTCCTTCATCTTCCTATAAATTGACCACACATCTAAATGATCAGGGGCTGGATTATGTTGAATTGTAAGGAGATAATGCTGCTATGAGATTTGGCTTTGAAGCAAGTATTGTGATGCTACAAGTTTGTTATGCTTTTGATGTGATGTTGATGGGATCCAAGCTGGAGGAATGGCTTTGAATCAGTCACCAATGGTTGTAATTCCTTCTTCTATTTAATAAAGTGTTTGAACCTTTTTCCCATATGTTTGTATTGTTTTATAATGCTTATGTGTGTGAATTGTATCTGATTCCATTCACTTATATTCAATAAATCGCATGCTTTGATCAGCTTTTGTCTTCTGTTGTGTTGACAGGGTATTTCTCAAGCGGATTAAGTATGTGAAGGAGAGACGGAATCGATACAAGGGAGACGAGAGGAAAGCAAAACTGCAAGTAGGGATTATATCTTCTCATATTATCTATTGCTTATAGGAAAATTATAAAACACTTTAAACTATTGTTCTAGATACAACTACTTATCTAGGGAATTAGTATTTATGCGTAGATACTATGTTCTCCAAAATGAATTGGTGACTCTGCTGGGGAAGAATCCTCTTTCCTAGTAGCTTAACCACCTCCTAAGACATCCTTGTAGACCTTATTTTTGTTCATAGATTGTAATTCAACTGTTTACATTGAAAAAATGATCAAAACTGTGTCAAATTGCCTTTTGAAATGGCTTATTGTCACCAGTGCAGGATTGTGAGGGACACAGTGCACTGCAGAGCACCCCTGGCTTAGGGACAGTGCTCTGAAGTGCACTATCTCCCACTCTGGGCTGCGTTGATCCTCCTAGGATCAGTTTCCCACCTTCGGAAATAGTTTTTGCCAAATTTTCTATGTTTGATTATTTTGTTGATTGATCAATGAATGCTCTGTCATAGAAAATGAGTTGTTATCTCTTGGTCTAGCCCAACATTGATTGGATTGATTAGTGTTTCTTCATTTTTTCTTTGTCATTATCAATCAATAGTAAAAGTTAGGATATAATTCATTAATCTTCATTTGAAAGAAAGGGTCGTAAAGTGTTCTCTTCCTTCGAATTAGAATTGTCGTAAAAGTCTTTGTTCTTATGAAGGATTGATTGATTGTATGTGCATATTTCATTTTGTTCATATTCACATTAAGGAAATCGACAAGAAAAAGATGCATGTTGCATTGAGAAATTTTGTGTGTGCTCATAGGAATAGTGTAGGGAAATTGCATTTAGATTGTGCTCTTTTGTCTTTGATCAAAAGAAATCTGATTGCTTTATTCCTAAGTAGCTAGGATTTTCATTGTTAAATTGAATGGAAATAATGCTTATCATGATAGTTGAATTCCTAGGAATTTTAGAATACATCACATGGTGAACTTGAAAGGAAAATTCCTAAGGAAGATCAACTTAAAAGTAACATTAATTTACCTAATGGAGCATTGTCATTAATGAGAACATTCAGTGGTTCTAGGCTAGAACGTGTTCTAGTGTCGTAAAACAAAGCAGTTGTCGCTAACTTGTCTGCAATACATCCTGAGTGTGATACCTCATTCCACGTATGTGATTATATCGTAGCTCGTCCATGTACCTTTAGGTATATAGGGCAGTGTTACAGTACGTAAAGTATATGGGAATGCTATCACTATGCGGTTTTGCATTAGACAATGCTTATACGAACTGGGCCTCCACGTACTTTCGGGTATATATGGGAGGATAAATCTAGGTTGCTATCCATCCTTAAGTAACCGAGTCAACTGCCTTGTAAACTGTGATACACCAAACACAACATTCTGCGAGATTTCTTGCCCGGTACTTCTTGGTTCGCCAGGAGGTATTCTGCAGTTCACAGTTGCTTGGTAAAGCTTTTGGCTAGTATACACCTTTTTGTTTATTTCTTTTTTGATAATAAAATTAATCAGCAATCATGGAGGAACATCAACCCTTACCCCATCGTTCATGGAGAACAGTGATCAAATCGCCTTTGCTACCCGAAGCGACACCTATTCGAACAAAGTAGTCTCGCTTAATTGAGTCTAGTACATCAAGAAATCCTAGTTCTTCATCTGAATTACCTGAATCATCCATTTCAGTAAGTACTGAGACTCTAGTTACTCCACCCTTTTCTGGTACATCCCTTTCAGAAGAAGAAGTTTCACAATTACCTAAGGACATTAGCTCTGACCCTAGCGAAACAGTAACAGATATTGTTCAACAACAAGTTGATCCTCAACTTGAAGTTGCTGAAAAAGAAAGTACTTCTGAACTTGAATCAGTTCAACCAGAGGTTAATCTACAACCTATCCTAGTTCAAACAGAAGTTACATCTGAACCTGAAGTTGTTTAGGAAAATCTTACTGAAACTGTTGTTCATTTACCTGAACAACTGGACTTCGAAATTGAACATTTAGTAGTTGTTACTTTATTAGAGGAAAATTAACAAGTTACTCCTCAGACATCAGTAACTACTAGAACTTCAACTTTATCAACACCAGAAATCTTTTACGGACCTGAAGGTGAAGTTATTCCACCAGGTCTAATTGCTATAGAGGAAGAATTGGAAGAAGATTCTACGCCTGGAACCCCTTTCCACTTTGGTGCTAGGCTTTATCTTTACCCTCATACGCCTCATTTTACTCCTCCATTTGATCCTGCTTATTTTCAAGTACCCATCGATTCTTTAGGACAACGTTTGGGTCAATTAACTATGGTTGAACATCCATCAACATCTTAGATTTTATCATCTGATGTAGCTGTGGCATAATCTTTTGTTGCAACCTCCTCTATGTTTTCTACTACACTTGAGTCACACCTATATGGTGAACGGTCCATCCCTGTTGGTTACCAATCTTTATCTGGAACCCACTCAGGGGTTGCTTCTACACCATGGTCATCAACCATGTCCTCAACCATAATTTTACTTGGTTCTTCTCTGACGGGAACTCAACAGTTTGATCCTACATATCAATATCAAGCTGGGCAATCTGGTCAACAAAGACCTATATATCCATTAAATACTAGATTGGCACCATATGGAGAGCAATATGCTTATCCTCCTTATTCCGGAGGACCATCATATGGTAATATCCCACAGTATTTAGGTCAGTCTGGAATTAGAGTTTGTCAATGGCAACCAATAATGCCATATCAACCCAGGATTCTGTATCCAACACTACCATTACAAACTGTGTCAGATATTCCTACTACACTTGTTGTTACTACTGTACCACAGTCACAAGTTCAAACTATTGTATCTCAACCAACACAAACTGATCCTTTTACCTTGCAACCACAAGTTTCATGTCAAGAAGTTTAAATTTCTCAAGTTGTTGTACAACAACCACTTGTTCCCGGGGTTCAGCAGCAACCTCGGGTTAGTATACCCTTATCTGGACTGATCCAAGCTTACATGGGTATAGTTTATTTACAACCTAGCCAACCTTTCATTGATGGGCAACAACAACCATTAAATCAACAACAGTTGTACCAACAACAACAACAGTTAATCCAACAACCGTGGCAGCCTCAATTTCAACAATCCCAATTCCAGTAATTCCAACTCCAACTTGGACTTGCTCAATAGGCTCAACCTGAGTTTCGTCAATATCAAGCTTACCAAGGTCCTCGTCAACAAGGCTTTGTAGGTTTGGTCAATATCAAGCTTACCATTAGTAGTTCATTCCTTAGAGATTGGATAGAAGTGCCTTACCGGTCACAATCATAGTTACCATGCTAAGGTAGAAAAGAGAAATGAAAGCATAGAGCAGACCCAAGAAAGAATGAAGGAACAAACCAGGCAGTTCAAAAGCCATTTTGGGGAGGACACCTACATTCTTGACATTCTTGGGGCTCGGGACCATAAATAAGGAAGGGATCTTCCTGTGTCTAAGGGTTTAAACCAAGGAGCACCTCCTCGTAGCTATTCTTGTGCCACCCAAAGGAGATATCTGAATCGGTTCTCACATTAATAGAATACTACCTTAAGTCACTCCCATAATATGCCCTTCATGCTTTTAGTCTACTTATGGGTTTTGGTTTTGTGCCCGGTAAGTCAGTTACTAGTCGTAAGTATTAGGTTATTGACGAACCCCATTACTTAGCTTATGTACTCACTTTACTCAACCAACAGACATATCATTAGGATAGATACACCTAACAGAGATACCTGCCCAACAAAGATCCTGTTTACAAGAGGCCTTCCAAGAGGCTTTCCTACCTTATCCACTCTAAGAATAAAGTAGTGGGACAGGAATCACTGGCCTCGGAGTAAAGAGTAAGGAGGATAGAGTAAGAGCTAATGACAGGGGAGTATGAGCAGTATCAAGCATTGTTACAGGGGAATCAAAAGTTAGGAGTAAATAGCTAATGACAGGGGAGTCTATGATGTGGGTCGGTGTATTTGTTGGGCCTGTATTTATAGTTTTTGGGATAGATCATGTGGGCTAGTAATTCCTCTAGTCATGCTTGTGCATTGGGCTCTATCTACTATGGCTTGTTCCTTCATACTCTCGTTACAACTCTTAGGTACGATAGAAAAAGAGTATAAGCACAACTTTTAGCTATTAATAACTCTGATCCTGACAAGAAAGTTTGAATGAACGAGAGAGGACTCTATGTAGGTAACCCAATGAAGGCCACAATAAAGTAGCTAGTAGCTCGTGCAATGCATGGGTTTGAGCATGGAACTGGATGAAGCATGTTACTGCAAAGGTGGAGAATGGAAAGCAAAGTAGATGGAAAAAAAGAGAAACCACTCTAAACAGTACAACTGGGTAGAGGAAAATACATTAACACAAACAACCATATGTGCTATGACCAAGTAAAGCATGCTACAACTGCGAAAAAACATAGAGTGGGATATGAGTGTGCAATGGAAATTAGTAAAGCAAACACACGATGTGTGAGTATGCAACAATAATCATCAAGAATGAAATGCATGCTATAAGTGAGTGATGCCTTGGTATAAGACATACAATAGCATATTAAGGCACATGCTAACAGAAATAAGGCAAAGTCGTGATGCATAACAACAAAGTGTAACTCGCAGCTCCACGAAGATAGAGAACTAGTCCCTATTACACCCAGTAAGACAATGCACCTAATGCTCATACTAGTTGGATACACTCACTCATGAGGCTGGTATAAAAATCATTTTTCACATATCTTATTAGCACTCTCAAAAAATATGGATACATGCATATTAGAGTACAACCATGAGATCCTACTAAGGCTAGCTCATGTTACACAAGTGTATCATGTGTTAATGGAACACTATGGATGGGCAGAGTTCCCCCTATAGGGATTTATTATGGCTTATCATCAATCTACAGGGCATGGGACAACCCTTAGGATTTTCATACTGGATAGGATCCTTCTGTATCCTTGCATACTATGAGTGTCTAGCAGGAAGACACGTGTAGGCTTAGACTCTACCCCTAACCCAATAAAAGCAAAAATTGATATCTAGAGGTCCCACCCAACTCTATGGGTTTGACAAGTAATCCTCCTTAAGTAGTCAGGAAGGATGCCTACACGCTCAATATAGTAGACACATGGTCATATGTAGAGAGAAGGACCATACTATTATGGGATTATAGGACCTCCTCTCTACATTATGTATGGTCAACGAGAAATAAACATTATGGAAATCCACCGCCATCATCGAATAATTAGGCCACTGATTAGCCTAATCCTTTGACTTCAACTTCATCTGAAAATATTCCACCTATTGTACCAGAATTGACAATAAAACCAGCAAAGGAGTTGTCCAAAAATTGACATTTGACCCTCGGGCTTGAGCAGCTTAGAATTATAACATAGTGGAAGATCTTGCTGAATCACCTTTTGCTATGTCGTCACTAGAGGTGTTACAAAATTGTCCCTAGCAGAAGCAGGCTTTACTATCAACAATAGGCAGATTAGATCCTACATATTCTAATCTTGTGGTTTTTAACCATGTGGGATATACACCACAGTTACTAGCCCAGTTAACTTTCCTAATTCAAGTAAAATATCTTAATAAGAATGTTCACCGAACTATTATTGATGAGGGGGAATCTACTTTCATTATGTCAATAAGCTACTGGAAAACACTTGGTTCACCGCCGTTGTCACGATCACCGACCATGTTGAAAGCTTTTGATGGAAGAACGTATACTCCTTGTGGGATTTTGTGTAACCTGCAAATCGAACTAGGGGGCTTTAACAATTACTATTGAAGTTGAGGTAGTTGACGAACCCCTCGATTACAACATTTTACTAGGAAGGCCATGTGTATATGTTATGGCTGTGTGGTTTCCATGTACTTTCGTACTATTGCATTCCATTTCAAGGGTGGAATCAAAGTCATTGATCAGATAGCCTTCTTTGCCAATAGTTCACGGGCTACGGGAAGAATTCCATTGGTACACAGACCTCCCCTGTCACTTCAAAGTGTTGGAGTAAGTCTCTTTAAAGATCCTTCCCTAATGGGTACTTTTACCCTACCGTCACCATATGATTTGGCGGAAGTGGCAAGAGTAGAGACTTGTAACATGATTTCCTCCACGTCATCTGATTTAAGGAGGATTACCAAAACGGTTGAAGTTGATAGTAATATTGAGATGATGTTGTTAAGCCCCATTGAATCATCATAGCAATCAATTTTTCGGGCTTGTGCGTCAAACCCAAATCCGCACTCAACAATTATATGGGTAGACCGTTCGTTAGAATATGGTACTTCTTCGAATCCTTTTTCACATATACATTCTATGAACGAAGGAATCATCCAATCAATGATGACAAGAGAAGAACCATGGGAAGATTATCATCATCGTTCCCATCTTCCAGATGACATCGAAGGTTATTCAAATGAACTAAACCACCCACCAGTCGTTGATTTCCTATCAAATTCAGTTTTCATGGACACGATAGAATTTGAGCAAAATGTGTCAAATATTGAAGAAACAATTTCTATTAATATTTTGACCAAACCTAATATTGTATAGAACATTCATGTCGGCAAATCTTGTTCTCCATCAGAACTTGATAATTACCATACTCTCTTTCATGAATTTAGAGATATCTTTGCATGGTCTTATGAGGAGATTCCGGGCATTGACTTTAGTATTGTTGAACATGAAATCAAAATGTACCCTGATGTCAAGTCAGTTTGACAGCGGCTTCGGCTTGTTCATCCAAAGAAAGCCACTGCAATTAAAGCAGAAGTTGAAAAACTTTTGCAGACTACTTTTATTTACCCTGTTCCTCTTATTGACTGGGTTTCCAACATTGTTCTTGTCATGAAGAAACAAGGAAAAATACGAGTGTGTGTCGATTATAGGGATGTAAATCAGGCATGTCCAAAAGACAATTATCCTACTCCTTTTATCGACCAAATTATTGACAAATGGGCCAGATGTGAAATATTTTCGTTTATGGATGGCTTTTCCGGCTACAATCAAATCAATATATGCCCACAGGACCAATCGAAAACATCTCTTATTTGTTCATGGGGCACATTCACATATAGGAAACTCCCATTCAGTTTGAAGAATGCTGGGGCCACTTTTTAGAGGGCAATGAATTATGCCTTCCATGATATCAAGCACATTGTTCAACCTTACCTTGACGATTTACCTGGTCATTCACGAAAGCGGACTAATCACCTGTAACATTTGAGAGCAATACTTTTACGGTGCTGACACTACATGACATGAATCAATCCACACAAATGTGTGTTTTGCATTGGTTCTCGTCGATTTCTTGGATTTGTAGTGTCTAGAGAGGAGATTCGACTCGATTCATTAAAGGTTCAGACAATTCTGGATTTGCCTCCACCTTCAAATCTTTTACAGTTACGAAGACGCCAAGGGGAATAAAACATTCTGAAGAGGTTCACTCCTAATTATGTTTAGATGGCTAAATGTTTTACACGTCTTTTGAAAAAGGAGATACCCTTTCATTGGGATCAGGTCACACAAGCTTCCTTTGATTCTCTTCAAGATACCTTGATTAGAGCTTCATTAATGTATTCGCCAAATTACCAAAATGACTATTACCTATATCTCACCACTGTAGATACAACCATTCACATGGTTTTAGTCCAGGAACAAAATGGGATTGAACATCCGATTTATTACTTGAGCCATAATCTCAACAAGACAGAAAGTAAGTACTCTTATGTCGAAAAACTAGCTTTGGTAGTTGTGCAAGCTGTTCAAAGTTTTTGCCATTATATCCTATTATGGAAAACAACTGTCATTTCAGATTGCAACCCTATGACATAAATTTTATTGTGTCAATTGCTGGGGGGAGAATACTCAAAATGGATAGTTGTTTTACTAGAGTTTTATTTGGAATTCATCAAGTCCAAATCAAATAAATCTCTAGTTTTTGTTGAGTTACTATGTGACCTTCCCTCGACCTCCATTGATTCAACATCTGAACCATCAATGTTAGTTGAGTCTCTGTTTCTAATTTCATCATGTGATGCATGGTACAAAGATATACCGATCTATCTCCAGACCCAAACATTCCGGCAAGATACCTCTTGCTCGCAACAGTGACATATTTGTTACCAAGCCAAAGATTATCTAATCATTGGTGACACACTTTAGCATCGTGGTATTGATACGATTTTACAGAGGTGCCTCATGCATGAGGAAGCCGAGAAAGAATTTAATAATTGCCATTCTGGTGCCTATGGTGGATACTTATCAGGATATGCAACCACACAGAGAATTCTTCGTGCTGGTTACTTCTGGATGACTATACTTAAATATTGTATTATTTCTATTAGAAGCTGTCATGCATGCCAGATATATGACCGAAAAACTAGATTACCACCTGCACCACTGCATCCAGTCATTGTTGTTGGCCCATTTGCCAAATGCTGCATTGCGTTTATGACATGTAACCCCACCTTAGCCGGGGGGCATGGGTATATTATAGTCACTGTTGACTATTTTACCAAATGGGCTGATGCGATGCCAACA
This sequence comes from Pinus tabuliformis, assembly GCA_031772625.1. Taxonomy (NCBI): domain Eukaryota; kingdom Viridiplantae; phylum Streptophyta; class Pinopsida; order Pinales; family Pinaceae; genus Pinus; species Pinus tabuliformis. The sequence continues at coordinate 730,102,244 of CM062809.1, read as the reverse complement.
TTAAACAACAATGGTGAAATGACTACTCTTTTCTTTTTTAACCATGTGTTTGCCCGGTTTGGTGTACCATAAGCCATAGTTACAAATCATGAGTCGCATTTTCACAATCACATGATGGATGAATTGACTGCTAAGTTAGGAGTGTCACATAAGAGTTCTACCCTATATTACCCGCAAGCGAATGGACAAGTTGAGGCCATCAACAAAGTCCTGAAGCGAATGTTGGAAAGAATGATAGGGGTTCATAAGAGAAACTGTCACTTAATCCTATACTTTGTCTTGTGGGCATATCGAACCTCAGTGAGAAATGTAACTGGATTCACACCCTTCCCGTTAGTGTATGGTTTGGAAGCAACCTTACCGATACAATGTGAAATTTCATCGCTCAAACTCGCGATTGACCTGTTGCCCAACACTTCTAAAGAAGAAGTGCATTTCTTGGAATTAATCCATATGGATGAAACCTGTCGTGATGCCGCATTGGCTAACGAAGCGCATAAGAAATGTATTATGGCACAATATGATAGAAATATCAAGCCTCGTATCTTCTCAGAAGGAGACCTCGTTTTGCTTTACGATCAGGAAGCTGATAAACTTGGAGCAGGAAAATTTGAACCAATTTGGATGGGCGTTTACGTTGTCAAGCGTGTTATGGCAAAAGGTGCCTACGAGTTAGTAGATTATGATGGGATTCCATTGTCGTAGCCCAGAAATGGGTTGTGCCTCAAACATTACTATGCTTGATTAAGTGTAGTAAAACTCACTGTATATATGCTTTCATTGCATGTGTGTGTGTGTTTCTTTTAGAGATTTTTATCTAGTTAGTAATCCGCTTTGCATTGGTTGTAGATGTCGGAGTCTTTGGAACCTTTTTTTGGTTACACCGATGGTCCTAGTCATAGTACACAAATTTTTCTTCTGCAGCATGGGCTATTTTCGCTCCAAGTGGTGAGTTAGTGAGTTTCCAAGGGATTTGTATCAGTCGATCGACAAACAATATCGTTGAGTATAGTGCATTGATTGAATTACACTCTGATGCCATTTCACTTTGCATTCACCGAATCATCATTAGGCTGGACTCGTAACTCATTGTACTACAACTAACAAACATTTATACTATCTGAAATCCAACAATTATTTGTATGTTCCTTAGAGTTCGTATTTTGGAAAGACGTTTTGAACACATTCAATATCAACATATTTCCAAAAATCCTAACACATTAACTGATTCTCTAGTGAATTATGTGTTAAATAAACATTTGCGACACATGTAAAAGTAGTATTTCCAATTCACATCATCAATTGAATAGGATTGCATATAACCATAGAAAATTCTGAAAGTAAAATAGATAGGTGTTTTAAAAGTTTTTACAAAATTTGTGCCCAAGACACATTTGATCATCTGACCCAAAAACTCAAAAATGCATACAAAACATCCTAAGTAGATCTAGTGGTGCTCATGGTAACATGTCACAGCGTGTACTATCATGTGAAAAAGCCTAGCCCAATGGTTAGGAACACTAATAGTGTGGAGCTGCAGCTTCATAGGTAACTCCTCGTTCCGGATATCCAGAATACCAAGGGTTAATCCCTCTATGTGATCTCACAACTCTGCTAAGGTTTTGACCAAATCCAAGTCTTGGAGAATTGCTTGCCAATGTTTATTTGCACTAGCCCACCTGCAACCTGTTGGTGCCCCGCAGGTCGAACAGTACCCACATCTGCATGCATAAAATTAATTTTAGTTTAGTCTTGGAAACATTAAAAGCACAAAAAACATGTAGAAACTTGAAAAAATAAAAAAACACTTTGGTCAAACCACTTACCCATATCACCCCATTGTGCTCCAACTGGTAGAATCAAATCAGGATCTCCATGGAAATCCATCCCTAAGTATGGATTCTTCTCGATAATAAGATGTTGTTGCTCAAGCCAGCTGAAAAATGCAGGGGAGAAAATGATTGTTGACTGACCCACATGTCGAGCCATCAATTCAATCCACCTCTGCATACGTGGATCTCTAGGACCAACCACACCCAGTGATACATGTTGTGGTTGCATCAATGGGATTATTTCTAAGGAAAAAGCAATTAAGATCGAACCATAGCTGAAACTCTTCATCTTACTGCTTTTTACCTTAGTCAGTTGTTCTTTCAGCAAAGAAATCATAACCTCGCACCAGTTGAAAACTTTTGGTTCTAGAGACTCCAGTGCATACTGCATATAAGATTTGTTTGCCAAATGGAGTGTCACACTACCATCCAATTTTGCGATTGTGAAGAGGATAATTCTTAAAGGAAAATCACCTACATCCCTAATATTTATTTTCCCATCCTTGCTAGGCTGTGTACCTAGCCGATAAAACTGTCTGATATAATCTCTCATCGATTCACCTCCGCGGGCAAATCCAGAAAGTGAGATGGGCGTACCTCGCCTCGATAGTTCGGTAAGAAAGTAAATATTGTCAATGGTAATAGGGACCATCTTGTCCCTAATGCGAAAAGTATGATCAGTCGGATCCCATGCACGAATAAGGAACTGCAGTACTTCTATTTGTTGCCTCATTATGGACAACTTAAAGTATTTGAGCAACCCACAATTTCTGAGGGCCTCAACTGTACCCAGGTTTTTTAGGGCAACCATGTCTTTTTCTTCATGCTCTCTTTCTCGCCATGTAATCGACATTCTGATCCGATGAAATCCTGAAACACACTCATAAGCAAAATTAGGATCCTTTCCATGCAAAAAAGAGGACAAATTTCGGAGCAAACAGCTAAAACAAACTTGGGAAATGTACCCAGCACAGCCTAGACATAGAGACAGTGTGCTTCAAAGCATGCAACCTTCGATCTGGGTGTTATTTAGTGCATTGTTCGATGTGAAAGCCTACGCTGATCCCAGGGAAAAAAAATTGAAACCCCAAGGACCCCAAGAAACCCTAAAACTTGCATGAAATGACAAAAGAATGACTTGAAAACAAAGAAGAGAGCTTTAGTTCCTACCTGGTCCAGACGGCTTGAGAAATGGTTCGTAGAATCTCTCACAATCAGCTGGTGAAAGTCGAGGTAAAAACTATGCTGAGAGCACAAAATTGAATGGTAAGCTCCAAATGGTAAAAATGCCATGGTAAAAACTTGTTTTATGCTTATTTCATGTTCATTAACTGGTTAAACATTAGTACTTACCTATTTTTTCCTATGAAACAGATATTTTTAATCCATTTGGTGATGCCTTAAGCAGGTTTTACAATTGATTTACAAAATTCAACATGCTTGATTGTAAGTTTTACCTTTGACCATAGAGCACACTTTTATCTCTTTTTCGAGCTCTGTTAAAAATGAAAAAGGAACCCCCCTGGCATCCTCTTTAAGCTCTTTTTAGAATCTCTAAATATGAGAAGATTACCAAGCGCTTATCCTTTCCAGCTCATTAACAGATTGGAAATGATATCTCTCATGTATTATTTTATGCTTTTTTGGCCTTGAGAGATTAATTTACGAAAAATAACTCGTGGATTTTTCTTTTTGCACCTTTTCAAACTCTCTAAACATGAAAAGGACCGAGTTATCTTTGTCGTTTAAACTCGTTAAAACATCAAATAGTGACAAACTTGTCCATCTAGACAAGACTGAGTTTCACCTTCACTAGACTCGTTAAAGCATGAAGTAGCGATGGATTCGCCTGAAGGGTGGAATTATACAACAAGCATATGTTATCCTCCTCAAGCTTGATAAAAATAAAGAGGTACTGGTCAACAATGACTGGGGAAAATGGAAAAAGGGGAAAACCACTTTATGGTAGCAGGTTGCTCTTGAACATGACACTTCCACTCCATCACTGTGACTATCTGGGTTGGGTTATTAGCTTAATGGTTATCACACCATTGGTCCATCATACCATCCATCACTTTGTTTTGGGTCAATGCTACCAATTCATTTCAGTGTCGCCGACATGTTCAAGAGAAGTCATCCAGTCAAAATTCATCCTTTGCAATACCATAATCCTTCATTTTGATGACTGCCATTCCTGAATCTTGTGTCGTCAGTCAAATTCCATCACTAAAATCACTACACTCGTTTCCTTTCATTGATGTGGGATACATCAAGGTCCTCCTGCGACGAGTCTCTACTTGTTGGCATTAGCTCAATTTCTAAGAAGTTGACTTAGAAACACCTTTCGAGTACCTTGAGGCTTGCATACATCAATCGCAGGTTTCTCGCTTTTGGTGATAGGCATACATCAATGGCCTCCGACCGAAAGACTTTGTATGGTGTTCAACATCAAATCATCCATTCACACCATGAAAAATGTACTGCAATACCTTGAGGATCATTATCATTATCAGTGATTTCTCTCCCATCTGTTAACATCTTACATCACTGGCTGGTAATCAGATGGTGTCTTGCCATGTTCGACTTCAGATCACATATTCACATGGATAGACTCGTACTTGAGCGAACGATTGAACGAGATTGAAGACCCCGGATCTAGTTTCATCCATCCGAGCTGCCATTTCAGGAGTACTAAATCATATGTAGAATGGCTTTACATTGATGGTCATTCTGATCAGGGGTTTATATCTATAGACAACTGTTTATGTACATGTAATGAAATTTTATAAGCTGAGCATGCATATGCCTTCCCTCAGCAATTCATGAAAACCAAATATCATGATATATTCATTGTAATTGATGTAGGTCACCTTCCACTTCGATACCTCCACATCACATCGTAAAGCATTTCATTCGACATTGGCATTTTTCTGACTTCATGCTTTAGGGGGAAGCTGTTACAGATCCATTTGGGCACATCAAATCCCAACATCCAGATTAGTGTTTTAGGGCTCATCAAACTTTAATTTCAGTTGCTTCATGCCCTAAACAAGTCACCCCTTTGAATTCCTCCTTCCTAGACAGTTTCATGACTTGAAGACATCTAGAAATAGCCTCTAAAGGGACCAGCGTAGGTATGCCCTTATGAAGGTGCACTACAGAGCAGCTAAGTCCACTGCTAGGGTGCTCTACAGAGCACTTAGGCTTCCTTCCACTTGCGCTGGGCGAGAATGAGCGAAATTCACATAGGGTTTAGGGAATATTCTTATATTTTAGAGTCATTTAGAAGTTTCGCTCAATTATCAACTCCTATGAGCTCGAAAATGGATGAGGAATGAGTTAAGGTGCATCCTCTCCTCTCATCCCTTCCTCCATGGAACTAATTCTAAGTATGGGAGGCCATTCAATGCCACCATTATTGAAAAAACCTCCTTCATCTTCCTATAAATTGACCACTCATCTAAGTGATCAGGGGCTGGATTATGTTGAATTGTAAGGAGATAATGTTGCTATGAGATTTGGCTTCAAAGCAAGTATTGTGATGCTACAAGTTTGTTATCCTTTTGATGTGATGTGGATGGGATCGAAGCTGGAGGAATGGCTTTGAATCAGACACCAATGGTTGTACTTCCTTCTTCTATCTAATAAAGTGTTTGAACCCTTTTCCCATATGTTTGCATTGTTTTATAATGCTTATGTGTGTGAATTGTATCTGATTTCTTTCACTTATATTCAATATATGGTATGATTTGATCAATTTTTGTCTTTTGTTGTGTTTACAGGGTACTTCTCAAGCAGATTAAGTACGGGAAGGAGTGATGGAATAAATACAAGGGAGATGAGAGGAAAGCGGAACTATAGGTAGGCATTTTATCTTCTCATCTTATCTATTTCTTATAGGAAAATTCTAAAACACTTTAAATTGTTGTTCCAGATACAGCTACTTATCTAGGGAATTAGTATTTATTTGTAGATAATAAATCCTCCAAAACAATACGTAGTTACTGCCAAAACATATACATATAACCCACATAATAGGAATAAAAATACCATAAACATATCAGCCATCAAAATCCATATATACGTCAGTACATTTGCACATGAAAATAAACGAAATTAATTTCTCATTAATAAATCCAATGAACAAACTGAGATGGGACTACCATATTCCACCCAACCATAGATTGGCTGAACCAAGTCTCTTTTCAGCCAATCACCCTCGTACGATATTCCAAGCATGGATGTGGGACTCATAGTACACATTAGAAATAAATACCAATAAACATGGATGCCATTGGACTTTTCAGCCTACAGCATGAGGAATTTGACTGCCTCCTAGTCTCTCAGGCTTTACCATGCATCCATAGTCCAATCCAAGGATCACTAGGTCCTTCACCGAGACATACCCTCTAGGATTTGTTGTGTATTCCATACGGGAACCAATAGACCCAACGAAGAGAAAATCGACATGTTGGATTTACCGTATATCCAACAATTCACCACAAGGATCCCTAGGCGGACCAAGGCACACAATTTGGCTTTACCTCAACCCATAGTTTGGTTCAGGGGTTACTAGGTCAGTGGCTTCATGATCCTAAGTCCAAGTCAGGGACCACTACACAATTTTTTTGTCAATTCAGAGATCCACCTGACTCAAGTTCGAATCTAATCTATCCATCCCACATAAACCGAATGAGGGAAACACTCTCATCAAATATTTCAAGAAATGGGAAGGCTAGGCTAAAAATATCCTCACACCTAAAAAAAACCATGCCATGGTAGAAAAGAAACACATGCAATCCCATGCATGCCAAATATATTAAGGAAAATACACATACAAGTCAATACCTATAGTGAACCCCACTGTAGCTACCTGATCCTACGTTTCCTTGCTTTGTCTTTGCTTCCTCTTGCCTTCCTTTCCTTTCTTGCTCCAATTCCAGAGTGCTCCAAGAAAACTTTAAGTGTCCAAGGGTATGAGAGAGAGAGAACAATGAGAGAGAGAATAATAAGTGTGCTCCAACAATGCGCTGACAAAGGGTTTCAAACTGATCCTTAGAAGCCTTTTTATGAATGAGGCCTCTATTTTCTTCATTTTCTATTATTTTCCTTGATTTTCCTCCTCACATGCAACCTATAACCTTTCGTTTCCCTTTTCTCCCAATTTCCATTATTTTCATAAATAATTGTGCCAAAATTGTGATTTTGCCTTTTCAAAGCCATAGCCATTTCCTTTGCCAATTTCCTTAGCCATAAATAACTAGATTAACACACCCTAGGATGTCTTGCCCAACGTTCAGTGTGAAATAAGTGTCCCATTGATCGTGTTTAATTTTTTTAAACTTTTATTACATGGTATTTTCACCAGGGTTGTTACATTTCAAAAGTCACACTCTCTTTCTCATTCAAAGGAACATGCAGACGAATCTCTCATACTTGCTATTTAAGCCAATGAGAATATATAAATTCATGGAAGTCAGGGCATATTTCTAAATGAGAGTTGTACACCAAGTAGTGCCAGGTTTGATTGGGACCTCATATCGGGGAGATCCCCTGTATGTTGGTAGGTCCAACACCATCAACACTTTGATAATGTAAAAAGCATCAAGAGATACATGTTTCGACATTTACCAACTAATTTAACTTAGATGAATACACTAGTTTTAAAATCAAACATATTTTCCTTTTAAAATAATATTTATATCTTTCGTTTAAACTCCTTCCTTCAACTCCTCTCTATGAAACTTAAACATAAAACATAGTAAATATAAAATCCCAAAAAATAAACTAAATTACACCAAGTTTAACTTTAACTAATACATTCCATTGATAACATCTACCAAAGTAGAGATTCTTTTATACATACATCGTGAGGGTGAAATCCACTGCACATCGTCGCACCATTTAAAAGATGGACTGCGGTTTGATGCACACATTATGAGCTAATAAAAAAACATAGAGGCACTTGTTTTTTAATTATATATATATATATATATATATATATATATATCCCGATTAAATTATTTGTTTCTTTTGTGATTATTATGGGATAATTATTACTTTTCTAAGGTTTAGTGTTAGAATTTTTTATTTTTTTTTAATATATATTTTTTTCAATTTAAAAATAAATTTTAAACTATAAATATTAAAATTTTCATTATTCGCTATTGCAGTATATATTATGAATATTGAATTCTTCATTATTATATGTGACACTTAGCTACCCTTATATAGTTATCAGATTACAAAGAAGTTGTCTAAAGTGTTACTGGTTAATTACCTATTACCTATATTTAAAAAGATATAAAGATAGCTTCTGTCATTTTGTTTAAAATTTACAAGGATGAGATACTTTGTTATATAAAAGATATATAGTGTAATTAAGCATTATTTTCTAAATATAATTTCTTATATTTAGTTTATGGAATCTAATATCTTACAAAGAATTAGATACATTGTCATATGTATTTAATTAAATGAATAAAATTATGTTATGTTATGAACACTTTATTGGACCCAAATAATAATTAGTTGACCCACAATAAACTTGTCACAACTTAGAATATAATTCGGATTGAGAGGATAACATTTCTCCTCTCAACAACCTAAATTAAATTGAATTAACTTATCAATTTATATATATATTATTGCATAAAACATTTTAAGTAGTGAACTTTCAAATAATAATTCCATATTCTTTCATGGTTTTGAAAATTTTAAAGAAATCTTTTATGTGTTAAAAGAATTATTCAAATACCCTAGCCATGGATATATTGTTTCTTAAGTTCATAAGAAGCTTCTTGCCTCTTTTATATGAATATATTAAGTTTAGAGTTTAAGGAGTTATGTTGAAACCTTAACCTACTATACGCTTAAAAAATTGGTGATCCCACCATTTTTTTTCTTTTCAAAATGCCTTCTAATTATGATAAAAAAAAGGTTGTCTTAATCCCTCAAGAGAAAAAGGATTAGTCCTAGCCAATTAAAAAATACATCTAAGTTTATATTTTTTAATTATAATACAAATGTTTTCTTGCATAAACACGATCTTGCTTGTTTTGTTGGACCTACTATATACATGATTTTGTGAAAATAACATTATATCATTACTACAATTATTATTATGCATGCTATCGTCATGACTTATGTATGTTCACTCACAAACTAGAATTTAATTTGAAGTAGGTGGATGGCGTTTCTTTTATCAACCATTTAAATTAGGTTGAATTAATCTCTCTCTCTCTCTCTCTCTCTCTCTCTCTATATATATATATATATATATATATTAGTAAAATACATGTTCCATATTCTCCCACCATTTTGTTAAAAGAAATCATGATAGAGGAATTATGCAAATAGCTATGGACACATTGTTTCTTAAATGCTTAATAATCCTCCAAATCTTTGTTTTATCTAGAAGACACTAAACATGTCAATGGTGAATCTTAATTAGTTATATTTAGGCCTTAACTCACCTTAAGCTCATAAAATTAGAGACCTCGTGATCTGTTACATTTTATAATTAATTTTGACTTTCAATTCATAATGGCTTATAGATACCCACCGTCGGGGTGTGAGCCAGCAGATCACGTCATTAAGATGGGTTTAATGGTTGATATTTCAAGTTACCAAACTACCGCACCCCACATGCTCGAGGCGATGGGTGCGGTGGCCCTTTGCATGATGACAAACACTGCATTTATGAAAGGTGGCTTTGGAAGGAAGGGAAGTGTTGGAGTTTTTATTTGCCCCGGAGAGAAGTACGGTTAGTATCAGGGTGATTTTGGGTAAGGATACTAGAGCAGTGGGTTGGTTATGTGGCTCCACGAGCAACAAAAACTGCATTGTATGCGCATGAAGGATTACGGGTATGTTATTGGCCATTTCTCTTATCTCATTATGCTGCCCTCTTTCGGGTTTGGTTTGAGGGAGAGGGAAGGAAATTTGGGGAAGGATCATAAGGATGTGGGGGGTTAGGGACATAGGCTGGTGGCATGTGTCTGCTTCTTCTTCTGCAATTGGCACTTGATAGGAACCGTCTCCATCTCTCTTATTCAAGATTCTCCTTTCCCGTATGGGAATTTTGGTGGCTCTGGGCAAGGGGCATAGTGTAGAATCATGCAGGTGCGTCACTAGAGAAGATGGGTGGTTGGGCTATGGGGATAGTGTCTACCATTTCACCAACATTTTGAGAGGAAACCTCTATAACATGACCATGCATAGCCAGAGGGGGGTTGGCAGAGACATAGGTATGGGAGAGAAGGAGGAGAATTATTGCAGACAGGAAGCCTAGTAGGGAATTGATTGTGGCTATGGAAGGAGGGCTAGAGATGGTGGCGTTATGGGTCTTAGGAATGGGTGGATACTTGTGTTGGGTCCCTTTCTTCTTACTAGGTGGATGACAAAGGGAATGCTAGCCAGGCTGGGTCGATGGGCTGTAGGTAGTTTCACCTCTTTACTTGGGATTGGGGAGACATTGCATGTTGGAGCATTGCTAATGGAGGGTACCTGTTGCAAAATTAAACCTCTGGTGTAGGTCATGGGCTGATACTCTCTGTGGAACCTGCCTCCGACCATGAGTGGTATGGTATTGCAACCGATAGGCAGGGTATGAAGCTGGTGGGATTGCACAACACAACCCTACCACTTATCTGCATGCACCTTGTTGTAATACATTGAAGTTTAATCAGGTTATAGTTTTTCACATTGTACAGGATTGGGCCAGGGACACCATGGCATGACCTCCAAAAACCCATGGCCATAGTAAGAAACCTTGCACGACTAGGCAAGACATAGAACCGGGACCTTCCAGTGGTCAATGGGGTCGTAAGTCTATCAAACAGTTAATTAGTGAAGCAACACTCGCTTACTGGGAGGGAACGAATGAAGAAATTCAATTTTTCTTAAAAGAATGGGAAGAAAAAATGAAGTAGGAGAGTGAGATGGATACGGAGTTCGAGGACTGGAGAGTCCTAATCCCGGATCCTGGAAATACAAGAGGAAGAGTCACTGAATTTAAGTAGACCCACTACCTATACTAGTTGATGAAAAGGATGTTGTGAAAGGTGATGGAGAAGATATCGGTAGGCATGGCAGTTAGAGTTCAAGGAATGCCAAATTACAAGCAGGAATTTCAGAAGGTGCAATTTCAACTTCACAAACAAAACACCCCCCTTGGCCGAATTGAGAAGCACCTACCATGTATCTTCGTTCAGTCAGAATTTCTCGGTACGAATGCCAAGGATCCAACATCGATGGAATTAGCATTAGCTTATCAGCATGGATAGCATGCTTACTTTTTGATAGTTTTGTTTATATATGCAGATAGCTTTTAAATTTGTTTATGAAATTATATATTTTTGTAGAACTCTAGAGAATTGAAGTTGACAAGAATCTGAAACTTATATTGCTTGAATCGAGAGACTTAAATTTTTTTGCTACTGGGTGGCATATAATGTGGATAGGTGTCCAACAGACTTGGTTTCCAATTGGGCAAGTTGAGGCCACCTAGCCCATTCTATGTGGTGTAAATTTTCTCTATATTAATGAAAAACGAGGATCTACCAAGCTTCACAAAAAATGGCTTCTAGATACATCTCATTATTATGATATTTTTTAGTTGTTTTGATGATGAAAGAGAGCAATGGATAGTCTACTGTCAATTAAGACATGCATTAAACTTTGTGTATTTTAATGATGATCCACTTGTTTCCTCGCATAAACATGATCTTGCTTATGCATTAATAATTTCTTAGTTTTGACGAACCTATCTTATAAATATTTTTTTCCATAAGCCAGTACACCATTAATGTACTTGTGCTTATGCATACTATGATCATGGCTTACATAAATGACTAGAAGTGATTCATTATTGCTTTAAAATATCGAATGATATTTTGTGTCATTATGCATAGGTATGATTCTTCAAAGTCATAGGTTGATTTAGGGATGAAATCATAAAAGTGGCATATACCATTAGATGTCTTACATAAGGCTATGGAAGCAATTAGTGGCCATGAATGGACATAGCAATGTTCATACATGAAGGTCATTATAAGAGAAAATTATTAAATAACTAATATTTATCACATTAAAATTAGATTATGTATACTATATTTGATATAGTTAAGACACATGTTTAATTGTGTTATATAATTTAGTATATCAACACCATAATCATGATATGACATGTTATGTGAATGACACATTCAATGATGGAAATAGATCAGTAATGAGTGTCCTTTTCATTCTCCCTTATTGCCATTGGAAATATTACGAAAATTTTTCAAGTGAAATAGGAAAATTTGGTAAATTTTACCAAGCATTGGCACCACACGTCATTGGACAATTTTCATGGATTAAAATTAATTAAATGCTAAGGGGTCTCTCTAAAATGCTTCAACGTATTCAAATCATTTATCATAGGGATCAACACAGAACAAAAATAACTAAATTATGGTAAAATTTTAACTCATATGGGGAAAATAATTTATAATAGGGATCAATAACTAAGAAAAATAACTAAATTATGGTAAAATGTAGGCTCATAGGGACCCAAATTTCTATGTAAATATTCCTTTATGGGAAAAAAAGGGTGTTTGGTCAAAATTTTAGTTTTATTGCTAGAAGAACTACCATTATGTTTTGATTATATATTGTAAGACCTATAAAATTTAGGGTTTGGTGAAATTGTAAATATTCTGTAAATATATAGATATGAGAATACAAAATAGTATCATAGGAAGAGACATTCGACCTTGGGAGTTGAAACCAAAGGCCACAAAATCATTGTATATATGTGTGTTTTCTTAATGGAAATCCATTTACGTTTTATGAGTTATTTCACTTGGATTGACATGGTATCAAAGCCAAATTTAGGTACCTTTTCGTTCAATGTAACTTATTTTCAACCCACTCAAACCTGTCTCTTTATTTTCTCCACCATTATGTCATATTATAATTTCTTATTCACTTTGCTCAGGAAAAACTCCATTATTTCCTTTATGTGTGTTACCAATGTACATCCATGACTATTCAAGAAACCTAACATTCCTTGCAAAACACATTCACTTCATTGATAATGTCATATTTGCACTAACTCTCATCCTTATACATCTATATATTTCTCGCATGCTTATTTTAACAGGTATATGAGTTGATTATTGATGAACTTATAAAATAACAACCATGGAGTTTTGAAATATCCATCCTATCAGGGTTTCCAAATATATGAACAAATACAAAAAAATTAGTTGAATTTTTCACATAAACAAAGGTGAATTATGTATTTTTGTGATATTATTGGAGGGCTAAACACCATTCTCCATTCTTTGCTAGAATTTACAACATCTTGTTGGCCTCAGTATGGGCCCTCCATTGTGAAAATATGTAAAAGGATCAATCCCTTTCGGGTTTCAAGTTTCACATTTTCTAGGGGTTTGAGGGTTTTGTAATGTCTTGTAAGCTGAATGTGAAATATACACCATATGCATAGCATGACACTTCATGTGCTTACATCGTATCCACCACACTATTAACATCATTGACACATTTGCTACTCACAAAGATTAAAATTGATATGAAAATATCTATATTTGTTTCCAAAAAATCCTAAATGGTAAGGGCTTTATCATATTCATAAGTGTCAAGATCAATATACTTGCACCATTTCACAATATAATTGTAAGAAAATATGCCACTTGCAGTTTTGAAATTAAAAACTCTTCAAATTAGTATTTTTAAATTACAGGTTTTGGAATTCAAAAAAAAAAAAATTGTTGTAGGATCATAAACTCTGCCCAAGTTCAAATTGAAATATAGAAGGTTCCAAATGGCACATCGTACCAACCATTTGTTATGATATTATTGTTTTTAGTGATATTATGGATATGTTGCAGATAGATCATATCTTAAACAACTTGATCCTTGTAATCTCTCTTTAGGTGTGTGATACTTAGGGTGTTGAGAGGAAAACAAAGTAATGTAAGATCAAGCCAAGAGGATGGAATGGCCCATGGAGGCCTTAGTGTATAATCAAATATAGAATTTAATGAAAATATGTAATATGTGTAACTATGTGTTTCCATGTACCTCTGTGCATAAACCTTGTATGCATAAATTATATTAAATCAGAAGTTAGATACACGTGAGTATAAGAGTGAGAGTGCAGTTTGGGTGCATAGTAGAAGCATGGAAAAAATACATCATTAATCATTTTAGGATTGTTGGTGATATTTTGGAAAATGGTATTGAGAGGATCATAAAGTGTTAAAATTGGCAACTAGGGCCAAACTCCATGTTGGTCATCTTATTCATGGCTGATAATATTTTTATTAGATTCCTCTCATCGAGAGGTGTAGGATTGATCTAAAGATCATCCAATTCCAATAAGTATTTATGGAGATATGAATTTATTTTGATTATGGAATAATTATCAAGCCGACCAGCAACTCATGTAGGCTCAGAAGCCCAACAGTCACATATATTCAATCATCAATAGCTGTGTATAAATACAGGAGGTATTTTCCTCATTTGGACTCACTCAACTCATCACATCTCTCTCTCTCTCTCTCCTGCGTAGAAAAGAGGCTCTTCCCCTACTGCGTAGAAAGAGACTCTTCTCTCAGACATGTGGAAGGAAGGTGTAGAATTTAGGGCTGCAACTGTAGAACCAAAGTTTGACCAGCGTTGACCATTAGTCTGCCTCTCAGAACTGCGCTATAGGTGAATATGGATCTCCTCTAAAGGCCGCATTTTTTGGTGAAGGAGTCAAGCTGATCTGACGGTTGGTTTGCAAGATATTGTTTGCCCTAGTTTGGCTGATCTAGGGTTTGTTGTTGCTGATGTAAATCAGATTTATGTACTATTTCTCTTTGCTGAATTATTGAAGACAATGGAAGATTTGATCAAAGGGTTTCCCCACATTGGGGTTTGTCCCTGTCTAGCCGCCACATCTTGTGTCTCTTGTCTTGGCTTGTTTTGTGTTGATCGTTTAATGTTCTATCTACACTTTACTTTATGTACATGTGATTGCTAATCTGTGGATAATAATAAGAAAGATAAGTAAACTGCTATAAGCATAGAACATACCATAAATTAACATGGTATCAGAGCTAAGGTGAAGACAAAGCCCGAGCAAGATCAAGAGCAATCACCGAAGAGAAGATTGGCAAGGCTATCCTAAAAGAACTATGGGGTCCTCAACACTCTTCCCTACCAAAGACAAGCTTCGTGAGAAAGATGACTATCATGGATGGAAGATGTCTATCGATCTAACCTTAGAAGATCGATTATTGGACCATGTGAGAGGCAATATTGTTGAGCCTCCGTCAAATGCACTCGTTGCTGCCAGGAACAAATGGAAAACTAGTGAAGTCAAAACAAAGAAGATCATCTGAGATTCTATCGACAAGTGCTTGGTGGCCTACATCTCCAACCTGAACACCTCCAAGGAAATCTACGATAGACTGGTGAGTTTATTTAAAGTTAATGATGCAAATCAAGTTTTGTTTCTTAGAAATAAGCTGAAGGAAATTAAGAAGGGCAAAGATGAGAGTATGCAAGCATACTTCTTAAGAATCACTGAGATTAGGAACGATCTCCTATCTATTGGGGAGATTATTATTGATAGGGAAATGGCACTCACGACTCTTGGAGGATTACCATCTGAATGGTACCTGTTCAGGACTACTCTACTGAATAATAATGTAATTCCTGGTTTTGAGGAATTAATGGCTAGATGCATTCAAGAAGAAACAAGGGTAGAAGATCAAGAAATGCCCATGCCTAAAGGTCCTCCTGTTGCCTTTTCTTCTCATGGTAAGAAAAGAAATAATTCCAGGACTAAATAAAAAAGAAACGCTGGATCTAAGGGTGGAAGAAGAGGACGATGTTACATTTGCAATAAAGCAGGTCACTATGCAAAGGAGTGCCCTGATAGAAAGGACTCACACCAGGACAATGATCAAAATCCCTCTCATGGAAATCAAAGGAATGATAAATTCAATAGCAAAGGTCAAAGGAGTTTTGGAAATCAAGGAAGAGGACAACCATTCAAGAAGGCTAGAAATTCGAGGTATGAATCCAACATTGTTGAAAATAAGCAAGATGAATATTATCTACCAGCTGCTCTATCTACCTCTGCTCCTTCAGACTCAATGGGAATTTGGCTCATTGATAGTGGTGCCTCAAGGCACTTCACTGGTTACAAAGATGTTCTCCATAATCTGATAGAGAAAGAAACTAACTTGGAAATTGTCCTTGGAGATAATATGAAATATCCAGTGAAAGGCATAGGCAATGTCTCTCTCAAATTGAATCAAGGTAATACGAACCACTTACATGATGTATTATATGTACTTGACCTCAAAAGGAACCTGGTGTCCATCTCGGCAATGGAAGACAAAGGCTACAAGGTAACCTTCAGTGCTGGCAAGGTACGTATATGGAAAAATAATGATAATGATGCCTTCACTCTTGGGTTTCGAGTTGATTCATTATATCAGGTCGGTGGAAGTCCGCTAGGTGTCATGTCTTGTGACACATCTCTTCAGTCTGAACTTTGGCATCAGAGGTTTTCCCACCTTCATTACAAAGCTCTACCCGATGTAAGACAAATGCTAACAGGGATGCATGAATTCCGAGTAGAGAAAGAAGGTGTATGTCCAGGTTGTGCCGAAGGAAAGCTCAAAAGAGGACCATTCGCCTCAAGCCAAAGCCAGACCTACGATATATTACAATCGGTTCACTCAGACATATCTGGTATGATGCCTGTGAATTCCTTGGGAGGATATTCATATTACCTTACTTTTATAGATGACTATTCTTGAAAGACTTGGATATACTTCTTGAAAAAGAAGGATCAAGTGTTCTCTTGGTCTCGACACTTCATAGCCTTGATCGAGAATCAAACCAAAAAGAAGATCAAGATCTTAAGGATTGATAATGGGACTAAATATGAATCTAATGAGTGTCATGACTTTTGTAAAGAGATCGGCATCAAGAGGGAGACTACTACACATATACTCCTGAGCAGAATGGTGTGGCAAAAAGGAAGAACCATACGATTGTGGAACCTATCCATGTCATGCTCCATGATCAAAGACTTCCTAAGTTTCTATGGGTCGCAGCTGCAAACACCGCCGTATATGTACAAAACTGATGCCCTCATCAAGCATTGGGTTCTAAGACTCCTGAAGAAATGTTCACCGCTGGTTTAAGGGAAGTTGTGATTACTCATGATGTCACCTTTGATGAAGATATGGCCCTCAGCAAGGTGGACAATCTTCCAACTTTGAGGAGCTCTCAAGAAGTCGACACCAGGGAACCAAAAGAAAAGGATTATGAAAAAATGCCTGATGTGGAAGAACCGATGGATCCTATTGATCCACCTGAGCCTTCCTCTTCTAGGAAGAGGCCCTCTTAGCTTAGGGGGCTACTTGATGATGCTGAAGGGCACACTGTACCTCGAGGAACCTTCCGTGAAAGTAAGAAACCCAACAGGTATCAGGGATACCTGACCATCATGAGCATGATCATACAAAATGAGCCTTCATCATTCTCAGATGCCATTAACTATCAAGTATGGAAGGATGTTATGACCGAAGAATATGAGTCTATTATGAAGAATGATGTCTGGGAAGTACTTCCCAGACCCCAGGACAAGACAATTGTCACTTCTAAATGCCTTTACAAGATAAAGCATGTAGCAGATGGAAGTATGGAAAAATATAAGGCTCATTTTCTTGCTTGTGGCTTCTCCCAGAAGGAATGTATAGACTATGACAAGATATTTGCACCTGTCGCCAGATATACCACCATCTGCTCAATCATAGCCCTTGCAGCTTCACAAGGATGGAACCTACATTAGATGGATGTCAAGATTGCATTCTTGCATGGTTCGATCAAAGAAGAGGTCTACGTGGAGCAACCCGAAGGATTTGAGATTTATGATCGAAAATATCATGTATGTAGGTTGAAGAAGGCCCTCTATGGGCTGAGGCAAGCACCTCGAGCATGGTATGAGAGGATCGATAGCTACTTGACGAAGCTGGGATTCACTAGGAGTGAAGCCAATCATAACCTTTACTTTAAGGTTGAAGATGACAAACCTCTCATATTGGTGTTTTAGGTTGACGACCTCTTCCTAATAGGTGTAGACCCTCTCATTCACAAATGTAAGAGGGAGTTGGCTTTTGAATTTGAAATGAAGGACAGGGGACCGATGCACTATTTCCTCAGACTTGAAGTCTGGCAGAATCCAAGGGAAATTTTCATATCTCAAGGAAAATATGTGGTGAAAATATTAGAAAGATTCAGTACGGTGGACTGGAAGCCTGTAACTACCCCGATGGAGCTTGACTTTAAGAAGTTAAGCGGTAGCGCTGCTGGAATTATTTTATGAAATGCCACCGAGTATCACCAACTCATCGAAGAATTAATGTTACGCCCATCCAGACACATGCTTTGCAGTCAACACGTTGAGTCAACATATGGTTGAACCTCACCACATACATTGGATTGGTCCCAAGAATCTATTAAGATATCTTAGTGGCACAATCACATATGGGCTGAGATACACTGCCGGAGATGTGAGACTAACTGGATACACTGATGCTGATTGGGTAGGTAATGTGAAGGACCGTAAGAGAACTGTCGGGTGCTGCTTCTCCTTGGGATCTGCTGCTTCGATATCCTGGATGAGCAGGAAGTAGAAGTCGGCGGCTTTGAGCACCACTGAAGTGGAATATATTGCTACTTCCATGGCCTCCTGTGAGGTAGTCTGGTTGCAAAAGCTCTTTAGTGAGCTGTTTGGATTTACATTGGATGCCACCGTGATCCTATGTGACAACCAAAGTGGGATTTGTTTGTCAGAGAATCCCGTATTTCGTGATCGCTCCAAGCATATCGATATCAAGTACCACTATATTCGAGATATTTTGCAGCAGGGAGCTATAAGGCTCCAACATATCGGTACAAATGAACATGTAACTAACATCTTGACAAAGGCCATAGGGAAGGTCAAATTCCCAACTTTTCGAGAACGACTTGGTGTCATTGAAAGACCCTAAAATGAGGGTCTTGTATCATGTATTGAGCTTTGGGAGCTCCAGGGCGTGCAGGGTAGTTCTTGGAGTGACATATGACCACAGGGTAAAAGAATAAAAAATTTCCCTATAACACACCATGGCAACTATGTAGCAGGATGATTAGTTCTCCTGTGAGGTCTGGATTATGTGTTCTCCATGACGATTATGTAGCAGGATGATTAGTTCTCCTATGAAACCTGGATGATGTGTTCTCCATGACAATTGTGTAGCAGGATGATTAGTTCTCCTATGAGGACAGGATTGATTAGTTCTCATGTTAAGGCATCCTACCCATGCAGTCTGGGACTCATGGAAAGTACCTCTCATCTGATCAATGAGTAGGGAAATGAGGATGGGGCCATAGTAGTACCGATGGATGCATCACTGTATCTACCATACTTCCTATGCTAGGATGACCTTCATTGATCTAGGATTAATGATACTGGTCTAGGACCAGTGGTAGGAGTTGTACCGACTATGATGCTGACTCTGGGTCGGTTGAGACTGGTCTGGGACCAGTGGTACACACTTTGAGACTGACTTTGAGTCAGTGGAGGATGATACTGGTCTCAGACCAGTGGTACACACAATGAGACTGACTTTGAGTCAGTGGAGAATGATACTGGTCTGGGACCAGTGGTAGGAGTTGTACCCACTATGACACTGACTTTGAGTCAGTTGAGATTGGTCTGGGACCAGTGGTACACAATCTGAGAATGACTTTGAGTTTGTATGATACATCCTCGATCATTTCTTCCTCTTCGTAATTTGGACAAAGCAGAGCAGAGCAGAACAGAGCAAAGTAGAGTAGATCAGAATAGGGTAGAACAAAACAGAGCAGAGCAGGCAGGATAGAGCAGAGTAGAGCAGGGGTCAAGCATACAGGGTAGTTCATTTGAAGGATGAATAGTAGCAGATTGCAGATGGAGTTCTCCCTAGTTGAGAGGGAGTGTTAAAATTGGAAACTAGAGCCAAAATCCATGTGGGTCATCTTATTCATTGCTGATAATATTTTTATGAGATTCCTCTCGTCGAGAGGTGTAGGATTGATCTAAAGATCATCCGTTTCCGATAAGTATTTATGGAGATATGAGTTTATTTTGATTATGGAATAATTATCAAGCCGACCAGCAACTCATGCAGGCTCAGAAGCCCAACAGTCGCATCTATTCAATCATCAACAGTTGTGCATAAATACAGGAGGTATTTTCCTCATTTGGACTCACTCAACTCATCACATCTCTCTCTCTCCTACACAAAAAAGAGGCTCTTTTCCTATTGCGCAGAAAGATACTCTTCTCTCACACATGTGGAAGGAAGGTGCAAAATTTAGGGCTGTAACTAGAGAACCAAAGTTTGACCAGCTTTGACCATCAATCTTCCTCCCAGAACTGCATTGTAGGTGAATTTGGATCTCCTCTGAAGGCCACATTTTTTGGTGAAGGAATCAAGCCGATTCGATTTAAATCAGATTTATGTACTATTTCTCTCTACTGAGTTATTGAAGATAAAGGAAGATTTGATCAAAGGGTTTCCCCACATTGGGGTTTGTCCTTGGCTAGTCACCACATCTTGTGTCTCTTGTCTTGGCTTGTTCTCTGTCAATCATTTAATGTTCTATATGCACTTTACTTTATGTACATGTGATTGCTAATCTGTTGATAATAATAAGAAAGATATGTAAACTGCTATAAGCATAGAACATACCACAAATTAACATAAAGGTTGAGATTTTTCATTCCCTATTTGTCAATTAATACAACATGGAAAAGAGGGATCTAACATTGCCATTTAGGTCTCAACCTTCGACATTTTGTCAACTCATTTCTAAAATGACAAATTAATCATATCATTGATTTGAGAACCAATTCCTAAGTTATCAATTCACATGACCTCAGATATGGTGAGTTTCACATTAGTTGTAGTTTTTTCTCTTAGCAAACAGACATCAAGTAGTCATATTACTCAAGGACATTGAAATTCTTAAAGACATGTTGACACAACATTTGATGGTCGATCTGTCAATTGATAGTCCTGGAGAAAAACACATTTCATGGTCAGGTGCACGATCCCAATCTCGGTATCATGATCAATATTTTGAGGTGAAATTTGAATTCTTAGGAGTTTGGTGTAAACTGGAAATGGGCCAAGATATGAGAAGTATCATCACTGGTACAAGAGAAAGCTTACACCTTTCAAGATTAGGCCTTGGACATAATGCAGGGTCCTATGGTTGCTGTAGATAGTGCTAGAGTGAAGGAATTTAATGTTGACCTAATTTTCTTGGCATTATGTCTAGAGTTAGAAATGGAAACTTGGGTTTGCAATGATATATCATGGTAAACGAGAGGAGATGGTACATTCTACTACTTTTGTTGACATGATTGGTCTAATTTCATGGGCCCACATAACCCATAGGTTCAGGAGGTAAAATTCCCACATAAATTCGATTTTGTGAGCCACCGAAATCATATTTTTTCAAGTGGTATAAAAGTGGGGAAAATTGTTTCCTACTTGTTGGAGAAATGAGAAAAATTTACAATTACAGTTTGGTAGAAGTTTTTGAGATAGATCCATAGTTACAAATGTTGTTAAATTTTTAGAGCCGAAGAATCTCCTGAAAGGAAGTGAGGAGTGTGGAAGCCTAGAGTCAGGAGGGCTTAAGAGGTTCTAGCAGAAGTAACTTGGAATACCAAAAGGTCAAGTTTAGGAGAAAACTTGATGAGTATTAGGTAGAAGGTGCAAAGGCTTGATACAGAGAAAGGCTTGACTGCAAGTCGTTTTTGAGTATGAGGTGAAAGAAGACCAAGTTTTGATGAGTGTGGTCCAGTAGTGATGATAAATGATCAAGAGCTCATGAATATTTTCTACCCTGTGTTGGGCCATGGGATTATCATCTTTTTGCATCTATTTTCCTATTTATTTTTCCTCCTTTTTTACCAACAAGACTATATTTTACCATTGTAGTAACCTTTATTCACTTGAGAATGTCCTTTTCCATATGTCACTTTATTGGTCTAACTCTGCTTATAATTTGGCATAGGAACTACTATCTTAAGTGATTTTTATTACAAAACTAATATATGGGCTATTTTAGGTTTAAGTGGTTTGTTGAAGTTGTTGTTACACGATTTCATTTTCAGTTTCCTTACCAGTTTGGATCAAAGGCTCCATGAGTTGTTGTTGATACACGAATAGTCTTCTTCGTTCATGTTGTCTTCTCTAATTAGTGACATTGACCATATCTAGGAGCACATCAACTCAAAGCTATTTAAACAAACAAGAGATATTCATGGAGAATACAGATCACTTAGTTGAGATTCTTTGTAAATTTACTGTAATTAAGGGAAATTGTTACAAATTCACCCCTACCATGGAAACTATCGTATGATTATTAAAATATCTTTTTGTTTTAATATCACATGAGAATCAAAATACTCTCATGATGATCTTCTTCTTGTATTCGAAAATTATAAAGAAGAGAATTGTTTTCTTTTGGGAGGAGTGACGGTTTGAGGATTGGAAAGAAGGGGGAACACTAAAGCATTTTAATCCTAATTTTCTATTAATGAAAATCTCAACCTTGTGGAATTTCGTATTTCTTTGAGTAGCCTATATTTTTTTTAGTGCCCTAACCCATGATGAGGAGGAAGGGACCTCCTTCTTAGAAGGGATTACTAGTTAATTAGAGTATTGTAATTATTTAAATTAAGTATTCTCAGTTATGTAATTGTCATCACTGTCAAATTTATTTATGAGTTTTTTATTGCAGAGATATTTTGAAAGGTGTGACAGCATAAGCCCCTCTTACTTGTGTAGCAACAAGTTATTTACTTTTCTGTTACATATTGGATTGCACTTTCCTTGAATGTGTGTGTTCAACTATTGATTGAGTGAATGATGGGTTGCAGGAGTGTTGTTTCCAAGTGAGAATGGTTGAGTGATACCATGGTTTATTCGGAAATTATGTGAGTTGTTTCTAGCGGTGTTGAAGAGTGTAACATCTTGAATGTTTTACTCAGAGTGAGTGTGCAATGACCTTGATCTGAGATTCATTTTTCTAGCTAGAATTGACCCTACATAGAATTTGTGGGATAGCCTTAATTCTAGACTACCCTGATCGATAATTAATATAAGAGTGAACATGTTGCTTCGATTTAAAGGAACAATTATTTTTCTTGAGATTTTTGGCATCATTTCCAGGGAGGCTATTAAGGTGAATATGTATGACTAGTTTATTTGCATGCATTGTTTGGAAGTATGGTAGATGTGATCCTAATTATGACATTTTTGAGTAGTAATATGAGAAGTAAGAACCTATGCATCTCTTTGACATACTGAAGTGGGCTCGACCTCATGTGGACTAGGGCACATAGGATTGCATTGCAAGAGTAGTGAAGAAGAAAAACACAGTCCCCCAAGAAAAGGAGGAACTTCACTATAGTAGGATAGTAACCCCCACTCCTCCATCTATCATAATTAAAAATGTAGAGGAAAAGTTATTAGTGGAAGGAAATGTGATTCAAGGTTCCATAGGAAAGAAACAGGCTATAACAGTTGATGGTACACATAGTTCTGAAATAGTGGATGAGACTATAACAATAATCACTATAACTAGTGATCCTATAGCAACTAATGCCAATGTAATAGCAGATATTTCCCAAGTTGTGAAACCTATAACAACTACTAAAAGTGAGACATATTTGAGTGCACCTTATCCTTAAAGACTAACAAAGGCCAAAAATGTTCTCCAAGTAGAATATGATTTTCTAATAGAAATAAAAATTTGCATGTTCAAATTTCTTTACTTCAAGCAATTCGGTATGTTCCCATTTATACATAATTCATGAGGTTGAAATCCACTACACACCATCATACCATTTAAAAGTTGGAGTGTGGTGTGATGCACACATTATGATCTATATATACCCAAGTCAATTTTTTGTTTCGTTTGTGATTATTATGCGATATTTAGTACTTTTCTATTGGTTAGTGTAAGAATATATATATATATATATATGTTTTTTTTCAATTTAAAAATAAATTTTAAACTACAAATATTATAAATATTAAAATTTTCATTATTTTCTATTGAACTATTTATATTATAAATATTGAATTCTTCATTATTATATATGACACTTAGCTACACTTATATAATTATTAGATTATAAATAAGTTGTCGAAAGTGTTAGTGGTTGATTACCTATTAGCTATATTATTTAAAAAGATATAGTTTCCAATATTTTGTTTGAAATTTATAAGTATTAGATTCCTTGTTATATAAAGTTATATAGTGTAATTAAGTATGCTTTTCTAAATATCATTTCTTATATTTAATTTCTGCAATCTAATATCTAACAAACAATTAGATACATTTTCATATATATATATATGTATTTAAATAAATGTATAAAACTAGGCTATGTTCTTAGTATTTTGTTGGTCCCAAATAATAATTAGTTTACCAATAATGAACTTGTCATAGGTTAGAATTTAATTTGAATTAAGAGGATAACATTTCTCCTCTCAACAACCTAAAATAAGTTGAATTAACCTATTAATTTATACATATTATTGCTAATATAATATAAAGTAGTGAACTTTCAAATACTAATTCCATATTATTTCATGGTTTTGAATTTTTTAAAGAATTATTTTGTGTTAAAAAATCATGCAAATAGACATCGATAAATTGTTTCTTAAATGCTTAAGAAGCTTCGTATTCCCTCTTTTATATGAAAATATCAATTTTGAAGCTTAAGGGGTTATGTTGAGGCCTTAACATACCATAAGCTTAAAAACTTGGTGATATCACCATTTTTTATCTTTTCTTCTCAAAATTTTTTCTCAATATATATCAGGATTATGATAAAAAAAATTAGTTGTCTAGATGATAAAAGAGCAAAATGACTAGTGATTTCCAATTTACGAATACATCTAATTTTATATATTTTAATTATAATGCAAATGTTTCCTTGCATAAACATGGTCTCTCTTATGCATAAACAATTATTTATTTTGTTGGACCTACTACATACACAATTTTGTGCAAATAGCATTACAACATGATTGTGATTATGCTTATGCATACTATGGTCATGGCTTATGTATCCTTACTCACAAACTAGAATTTAGTTTGAATTAGGTGGATGACATTTCTCTTCTTAACAATTTAAATTAGGTCGACTTAACCTTTTATATATATATTAAAATACCTGGTATATATTTTCCCACCATTTTGGAAAAAGAAGTTGTGATAAAGGAATTATGCAAATAGACATGGACAGATTGTTTCTTAAATGCTTAATAAGCCTCTTGTTTTGTCTTTTATTTTTGAAGACACTAAACATGTCAATTTTGAAGCTTAATTAGTTAAATTGAGGCTTTAACTCACCTTAAGCTTATAAACATAGATACCTTGTGATTTTTTAAGGTTTAGAATTAATTTTTACTTTCATTTCAAAATGGCTTCTAGACGTATCTCATGATTATGATATTTTTTAGTTGTTTTGATGATGAAAGAGAACAATGGCTAGTCTATTGTAAATTTATACATGCATTAAACTTTGTAGATTTTGATGATTATCCACTTGTTTCCTCTCATAAACATGATATTTCTTATGCATTACTAATTCTTTTATTTTCAAGAACCTCTCTTATAAATATTTTTTTGCATAAGCCAATACAATATAAATGTACTTATTCTTATGCATATTATGTTCATGGCTTACATACATGACTAGAAGTGACGCATTATTGTTTTATAGTATTTAATGATATTTTGCGTCATTATGCATAGGTATGATGCTTCAAAACCATAGGTTGATTTAGATATATAATCATAAAAGTGTCATATATGATACAAAGTCTTTGACAAGGCTATGTGTTACAGGTCTATTTGGTCACATCACTCCCAACATTCATATCAATACCTTTAGGGCTCATCAAACCGTAATTCAGTTGTTACATGCTCTAGAGAAGTCAACTCATTAAATGCCTCCTTATATGTAAGTTTCATGGCCTCAAGCCTTCCTAAAATGCCTCATGTGGACACCAGCGCAGCCCAAGCCTTGAGACAGTGTGCTAGAGAGTAGGTAGGCCCACTGTGGCCTGCACTTAGGCCCTCTTTAGCCGGCGCTGGGCGAGATTGAGCAAAATTGGCATAGGGTTCTTGGAATATTCCTTCATTCTAGATGACTCTAGAAGGTTCCCATCTCTTATCCCCTCCTATGAGCTCGAAATTGGATAGGCTAAGGATCCATCAGCCTCCTATCCTCTCATCCCTTTCTCCATGGAATCTAACTCTAAGATTGGAAAGCCATTCAATACCCTCATTTATGACAAAACCACCTCCATTTCATGTAAATTGAGCACTCATCATAGTGATTAGGGGGCTAGAATCTGAAGTTTGTAAGGAAATTCTGTTGGTTTTAGGATTGAGTTTATGTAAAGTAATGTTATGCTGCTGGAGTGTTGAGCTTTTGATGTGGCGATGGTTGAACTGGAGCTGGAGGAGTGGCACAAAATCGAATTGTATTGGGTGATACTCTTCCTTCTACATTAATAAAGATATTATTCCTCTTCTCATATGATTTTTCATATTTGTGATCATTATGTGTTTCAATGTATTTGATTCCACTTTTTTATAGTTGATAGTTCATGTATGCTTTGATCGTTTCTTGTTTCTGTTTCTTTTGATGCAAGTACCTTTTGAGCATATTTAGTTCAAGTGGGAGTGACGGTAGCGATTCAAAAGAGATTTAGGAATCAAAAGGAAACAAGTAATTTACTTCATCTCATCTATCTTCTATAAGAAAAGGTTAAGCTACTTTCTTTCTATTGTTCTAGGTGTAGTCACCCACCTAGGGAAAATGTGTTTATCCATAGATACAAATTCCATGTAACAAATTGGCGACCATACTGGGGAACGACTGTCATTCTTGGTGGCTTACCCTCATCATATCGCACCCTAGTAGACTTTTCTTAGCTTTATTGATCTTATTTCAGTCCTTTTGAAGTGTTTTTAGTCAAAAATTGTGCTTGAAGGTCACTTGAATTGACTCTCTCGCACCTGCGCAGTCTTAGTCCTAACACAGTGCACTGTAGAGTAGCCCCTACCTTAGAGATAGTACATTGTAGTGAACTGTCTCCCTCTTTGGCCTGCGTTGATTCCTCTTAGGCTAAAAAACCCACCTTTGGTCTGATTTTTCCAAATTTGCTTCTCTTCTTATTTGTTGAAATATCAATGATGCTTGTGGTTTTGAAATCAACTTGTATTTTTCCTCCTAGCCCTACTTTGTCCTTAATTGTTTAGTGTTTCTTAAATGATTTATTTATCATTATCAATTCATTGTCAAAGTTAGCTTATAGTCGATTAATCTTTGTTGAAGAGAAAGTGTCGTAAAAGTATTCATTTCTTTTGAAAAGGAACTGTTGTAAAGTCTTTGTTCTTGCAAAAGATTGATTAATTTTATGTGCATTAGTTTCCTTTGTTCATCTCAACATTTAGGGAGTTGAAAAGAAAAACTTGCATATGCAATTAGAGGTTTGTGTGTGCTTATAGGAATAGTTTAGGGAAATTTCATTAGATGTGTTCTTTGCTCTTTGATTAAACATTCTGATTACTCTATCCCTTGTAGTTAAGGTTTTCATTGTTCAAAATCAAATGAAAGAATGTTTCTCATTATTGTTGCAATCTAGGAATTTCAAAGACATCACGGGGTGAACCTGAAAGACAAACTCTTAATCAAAATCAACCTAAAAGTTATCTCAATTAACCTAATGGAGCATTGTCACCTAACGAATAACATTTAGAGGTTCTAGGCTAGAGACATGTCATAGCGTTGTAAAACATAACAACTGTTGTTAATTGTCTACGATACAATCCGAGTGTGACACCTCATTCCACATACGTAAGTATACCATATCTTGTCCACGTACCTTCGGGTATATAGGACAGTGTTATAGTACAAAAAGTATAAAGGAATGCTCTCACTGTGCGGTTTCGCATTAGACAACGCTAACACAGATTGGACCTCCACGTACTTTCAGGTATATATGGGAAGACTACATTAGGTTGCTATCGATCCTTAGGTAACCGAGTTGACCACCTTGAACACTGTGATACATCAAACACAACATTCAGGGAGATTTCCTGCACGTATGTTAAGTCCTTGGTTCACTGAGGCAGTATATCGCAATTCACAGTTTCCTGATAATCCTTTTGCCTAGATTACCCTCTTTTTGTTTATTTATTTTTGTAATAAAATCAGTCAACAATCGTGGAGGAACATCAACCCTTACCCCGTCGTTCGCAGAGGACAACGAGTAAACCGCCTTTACCCCCTGAAGCTACACCTAGCCGGCAAAAGTAGTCTCATTTGACTGAATCCAATACATCACAAACTTTTGGTTCTTCATATGAATTACCAAAAGCACCTATACTGGTAAGTACTGTGACTCTAGTTACTACTACAATTACTAGTACATCTGTTACTGAACTAGAATCTCCACAATTACCTGAGGACACTAGAAGTGAACCTAGTGAAATGGTAACCCAAGTTATCCAACAAGAAGTTGAATCTCAACCCAAAGTTGTTCAACAAGAAATTACTTTTGAACCTGAATCTATTCAACCAGAAGTTGATCCTGAACCTATCACCCTTCAATGAGAAGTTACTTCTAAATGAGAAGTTGTTTAGGAAGCCCAACCTGAACCTGTTGTTATTTTACTAGAACACTTAGATCTTAAATTTGAACAATTAGAAGTTGTTACCATATTGGAAGACGATTGACCGGTTCATCCTCAGACATCTGTGGCTGTTGAGATCTCCCCTTTACCTCAGGAAAAAATACCGGAAATCTATTATGGGTCTGACAGTGAAATCCTTCCACCTGGTTTGATTTCGACAGAAGAGGAACCTGAGGAAGAAACACCGAGAACTCCAGTTCGCTTTGGACCTGGTCTTTATATTTATCCTCATACTCCTCATTTTACTACTCCTTTTGATCCTAATTACTTTTAGACACCCATTGATTTGTTAGAAAATTTACTAGGACATTTGAGTATGGATGAATCAACATCCCAGACTGTACCATCTATTACAGCTGCGGCAGAATCTTATGTCGCTACCTCTTCAATGTTTACCATGACACCTGAGTCACATTTGTATGGTGTTCAATCCTTCCCACCAGGTTACCAATATTAATCTAAAACCCACTTACGTGTTTCTTTTAGTCCATGGTCTTCACCCATGTCGTCTACAGGAATTTTATCTGGTTCTTCACTTACGAATATTGAATAGCTTGACCCATCAAGTCAATATCAAGCTGGTTCATCTGGTTACCATCCAATGTATCCGTTGTACACTGGATTACCCCCATACAAAGAACAATATGCACAATCTCCTTATCCTCCATTTACAGTGGGGCAACCATATGGAAATATGCCTTCTTCTTTAGGTCAGCCTAGAATGACTATTTGTCAGTGGCAACGAACAATGCTCGTTCAACCAAGGCTTGTGTATCCATCACAACCTATGCAATTTGTCTCATCCATACCTACTACACCTATTGTTACAGCTTTACCACAGTCACAAACTTAGTTAGTTGTATCTCAACCTTTCCAAGCTGGTCCTTCAACCTCAGACCTGCAAGTTTCAGGTTTACAAACTTAGTCTTCTCAGGTTGTTTTACAACAACAGTTTGTGCCTAGAATTCAACAACCTCAGGCCAGTTTACCTTTTACAGGAATGACTCAGACTTACACTAGTTTAGTCTATTCACAACCTGGTCGAGCTTACATTGGTGGGAAACAACCATTAAATCAACAAACATGGCAGGCACAATATCGACAACAACAATTCTAGCAATACCAAACTTATCCTAGACATGGTCAACAAGCCATTGTTGGGTTTGGTCAACAACAAGTTTACCCATTTCTTGGTCAACAAGCCTATGTTGGGTTTGGACAACAGAAAATATATCTTGGTGCTCAAAAACCACCTTATACCAGATTTTCTCAACAAACTTACCCCTATCAAGGTTACTAGCAACAGATGCCCTATGTTAGTATGCAAAGGTCTATTGCCCAGGAAATTCCATCTTACCCTGGTTATGCTCAACTTGACCTCAATAGACAATTACCTTTTGTTGCAACACTTGAATTACTAGATCTAAATCAGCTTACCAATGATCCAATTCTTTATGCACCTTGGTGGCTGGTGATTCCTCATAAATTGCCTTCCGAAATTCCAAAATTTAATGGAAACCCTAGAGAAGACCCGTCAAACCATGTTATGAACTTTCACTTATGGTGTTCATCAAACTCCTTGAATGATGATTTAGTTAGACTACGTCTTTTCCAGCAAACACTTACTGGTCCAGCTGCAAAGTGGTACATTGAGTTACCACAAGCTTCCTCTGATAACTTTACATCCTTAGCTAATACTTTTTTAACTCACTTCCAGTTACCCATACGATATGAAACTGGAATGGAACTATTGACCAACTTTAAACAGACTACTGCTACTCTCATCTCTCATCATATTCATGAGTGGCATCATCATTGTCGAATGGTCAAAACTTATGTTCCTGATTAGCCTTTACCTGAGTGCTTAATAAAATCCTTGTTGCCATCTATCACTGAGGATGTGGCTAAAGGAGGATTTTTCACTGAAGAGAAAGTAATTACTCGTTCCTAATACCTAGACTTGATTTACACTTAGTCTGGCATGCTCTATGACAAAATTCCAAATACACCTAGACCAACTATTACTGTTCCTCCACCCCCATAGAGTAAGTATTCTCATGCCGATGATGGTGTAATTGGGTCTTCCATCACACAAACAATAGGTAGACAATCTGGTCAAACACTTGATATTTCCAATCAAACTTCTACTGCATCTGTTAACACTCCTACTTCCGAAATAAATGTCGTGTGATCTGACAAAGGCAAGAATGAAAAGAAACCTGGAAGCAAGAAGAAGGGGAAAGCTAAAAAGAAACAAAACCCTCCCCCTCAAGAGAAATCATATGATTCCTCTTCTCCGGCTAGGAAACCTCATTATCCATGTTTAATCTATAATGAGGTTCATTTTACGTGAGATTGTCTTGACAGCTCTGAGGTCTCAAAACTTCTTAAGACTTCTAGTGCATCCATGGTATTGACAGATCCTTTTCCAAATCTAGAGACTCATTTGGTTGCTATAGATCATGCTTCCACTTCACAAGTGCTTATGCTATCTGCCTCTAAGCCTAAAATTGATGTTTTGGTGTCAACACAAAGTAAATATTATGGTAATCCATCATTTTCGTCAAATAACGAGGCTTTAGATCAACCAAATACTTCGAATTCAACTTCGTTTGATCATATTCCATCGCCTATTGCACCACAGTTAACAATAAAACCACCTAAAGGAGTTGTACATAAGTCTACATTTAACCCTTGAGCTCGAGCAGCACAAAACGATAACATAGTAGAAGATCTGGCTCAATCACCTTCTACTATGTCGACACTTGAGGTGCTTCAAAACTGTCGCTCCCATAAGTAGGATTTATTGTCAGCAATTGGTGGAATTGATCCAACGGATTCTAATCTTGTGGTTTTCAACCATGCGGGATATACACCACAATTACAAGATAAAGTAGCTTTCCTGATCTAAGTAAAGGCTTTGAATAAACTCATTCATTGAACCATTGTTAACGAGGGTGATTCTACTTGTATCATGTCAATGAGTTGTTGGAAAACACTTGGCTCCTCGCCTTTGTCATGGTCACCTACAACTTTAAAATATTTTGACAGTCGCACATATACGCCTTGTGGAATTTTGAGTAACCTACAGATTGAACTAGGGGGAAAAATTGTAACTGTCAAAGTTGAGGTCGTTGACAGACCCCTTGACTACAACATTTTTCTAGGAAGACCTTGGGTTTACGTTATGTCTGTTGTGGTCTCGACATACTTTCATATGGTCGCTTTCCCTCAAAAAGGCGGAATCACAGTAATTGATCAACTTAGCTTCTTTGCCTCTAGTTCATAGGCTACTGGAAGCATTCTATTAGTTCACAGACCTCCGATATCTCTTCAGAACGTTGGAGTAGGTATCTTTAAGGATCCTTCCATAACAGGTACTTTTTCGCTACCACCACCATCACAAGTGGCGGAAGTGGAAAGAGTTGAGACTTGCATCATGATATCTTCCACTTCATTTGATTCATGGACAATTCCCAATAATTCTGAAGATGATATGAGTAATGAAATCATGCTGATAAGCCCCATTGAGCTTTCATAACAATAAATATTTTTGGCTTGTGCGGAAAACCTATATTGATTATCACCAATTTTATGGGTAGATTGTTCGTTAGAATATGGTACTTCCTCTAATCCTTTTTCACGTGCATTTTCTACTGATGAAGGAATCATCCAATCAATGATGACAAAAGAAGAACCATGGGAAGATTATCATCATCAATCCCATCTTCCAGATCACAGAAAAGATGTTTCAAATGAACCATATCACCTTTCAATTATTTATTTCCTTTCGAATTCTCTATTTATAAACACAGTTGATTCCGAACGAAACTTGTCAAAGATCAAAGAAACCATTTTCTATCAACATTTTGACCAAAAATGGAATTATAGAGAAGATTCCTATTGGCAAATCTTGTCCTCAGTCCGAACTTGAAACTTATTGTCCGCTTTTCCATGAATTCCGCGACATATTTGGCTGGTCATATGAGGAAATGCCAGGAATTGACACTAGTATTGTTGAACATGAAATTAAAATGTATCTTGATGTCAAACCGGTATGAAAGCACCTCTGTCCTGTTCATCCAAAGAAGGTTTCTGCCATTAAAGCATAAATTGAAAAACTGTTGCATGTTGGTTTCATTTACCCCGTTCCTCTTATCGATTGAGTTTCCAATCCTATTCCTATCATGAAGAAACACGGAACAATATGAGTGTGTGTTGATTATAGGGATGTTAATAACGCTTGCCCAAAAGACAACTATCCCACTCCCTTTATCGACCAGATAATTGATGACTATGTCGGATGTGAAATATTCTCATTTATGGATGGATTTTTCGACTATAATGATATCAATATCCGCCCATAAGACCAATATAAAACTGCTTTTATTTGTCCCTGGGGCACATTCACGTATAGGAAACTCCCCTTTGGTTTGACGAACGTTGGGGAAAATTTTCAGACGGAAATGAATTATGGCTTCCGTGACATCAAAGAAATTGTTCAACCCTATCTAGATGATTTACCTGCTCATTCATGGAAATGGATTGATCACCCGCAACATTTGAGAGCTCTTGCTTCGCTTGACCCTCCTCTTTCTCATTCCTTCGCCTCCACAGAAAGTTTTGTGTTGGTTCCAGTCATTTTCTTGGTTTCATAGTGTCTAAAGAAGGAATTTGACTCAACCATTTGAAGGTTAAGGAAATTCTTGATTTGCTTCCACCTTCCAATTTACTACAGTTACAGAGACTCCAAGGGAAGGCTAACTTTCTAAGGAGGTTCATTCCCAACTACACTGAAATGGCTAAATGATTTACTTGACTTTTGAAAAAGGGGATACCCTTCCATTAGGACCAGGTTGCGCAAGTTTCCTTTGATTCTCTTAAAGATACCTGGATTCGAGCATCATTAATGTATGCCCCTAAATATCAAAAGGACTATTTCCTTTATCTCACCGCTGCAGATACAACCATTGCTATGGTTTTAGTCCAAGAAGAAGATGGGACTGAACATCCGATATATTATTTGAGTCGCAATCTTAATGATACAGAATTTAAGTACTCTTATGTTGAAATGTTAGCTTTCGCTACTATTCAAGCTGTGCAGATATTTCACCACTATATCCTGCTTCGAATGACCACTGTCATTTTGGATTGAAACCCTATGACACATTTTGTCACGTCAATTTCTGGGGGAAAATACTTGAAATGGATTGCCATTTTGTAGGAGTTTGATTTGGAATTCATCAAATCCAAGTCAAAGAAATCTCTAGTCTTCGTCGAGCTTGTTTGCGACCTTCCCTCAACTGATATCAATTCAACAATGGAACCATCGTTTTCGAATGAGTCTTTGTTCCTGATTTTGTCATCTGACCCATGGTATGGGGATATATTGATCTATCTCCATGCCCAAGAATTTTGGCCCACTACCTCTCGCTGACAACAACGACGTATTTATTACCTAGCCAAATATTATCTAATCGTTGGCAACACCCTTTACCGTTGTGGTATCAATACGATTTTATGAAGGTGCCTCACTCATGGAGAAGAGAAGAAAGTTTTGAATGATTGCCATTCTGGTGCTTGTGGTGGACATTTATCTGGTTATGCTACAACATAGAAGATTCTCCATGCTGGTTAATTCTGGCCAACTATATTCAATAATTGCATTATTGTTGTCAGAAGTTGTCATGCATGCCATATTTTTGACTGCAAAACATGATTACCACCTGCACCATTGCATCCTATCATCGTTGTTGGACCATTTGCAAAATGGGGTATCACCGTGGACTATTTTATGAAATGGGTTAAGGCCATGCCTACATTAAACAACAGTGGTGAGACAGTTGCTATTTTTTTCTTCAACCATGTGGTTGCATGGTTTTCCATGCTACAAGCTATAGTTACAGATCATGGGTCGCATTCTCGCAACCATATGATGACCGAATTGACAGCCAAGTCAGGACTTTCACATGATAGTACTACACCTTATTTTCTGCAAGCTAATGGACAAGTTGAGGCTATCAATAAAATCCTTAAGCGAATGCTCCAAAGAATGGTAGGGGTTCATAAACAGAATTGGAATTTAATCCTATACTCGGCTTTGTGGGTGTACTGAACCTCGGTGAGAAATGCAACTGGATTCACACCCTTTCAATTGGTTTATGGTTTGGAAGGAATCTTGCCTATACAATGTGAAATTTTTTCATTAAAACTCGCAACTGGCATGTTACCATACACTTTTGAAGAAGAGGCACGTTTCTTAGAGCTCATTGTAACAGCCCTAGTGAAAATTTCATGTAAAAAATATATAAATACCACGAATGATGGGACATGTATTCCAAGCTGAATGGTGGGTAGAACATCCTAGTGGGTGTTCATTTGGTTGTTTATGGTTAAGGAAATTGGCAAAGGTAATGGATAAGTCACTAAAGAAGAAAAAAGGTATTTTTACACATTTATTTATGAAAATAATGGAAATTAGGAGAATAGGAAGGTGAAAGGTCACATTTTTCATGTGAGGAGGAAATTGAAGGAGAAAAATGGAAAATGAAGAAAATAGAGGCCTCGTTAATAAAAAGGCTTATGAGCATTAGTGGGCAAGACTTGGTCAGTTTAGCTTTCAAGATCTCTCATTATTCTCTCTCTCTCTCTCTCTCTCTCTCTCTCATACTCTTGGATACATAGAGTTTTCTTGGAACACTCTTGGAGGGTGTGGCATACTTGGATTCTTGGAGAAAGAAGGCAAAGGAACAACAAGAAAGCACAAGAAGGCATCGGCATCAATAGCTACATGAGATTTTCTTGCAGGTATCGAGTTGCATGTATGATTTATTCACTAGCTTTGGCATGTATGGCATGTTCATGTGGTTTCTTGGTTGTGATCTATCGTTGGCATGGAGGATTGCCTGGATTGACAGTGGATTTCCTCACCTTGCCATTTCCTAGATAGCCATGGTGATTGTGGATTTACTTTCATTGCTTTGTTTTTGTTGGTTATCATGTTTCCTTAGCTTGGGTTAAGTTATTAGTCTTAGAAGCCCTTGTTGACAAAACTCTCTGGCAACCATGTAACAGCTTGGGTTGAGTTACTAGTTCTAGAAGCCCTAGTTGGACAAATGCTTTGGAAGACTTGTAATAGCTTGGGTTGAGTTAATAGTCCTAGAAGCCCTAGTTGGACAAACGCTGTAGAAAACTTTGGTGGGTTGCGTTAGTAGTCCTGGAAACCTTGGTTAGAAAAAAACTCTAGAAGCCCTGTATAAGTTGTGGGTTGAGCTATGAGTTCTAGAAGCCTTGGTTGGACAAATGCTCTGGAAGCCCTGTATCAGTTGTGGGTTGAGTTACTAGTTCTTGAAGCCTTGGTTGGACAAATGCTTTGGAATCCCTGCAAGGCTTGCATGGAGACCAATCTGATGATGGTTTTTGGTGATGTCTGACCATGAGGTGGAATCACTATTTGATGGGTTGAAGTGGGTAGCCTTTGGAAGCCCTAGATGAGTTTTGATTGATGTGTTCTATGAGATCCCACATTCATGATTTGAATATGGCATGGGGGTGATTGGCTGAAGAGACACTTGGCCCAGCTAATCTATGGTCAGGTGGAACTTGGTAGTCCCATCTTCGGTTGGTTCATCGCATTTATTTATGAAAAAAATTCATTCCCTTGATTTTCATTGCAAATGTAATGATGTATATATTGATTTTGATACCTGATATTTTTATTGTATTTATGTTTCTATTATGTTTTTTTAATATGCACATTTAGCCCCAGAGGTTGTTATAGAGTGGTATCAGAGCATGGCTCAAGCACTTGGACTGGATGGGCTCTATCATATGTAAAATGAAGAACAAAGATTAAATTTTAGACCTTTCTGTCATATCTGTTATAATTTTTCTTCTATGGCATATTAGAATCCAAACATGTGTCCATATTGAAGGTAAATTCCACTGGCAATGTGGTTAAAATTTTAGATATTGGTTCACAATACTTTAGGAATTATGATCTAAAGAAGATGACCTTCCTGAATGCACCTTTAAATAGGTCATGTTAGAATTTTTGCAATAACTCATCTTCTCTAGGCTTTCCGAAGCTGAAATTTTGTCCACATTGAGGTGACATACCACTGATTATGTGGTAGAAATTTCAAATATCGGGTTGCAATATTTTAGGAGATATGAGTAGAGGGAGTCGAGCCTTCTGAATGTTCCTAAAATCATGCCTCAAACAAGTCACGCTGTCATTTTCATTATAACTTCTCTTCTAGGCACTCTCAAGAGATAAAAAAATTTCCACAATGAGGGGAAATCCCACTAATATTGTGATAATAATTTTAGATATTCATTCGATATATTTTAGGAGATATGACCAATGGAAGTCGAGATTTGTGGATACTCTTAGAATTTTGCACCAAATAGGATTGTGTTGGTATTTTTGTTATAACTTTTCATCTATGAAATCTCAGAAGCTGAAACTTGAAACATAGTGAGGGATAATTCTACTGATCATATGGTTTAGTTTCCATAACTTGTACTACTACAGTTT
This sequence comes from Pinus tabuliformis, assembly GCA_031772625.1. Classification (NCBI taxonomy): domain Eukaryota; kingdom Viridiplantae; phylum Streptophyta; class Pinopsida; order Pinales; family Pinaceae; genus Pinus; species Pinus tabuliformis. The sequence continues at coordinate 730,065,032 of CM062809.1, read as the reverse complement.
AGGATATATGCACTTAATCATTCACTATATTAGTTTGCATGCAAAGTGTTTGATGAAATGCTTAAATGGTTCAATGATTAATTGCATACAAACTGTTTGATAAAATGCACCAATGAGTATGTTGTTTGTGGTTGGGGATAGTATTGATGTGTAATAGTATTTTTGCTTACTTGTATGCAAATACCTTGCTATATTAGTTTGCATGTAAAGTGTTTGAAGAAATGCTTACATGCAAATGTAATAGTATAGTAGTTGTTTGAAGAAAATGTAAAAGTATGGTAATTGTTTGAAGAAAATGCTATTTTTAGATGGGATAGTATTATGGTATGATAATATGGATGTAGCTGATCTATGCCTATTTTCATGAAAATAATTTGAAGAGTTGCGTGTAGGGAATTTCAAAGGTTATATGCAAGTAATTTGAAACCTTTCCTGTAAGGAAATGGAAAAGTGGCATGTTTTTAGTTATTATGTTACAAGTGGAATAAGTGCAATGTTTTTGACTTAGTCTCATACAAATGTATGAGAAATAAAAATCAATTTCTTTTCAAGTGTGGTTAAATTTAGTAGAGCTTTGGAGATCCCATTTCCATAATTGGACATTGGAGATCGGGTCATTATAGTAGCTTCATCCTACCTTAGTTTGGACCATGGATAGTAAGGTGGTATGCTTATAGGTTGTCAGTATTGGTGAATTCTTATTTCAAATTAATAGACACAATGTCTTAATTTTTGGAACATGTGATTGAATGTTTATGAATTATATGTCGCTTACATGTTGATTTCATGATACCTACTTACATCCTTGTATGTTAGGTTACATTTTTGAATATTTTGATTACATGTATTAGTCTTGTAGGTTGATTACAAGAATTGATCGCTTATGTTCAACTACATGCATTTATGTGTAGGTGTAGTTGATTTGGCATTGCTTGTGCATACTGTTGGTTGCATGTGGCAATGTGTACAATGGGGTAATGGTTGTTGTTATGCATGTATGGTCTTGGTTATGATTATGCATGTATAGTAAGTAAAACATGCCTTCTATAGCCATTGTATGCAATCTAGGTCATCATGGTGCTATCGGTTGTTATGATGCTATGAGTTGGCTAAGATAAAGTAAGAGATGCAGATCATCAAAGTGAAGTTGCAGCATTAGGCCTCGAGGCAAGGGAAGATCATCATACAGGTATTGCATGTGGGCATGAAAGTATGTAAGTTATATGCATTAGGGTTCCATACATTAAGTTTATGAACATGTATTTGATGTTATGGTTACGTTCATGATAGATGTTAGATGATTAGTGTGGTTATATGCACATGTGTCAGATAGTCAAGAATGATAGTAACCTGTAGTTATATGCATTATTATTGTTGTTTTATATTAGATAACCTGATGATTATGTTGTATGTTGTTGATGAGTATGATATATATATTATTGTTGTTATATGCTATTAACTTGATGATTAGGGTTATTTCGTTGAGATATTGATGTTATAATTTGGATTGGTCATATGAGTGATGGTTATGTCTATTTCCTTAAATATCTTGATGTTATGTGTATTGTGTTAACCTGGTTTGACCTACGTAGATGGTTATGGTTGCAATATTCAGGTATGAACTAACATATTTGTGAGATGGTGTCATACTAATCTAGATTGATCATACATATGTGATTGTTATGCATGAATGAAAAATGCTTATGAGCTTATGACGTGAACATGTTAGTTAGTTACTGTTAGGGATATCATGATTTATGTTTGAGTTGATATGTTGTGAGGTTGTATCATGCTAACGTAGCTTTTTTATGTAGACAAGATAGCCTCCCGTAATACACATTAAGGTATGAGTTTTCTTATGCCATATATTTTGTGCTTGGTTGTTTTATTATGGTGTCTATTTTGTGTTTGAGTGCTTGGTGCTTAGTTGATTTATTTAACATGGCATGTTTTCAAGTGGTTGAATGATTGATTAATTGCTTAATATGAGTATGTGTTCAAATGATTTTGCTTTAAGATGATTGTACTAAAATGTGTGCATTGAGACAGTTGATATGTTCTTGAATGTAGTTGATAGTTGTAGAATTATGTCTAATGACTACGGATTATGACATGATTGTTTGTAAAAGTTGATTTCAATTGATAAATATGATTGTCTTGATATTTGGAACATGTGGTTGACATTTGTGAGCATGATGCAAGGAGTTACATGGAAAGAGAGGTTGCCATGAAATCTTCAAGAAGGCTCTGGTTGAGTTTCCCTGGGAACCATGGGGATCGAGTCATGCTGTTTGTTGTTAGTCTTGTGTTTTTGGTCTTTTTCACTTATTGCGCTTGATTTTCAAGTTTGATTGTGTCTAGTGCATAGCTATGCCAATTTGTTTGCAGAGTCGTGTTGTTATTCGTTTCTGGTTTTCTTATTGTTGTTGTTTCCATTCTTGTCTTTTATGTTTTGATTCTGTGGAACTGGATGGGAAAGAGGAAAGTTGATGGAGCTCGAGGAGAGTTATGTGGTACCTGAAAGGTAATGTAGGATTCAAATGAATCTCAGTGCATGAGTAAGCACAACAAATGGGAAGGCTATGACAATCAGTTGGACTGGCTGGGTCCATTGTAGTAAATGGACAGTAGCAGTATAGTCATGAGTGTAGGTTTTAACCCCATACAGAAATTACCCGCATACGAATTCTAAAACACAGAAAATAAACAATGCAAGAGCATAACACATAAAACACATATACATAGAGATTTTCCTGTGGATCCCAAAAATGGTACTACCAGATTGATTTTTCATTATGTTCCTCTCAATGTTACAATACATATTTATACATGCCGAAGCATCCAATACCATGGACCGAAAACCATCGCATCCAAAACCATTGACCAAAAAACAATCGCATCCAAAACCATGTGCGAAAATCATGCACAAAACCATAGTAGGTCGGCCTAACCTAACATAGGGTCCAAAACCATAAAGTGGGGTTACTTGCACCCCTCAAATCCATGTGACTCCCCTCGCTATGCAATCGGTGCAATAAATGGGCGGCTCCGCCCCCCTTCTAAAACCCCAGTTAACTACGTGGGCTAGTCGTGGAAAGAATATAACACAACCCAACATTCTCCCACTTGTTCTTTTCTTTCCCCAAGGGGCCACAAGAGAGCTTAGTCATTTATGTAGCCCTGCAACACCCATTGTTTCTCTACACCAAGAGAACTTCTCAAAGCTCACAGATTTCGTCAATGCATCTGTAGTATTCTTCAAAGTGTCCACCTTTACCATCAACACCTTTTTGTCTTCTATCATATCCCTCACAAAGTGATACTGAACATCAATGTGCTTTGTCTTTGAATGATATGTAGGGTTCTTTGCCAAGAAAATTGCACTTTGGCTGTCACAGTCTATCCTTATAGCTCCCTGTACTAACCCTATATTTGAACACAATCTCTATAACCAAGATGCTTCCTTGCTTCCATGAGTGGCTACCATGTATTCTGCCTCTGTAGTTGATAGTGCCACTACAGATTGTTTCTTACTCATCCAACTGACTGCACCTCCAAATAGGTTAAACACATACCCACTTCTAGATCGTCTCTAATACAGATCTCTAGCCCAGTTTGCATCAACAAAGCCATGAATATCCAACACTTTGTCCAATCCTGGTCTTCCTTGGTAGCACAAACCATAATCACTAGTGCCACACAAATACCTGAAAACCCACTTCACTGTTGTCCAGTGCTCCATCCCTAGTTTTGACATGAACCTACTCAATACTCCAACTGCATGTGCAATGCCTTGTCTATTATAGACCATCACATACATCAGGCTACCGACTACACTTGTATATGGAACATGGGACATGTCCTCTTCCTCTTGTTGTGTCTTGGGGCACTGTTTAATAGATAACTTTACACCTACAGGAATAGGAACGTTCACCTGTTTACTATCCTGCATATTAAACCTCTGCAATATTGTCTCACCATACTTCCTCTGGTTTAACCAGTGCATCCTCTTTGTCCAATCTCTTTTAATTTCCATGCCCAAAATATAGTTTGGAGCAGCAAGATCTTTCATGTCGAATTTGGAGGATAAATGGGTCTTCAAATCTTGGATAATTTCTTTGTCATTTCCAACCAACAACATATCATCCACATACAAGACCAGATAAATAACACAGTTACCAATTAATTTAAAATACACACAGTGATCTGCTTTGCTTCTGGTGAAGCCAAGTCCCTGTATAAATGTATCAAATTTCCGATACCATAGCCTCGGTGACTGTTTAACCCATAAAAAGACTTCTTTAACTTGCATACTATTTCTTTCTTACCCTTCACCACAAAGCCTTCAAGTTGCTTCATGTAGATCTCCTCTTCCAGATCCCCATGAAGAAATGTTGTCTTCATATCCATCTGTTCTACCTCAAAATCAAAAGCAACAACAACAGATAAAAGTAATCTAATAGAAGTTACCTTGGCAACAGGAGAAAAAATATCACCAAAATCATTCCCGACACATGGGAATAACCTTTTGCTACCAACCGAGCTTTGCATTTCTCCACCTTTCCTTCTGCATTTGTCTTCTTCTTGAATACCCATTTGCTGCCAATGGGTTTCCTTCTAGCCGGCAACTCCACCAGATTGCAAGCCTCATTTTTGTGCAAAGATGCCATTTCATCAACCATGGCCTCTTCCCAAAGTTTTCCATCCTCTGAGTCTACTGCTTCCTTCACAGCTCTTGGATCATCATCAGTAATAGATAAAGAAAAATTTAAACAGAAAGAAGATGGACTATACCTTTCTGGCAGCCTTCTTTCTCGAACTAATCTTCTCACACCCGAAGTTTGTGGCTCTTCATCTTCTAATTCCTCCTCTACTGTAGAGTTTGATTCTTCCTCCTTTAACTCAAATTCTATCTTCTCAGGTTCCTTTGGTTGGACTCCATGTTTAATAACATCGTTCACCTCTCCGAACATCACATCTCGGTTGTACACAACCTTCCTTATTACTGGGTTTCAAATCTTATAACCCTTTAAACCATCCTTATACCAAATAAAGATTCACTTTTCAGATTTACTATCCAACTTGGTTCGTTTCTCCTTTGGAACATGTACATATGCATCACATCCAAATACCCTTAGATGTGAAAGAGAGGGTTTCTTACCAGTCCATACCTCTTGTGGAGTCCTATCCTCCAACACTGATGAAGGTGATCTATTGACCAGGTAACATGCTGTCTCCACCGCCTCCACCCAGAATTTTTATCCTAACATGGCATCACTGAGCATGCTTCTTGCCGTTTCCATCAACGTCTTGTTCATTCTTTCTGAAACTACATTTTGTTGAGGTGTATATGGAGTAGTCTTCTGCTGTGCTATACCACAGTTCTTACAGAATTCTTCAAAATCCTTACTGCAAAAAATCTCCACCATTATCTGTCCTCAACACCTTTATCCTCTTCTCTGCCTGGTTTTCCACCGGAGCCTTAAATTCTTTAAACCTGTCAAAAACTTTAGATTTCTTCTCAAGGAAATATATACATGTATTCCTTGAGAAGTCATCTATAAATGACACATAGTACATAGACTTACCTACATATGGAACCTTCACATGTCCAAACACATCACTGTGCACAAGCTCTAATATCTGTTTCACCCTCTTACCATGAGAGGGAAACTCACCCGATTCTACTTCCCATATACAAAATTTTCACAGAAATCAAAATCCAGAGAGCTATTACACATACCTTGTACCATACCTTTATCATGAAGTATTCGAAGGCCCTTCTCTCCAATATGTCCAAGCCTTTGATGCCACAGCATGGTCTTCTCTCCAGAGACCACTAAATTTTCTGCTCCACTTTCAGGAACCAGAGAGTTGTTGCACCCATGAACAACAGTGCTACCTTGTAGCTTGTACAGAGTTCCAATCCGAACTCCCCACATCTACCAGTGCTCCCCGATCCATCTTGTAGCTATCCTTCTCGAACACTATTTTTACACCTATATCATCCAACTTGCTTATAGAAATTAGATGTTTGTCCAATGCAGGAATATGCAAAACACCCGGAAGTGTTTTAACCCTTCCACCTTGCAGCTTCAACTTTACTTTTCTGCGACAAATGATTCTAGCGTTCCTATCATCCCCTAAGAAGACATCACCACCATCATATTTCTCATACTCATAGAACCACTCTCTATGGGGAGTTAAGTGAAAGGATGCACCTGAGTCAATCAACCATGCCTCATGATCTACATGTGTACTTGAAGAAGTGAAGTACACATCCCCACCTTCCTCTGAGGTGGTTTTCGCCTTTGCAGAAGGAGTATCATCAGATCCCTTTACTTTATTAGGAGCTTTAGATTTACATTCCCTTTTGTAGTTCCCTTCCTTTCCACATTTCCAGCACACCACCTTTATAGGATTTCCTAGAGATTTAGATCTCCCTCTATATTTAGATCTCCCAGTTGATGATTTATTTTTGTTTCTGTACTAGGACTGTCCTCGCACAGACAAAGCATCGCCATTCTGGCTCTCCATATTTTTTCATCTCATCTTCTCCATCCGCAAGGATGAGACTATTTCATCAAACTACATGGCATTTGCATTGATACCTATTGCAATAACCAGACTATCCCACAAATCTGGTAGAGAAAAAAACAAACTGATGCACTTATCTTCATCCGAAATTTTAATATCAACAGATGCTAACTGACTTACCACAGTATTAAATGCGTTCAGATGCTCTACCACTGAGTCTCCATCTTTCATCCTCAAGTTATACAACTTTTTCCATAGGAGCAGTTTATTCACCAGAGACTTAGATTGGTACAAAGTCCCTAACTTGTCCCACAAAGCCTTCATCGTAGCTTCCCCTGATACATTCAACAATATTGAATCTGAGACACACAATCGTATTGTGCTCCTTGCCTTCTGATCCAACTTCTTCCATTCTTCATTGAACACTCACTTTGGTTTAGTACCCGGACCTACCACGATCCACTGATCTTTATCCACCAACAGATCCTCCATCTTGAGTTTCCACAACTCAAAACTCTGACCATTAGATTTCTCGATCTCTATCTTTCCACTGCTCACCATCTTCTTTCACCACCAGAATCGATCTCTCAGATCGCCTACTGAACAGGGTCTACCATAGGCCCGAGCAAAACCCCTCAGCAAAAAAGGAATCCCCTTGAAGCCAAAACAACTCTGATACCAAATGTAGGTTTTAATCTTGTACAGAAATTACCTGCATACGAATTCTGAAACAAAGAAAATAAACAATGTGAGAGCATAACACATAAAACACATATACATAGAGATTTTCCCCTGGATCCCAAAACCAGGACTACCAACTTGATTTTTCATTATGTTCCTTTCAATGTTACAATACATATTTATACATGTTGAAGCATCCAATACCATGGACCGAAAACCATCGCGTCCAAAACCATGGACCAAAAAACCATCGCATCCAAAACCATGTGCGAAAATCATGCACAAAACCATAGGTAGGTCCGCCCAACCTAACCTAGGGTCCAAAACCAAAATTTTTTAGGGTGCTGCCATGGACCCCATAAAGTGGGGTTACCTACACCCCTCAAACCCCCTGTGACTCCCCTCGCTACGCAATTGGTGCAACAAGGGGGTGGGGGGTACGCCCCCTTCTAACCACCCGATTAACTACATGGGCTAGTCGTGGAAAGAATATAACACAACCCAACAATGAGAAAGGTAATAGGAAAAGGTAAAGTAAATTGATTTGAGGCATCATATGCCTTGGCTATTTGGGGAACTACTGTTCTCAATGTTGTGCATGTGTTGCATGAATAAAGGAATTTCTCTTAACCTAGACCTTATGTTATCTGGTAATTATTTTATGATCATAATTATGTTCAAGTTTATATATGTATACATGAATGTATGTATGACATTTTCTGACAAGGTGATGATTTATATATGGATGTATGTATGTATGTATCTATGTTACTATCTGGCAGGGTTTTCAGGGATCATTATGTGGAGGAATGATTGCTTACACAACCGAATGGCATGAAGAAGTTCCTAGTCTTACGAGGAATCAATTAGGAAGAATAGTCACGAAAAATATATGAGGTTAGTATCACATGGATATGATTTGATATTGTATACTTGTATTATGCCTATGTCTATGTTATAACTTTTAATGTTGAAGGACACATCGACAAAGTGAAAGCAGTGTGGTCTACGGCATGCTAGGATAAGCACGGATGAGATACCAAAAGAAAGGTTTCTTGGTAAGGACAGTGTGGTTTTGGATGTGTGGTACTATTGTTGAGCATACATTGTATATGTTGTACATGTTGCATCAATGATATGTGCACTTGTGGTTTTGTGTATACATAGCATGTGTAAATGTTATTTATGTAATGTTATGTACAAGATGGTACAAATAGGGTTGTACGAATATTGCATATGGGGTGTTGTATAGTACTATCTTCATGATGTATATTCGGTGTGTGTGCATATGGTGCTCTGTGGATGTTTGATATGCAGTGATGTGTATGGTTGATGCTATATACATGTTTGATATGAAGTGCTATCTACACGTGGTGTTGTGTGCATGTTGTACATATGGTGTTGTGTTCATGACTGTACAAGTGGTATTGTGAGCATGTGGTGCCGTGTACATGTTGTACATAAGGTGATATGAGCATGTCGTGATGTGTACATGTCATGCTTGTGATGCTATGTACATACGGTGTCTCGTACAAATCGTGCGTGTGGTATTGTGTACACGTTGTACAATGGTGTAGTGTAAATGTGGCATTGTGTAAACATTGTGCAGGTGGCGCCATGTAAATGTGATTTTGTGCACATGTTGTGCAGGTGGTGTAGTGTATAGATGGTACTGTGTACATGTTGTACATATGGTATTGGTGCATGTGTGGTATTGTGTGCGTGTCATCCATGATGTGTTATGGGAATGCAGTATTATGTATGTGAATTGTGTAGTCATGGTATCATGACATATGCATTCATTGTGTTCCACCCTAGACATGTATTTGTGTTAGGTTGTACATAAGGTGTAGGTGCATGTATTGTGTTATACACAAGATGTAGGCGTATGTATTGGTTTTTGTCGTACAATGGGTGTATGTGTATGTGTTGTATGTCAGGTGTAGATGCATGTGTTGCATGGAGTTGTATGTCGTATGTGGTCATATGTCTATGATGCACACTATGCATATGTGCACATGGTTGAGGAGAAGGAATTGGACGTTTGTCGAGTCTAGCAACCAATCCAATGTGTGTACAAAAAGAACAAAGGCAGAAGTAAGGATCGATGAAGGATAAGTATCAGTATTGTGTTTCGGTTTTAGTATGCATGTGATTTATGATTATAGTCCATCATGATTCCATGTGATCTATGGTTTTTATTTCTAATGGTCACATGTCATTTATGATTTTGATGGTTAATGATTTGAGCTAACCTGATGTGATATTTTATACATGTTGATTTGGTCAAATATGCTAGTTTGACTTGTTATGACCAGAAGCGAACAAGATTTCAAATGTACCTTATTGATGAGCTACCAATCAGGTATGATGTGAATTTATTTTAATTTATTTTAAAACTAATGGAAGCTATGTGCATGGTACAGGAATCATGAACATGCCAAGTTGATTAGCTGAAATCAACTACAAGAATTAGCAACTTGATATGGTGGTTTGGTGGTTTCTTATGGTGGTTTAGTATTTTCTTTATTGTGGTTTAGTATATGCTTTATGGTGATTGATATATGCTTTATGATGGTTGATATATGCTTTATGTTGGTTCATACATGCTATATGATGTTAGTATATGTTTGATATATGTTTGGTATATGATTTGGCATATTCTTTGGTATATATATTTTGATGATGTTTTTATGTGTACACCCGTGTATGGATGTAAATACTGTAACGAGTTGTGTTATAAATCTTGAATATCTAGTATGGGTGTGATGCTATTATGCTATCATGTGGTTATATTATCATGATGTTATGATGTCATATGAGTTTTCTTGAGAAGGATGATCATTGTAAATACTGTAATGCGATGTTTTATAAAGCTCCACTATGCGGTATGTTGTCATGTTTCCATGATGTTTTGATTCTGAGCAGATCTTTCATTGTAAATGCTACAACAAAATATGTTATAAAGCTCCATGGGCAGCATGTTTTGTTTTCAGAATTCTTGTTGGTTATGGGTGTCACTGAACACCGAGGAAAGTGTTCCCCCAAGGGGGAGGGTTCTGTAACAGCCTTGGTGAAAATTCCATGTAAAAAAATATAAATACCAAGGATGATGGGACACGTATTCCAAGCTAAATGGTTGGAAGGACATCCTACTGGGTGTTCATTTGGTTGTTTATGGTTAAGGCAATTGGCAAAGACAATGGATAAGGCATTGAAGAGGCAAAAAGGTATTTTGGCACATTTATTTATGAAAATAATGTAAATTAGGAGAAAAGGAAGGTGAAAGGTCACATTTTGCATGTGAGGAGGAAATTGAAGGAAAATGATGGAAAATGAACAAAATAAAGGCCTCATTAATAAAAAGTCTTATGAGGATTAGTGGGCAAGACTTGATCAGTTTAGCTTTGGAGCTCTCTCATTATTCTCTCTCTCTCTCTCTCATACTCTTGGAGACTTAGAGTTTTCTTGAAACACTCTTGAAGGGTGTGGCATACTTGGATTCTTTGAGAAAGAAGGCAAAGGAAGAACAAGAAACCACAAGGAGGCATTGAAATCAACAGCTACATTAGATTTTCTTGTAGGTATCGAGTTGCATGTATGATTTATTCACTAATTTTGGCATGCATGGCACATGCATGTGGTTTCTTGGTTGTGATCTATCATTGGCATGGATGATTTCCTGGATTGGCAGTGGATTGCCTAGCCTTGCCATTTCCTGGATATCCATGGTGAGTGTGGGTTTACTTTCATTTCTTTGTTTTTGTTGGTTCTCATGTTTCCTTAGATTGGGTTGAGTTATTGCTCCTAGAAGCCCTGGTTGAACAATCGCTCTAGAAGTCCTGTGATAGCTTGGGCTGAGTAACTAGTCTTGGAAGCCCTAGTTGAACAAACACTCTGGAAGCCCTATAACAGCTTGGGCTGAGTTACTAGTCCTGGAAGTGCGGGTTGGACAAACGCTTTGGAAACCCTTGGTGGGTTGAGTTACTAGTCTTGGAAGCCTTGGCTGGACAAACACTCTGGAAGCCCTGTACAAGTTGTGGGTTGAGTTACTAGTTCTGGAAGCCTTGGTTGGAAAAACGCTCTAAAAGGCCTATATAAGTTGTGGGTTGAATTACTAGCTCTAGAAGCCTTTGGTGGAAAAACGCTCTGGAAGCTCTAGAAGGCTTGGATGGAGACTAATCTGATGATGGTTTTTGGTGATGTTCGACCATGAGGTGGAATCACTATTTGATGGGTTGAGGTGGGTGGCCTCTGGAAACCCTGGATGACTTTCCATTGATGTGTTCTATGAGATCCCACATTCAAGCTTCAAATATGGCACGGGGGTGATTGGCTTAAGAGAGAATTGGCTCAGCCAATCTGTGGTCGAGTGGAACGTGGTAGTCCCATCTCCGGTTGGGTCATTGCATTTATTAATGAAAAAAATCATTCCCTTGATTTTCATGTGAAAATGTACTGATGTATATATGGATTTTGATAGTTGATATGTTTATTTTATTTCTGTTCCTATTATGTATTTTTTATATGCACATTTACCTCGGGGGGTTGTTACACTCACCCATCTAGATGAAACTTGTCATGAAGCTGCATTAGCTAATGAAGCACATAAGAAATGGATAAAGATGCAATATGACCAAAATCTCAAGCCTCACATTTTCTCAGAAGGAGACCTGGTCTTGATTTATGATCAGGAAGCTCATAAACTAGGAGCAGGGAAATTTGAACCATTATGGATGGGCCCTTATATTGTCAAGCATGTTTTGGCAAAATGTGCTTATGAGTTAGTTGATTATGACGAGATCCCATTGTCGCAGCCTCATAACGGCTTGTATTTGAAATGTTACTATGCCTGATTTTGTGTATTAATAAGCACTGTATATATGCTTTGTTTGCATGTGTGTGTGTCAGTGTGATTTATAGAATTTTTATGTGGTAAAGTAATCCGCTTTACATTTGTTGTAGATATCAGAATATTTGGTACCATTTTTTGGTTATGCCGATGGTGCTAGTCATAGTACGCAGAACCTATCTTCTGCAGCATGGCCCATATTCACACCAAGTGGAAAGTTAGTGAGTTTTCAAGGGATTTGTATCGGTCATTCTATGAATAATGTCACTGAGTATATCGTGTTGATCAAACTCCTCTTTGATGACATTTCTCTTGGCATTTGCCAAATCGTCACTAGGCTAGACTCGCAACTTGTTGTATTGTAACTAACAAATGTTTATACCGTCTAAAATCCAAAAAATTATCATATGTTCCTTAGAATTTGTATATTGGAAAGACATTTTGATTACATTCAATATCATCACATTTCCAGGAACTTTAACACATTAACTGATTCATTAGCAAACTATGTGTTAAACAGACATTTGCAACACATGTAAAAGTAAAATTTTCAATTCACATCAATAGTTGAATAGGATTGCACATAACGATATATAAAAACCCAGAAAGTAAAAATAGATATATGTTTTAAAGGTTTTTACAAACTTTGTATCTAAGACATGTTGGTCATCTGACCTTGAAACTCAAAATGTATAAAGAAAAACATCTTGAGTAAACCTAATGATGCTCATGATAATAGGTCACAGCCTGATCTATCATGCGCAATAGCCTCATCCAATGGCTAGGAACACCAATAGTGTGGCGCTATAGCCTCATCGGTAAATCCTCGATCCAAATATCTGGAATAAGGAGAGTTACCCCTCTACATGATCATGCAACTCTGCCAGTGTTTTGGTCAAATCTAAATCCTAGAGAGCTGCTCTACCGACATTTCTCCATGCTGGTTCACCCGCCTCCTGTTTATGACCCATAGGTTGAATAGTACCAACATCAGCATGCATGAGTACATTTTTAGTTTAGCCTTGGAAACAATAAAAACACAAAAACACGTAGAAACTTAAAAATCAAAAACACTTAGTCAAAAACAATTTACCTATAGCACCTCATTCGGCACCCACTAGTAACCTCAAATTTGGATCTCCACAAAAGTCCATCCCCTCATATGGATGCTCCTCGATGACAATGTGTTGTCGACTAAGCCAACTGAAGGATGCAGGAGGAAATGTTATGAAACCAGCTCAAGAAAAAGATAGAAAAGATAGATCAATGCCTTAGAATTCAGCCTCTTCGAGGGGGAAACCTCCTTTACATTACATAAATGAACAATTCTTCAATGATAAAAATGAAAAGAACTCCTTTCTATATATAGGAGTCTAAGGGGTCATAACATAATCAGAGCCGACATAACAATAATAATGTAAGGGCACAATAATAACAATAGTGGGCTTCTATGGGGCACAATAGTAACAATATGGGCACTACATGGGTACATCAATATAATAAGTGGGTTGTACTAATAACAATAAGGGGTTACACTAGTAGTATAGGGGCCTAACATGCCCCTCTCCTTCAAAAAGCATTGTCCTCAACACTTGAGTAGTTCTTGATGCTTCTGTATAAAATTCTTGTCCTCCCATGTGGAATCTTCAACAGGGAAGTTCTTCCACTTGATGAGATACTCTGAAATTGATCGATTTCATAGCTATTGGGTTCTTGTTTCTGTGACTGCTCCAAGTTCCAATATGATTTTCCCTTCCTCTTCAATTTCTGGCAATATTGTTTGAATTGGGATCTTTTGCAACTTTTGAATAAGTGGCCATACTTCTTCATCCTTCTTCCGTTCATCCCTTGCTTCATTTATCCAATCATAGAAATAGCACAAAACAGTGCTTCCACATCCTCATCCTTGAAGAGTCTTCCCATTCGGTAAGGTCGCCATTTTTTAAGTGCATGTAGTATTGCAAAAATTTCCTTCTCATAAATAGCTTGCTTGAGATGTAGCAGTAAAAATACCCAATCACCTACATCAAAACATTTTTCACTACAATGTTGATCTACCTGTTGTTTTGTTTGATTTTGCACCGAAGTGGCGTTATCCTTTAAAAGTTGGAGAACTTGTTGTTGATGCTCGATGTGATGTTTCACTGCTTGAACATTTTTCTTCTTGATATATCCTTCTATCTCTAGAGTTTGAGGAGTGGTAATTTCTTCCAATCCTTTACAAGATATGGTCGGATTCATTTCTTGATGCTCGATGTGATCTTTCACTTCATGAACATTTTTCTTCTTGATATGTCCTTCTATCTTGATAGTTTGAGGAGTGGTAATTTCGACCAATGAATTACAAGATATGGTTGGATTCATTTCTTCTTTCTCGATGTGATCTTTCACTTCTTGCACCTTTTTCTTCTTGATATGTCCTTCTATCTTGAGATTTTGAGGAGTGGTAATTCTTGCCAATGCTTTACAAGATATGGTCTAATTCATTTCTTCTTTCTCTGGGGTGGGGTCCTGGCGTATATCTTCTTCTTTTGATGTTTCTTGATCCCTTTCCTCCTCCTCTTCATATTCTATGTAAAATAATTTCTTCTCAGTACACTTATGACCTTTAGTGCATTTGCTATCACAATTGTAACAAAGACCTTTTTCTCTTTTTTCTTCCAATTGTTGTGGTGTAACCCTTGTAGGTTGTGGAAGGCTAGGAGAAACAACACTTTCATCTTTATAGTTGTGAGGAGTATGCTTCCTAGTTTCCATAATTTTGCTTTCCACTATGTCACAAAGCCCTTTTACTCTTTCCAATTGTTGTGGTGTTGCTCTAAAGAAGGTGTTGCTCTTTGTATCCTCATAATGTGCTATCATTTCCTCCGTGAAAATTGACCACGTAACAAGTTGTTTACGAGAACAAAGCCCTTCATACCATAAAAATTGATCTGGTTCTAAATATGAAGATGCAATACATACCTTCTGTAACATTGGTACACCATGTAGATCAAAATATTGCTCCATCTGAAGTATCCAATTTACCAGATCCTTACCATCAAACTTCCTCATCTTGCTTTTTCTTGATTTTAGGAGCTTGATCTTGAAACCACTGTAACTCTGTACTTTCGGATCTTTATGTTCTAAAATTGCGACCTATAGTAGCCCTCTGTCTCCTCTTTCCAATGCCACCAGTTTGATCCAAATTCGATTCTCCAAGAAAGAGTTATACACAATCGCCCAAGATGACCTGATTATAGACCCTTCCAGAAGAGAAAACTTGTATGAAGTGCCACATGTCATTGTTTCGACCTTTGGCACTGAAAAATATATACAAGAAACTACAGTCCGTTCTATCTCTGTACCTTCTTAGGAAATTTCAATCCGATGCACAGAGAGAAAGTTATGATGATTTTCCCTAGGTCACCTGTTTGAAATGTAATTCAGGAGCTTGCAAAAAGACCAACTTCCTCAGATCATATCTCCCAAAATATAGCGTGAAAAGATCTGAAATTGGTACCTCAGGTTCAGTACGATTTCTTCTCAAATGGGTTTTTTTTTAGCTTCTGAAATGTCGCAGAAAAAAAGTTATAGTGAAAATTCCACGATGACCTATTTGGAGCAATGAAACCCTAGAATCCAAAGCTCTGATACCAAATGTTATGAAACCAACTCAAGAAAAAGATAGAAAAGATAGATCAACGCCTTATAATTTAGCCTCTTCGAGGGGGCAACCTCCTTTACATTACATAAATGAACAATTCTTTGATGATACAAATGAAAAGACCTCCTTTCTATATATAGGAGTCTAAGGGGTCATAACATAATCAGAGCCGACATAACAATAATAATGTAAGGGCACAATAATAACAATAGTGGGCTTTTATGGGGCACAATAGTAACAATATGGGCACTACATGGTACATCAATATAATAAGTGGGTTGAAAAAATAACAATAAGGGGTTACACTAGTAGTATAGGGGCCTAACATGAAATGAGATTAATGATTGACCAACATGTCGAGCCATCAACTCAACCCATCTTTGCATCCATGGATCTCTAGGACCAGTCAAACTCAGTGCCACATATTAAAGTTGCATCAATGGAACTATCTCTAAGGTAAAGGCAATCAAGATCGAACCATAGCTAAAAATTTTTGTCTTACCACTCTTTACCTTGGTCAGCTGCTCTTTCATCGAAGAATGAACTGCCTCACACTAGTTGAATGTAGTTGGATCAAGGCACTCAAGTGAAAAACTACATATATGATCTGTTCACCAGATGAAGTGTCGCACTACTTTCCAACTTTGTGATGGTGAAAAGGATTGTTCACAAAGGAAAATCACAAACTTCCCTGATGCTGATCTTCCCATCCTTACTAGGATGTGTACCTGGTTGACAAAATTGTCGAATGTAATCCCTCACTGATTCACTCCCACAGGCAGAACCTGAAAGAGATATCAGGGCACCAAGTCTTGAAAACCCTATAAGGAAGTAAACATCATCGATCAAAATAGGAAGAACTTTGCCTCCTATGTGAAAATCCAGATACGTTGGATACCATGAATGAACTAGGAATTGCAATAGTTCTAGTTGTTGCCTCATCCTATACAACCTGAAGTATTTGAGCAACCCACAGTCTCTGAGGGCCTCAACTGTACCCAGATCATTAAGGGAAACCATATCCTATTCTTCATGCTCTCTTTCTCACCAAGTAATAGTCATTCTGATCCGATCAAAGCCTGCAATCAAACCATAAGCTTAGTTAGGATCCATTTCATGCAAAAAATTGAAGGATTTTTGGGTAAAACAGGAGAAACAAATTCATCAACTGCGCCCAGTGCAACCCAGGCCTTGAAACAGTGCATTGCAGAGTAGGTACCCTTCTATTTGGGTGAACTGTAGTGAAATTTTTGATGTGATGAGCTGCTTCGATCCCAAGGCGAAGTATATTTACCCTAGGGACCCCAAAAACATTAAAAACATGCTTGAAACTATAAAAGAATGCACTTAAAGGGAAGAGAAAATGTAGATCTCCTACTTGGTCTTGACGGTGTGACAAATGATCCACAAAATCTCTCGCAATCATCTACTAAAGTTCGAGGTAAAAATTGGTTCAGAGCACAAAACTGAATGGTAAATATAAAATGGTGAAAATGACTTGGTAAATTCTTGTTTTATGGTTATTTGATGTCATTTAATGAATAAACTATACTTTTTTACCCATTTTCAGCAATGAAACGGGTATGTTTAATCTGTTTGGTGTTGCTTTGAACAGATTTACAGCTGATATAGTGAATTCGGTGTTCATGATCGTTAAACATAAAAGAAGTAACCCCCCTAAAGTCCTCTTTAAGGTCTTTTTAGACTCTTGATATATGAAAATATTGTCGAGCACTTGTCCTTTTCAGCTCATTAACGAATTGGAAACAACATCTGCTTAGTATAAGTTTAACCCTTTTCCAGTCTGAGATAGATTATTTACGAAAAAGGAATATGTTGATTGAACATGGTCAATAGGATCTCTCTTGTATTAGTTTACGCTTTTTGGGACTTGAGAGACAAAATTATGAAAGAGAACTTGTGGAGTTTTCTTTTTTGTCCCTTTTTAGAATCTCTAAACATGAAAAGGACCGAGTTCTCATTTTCATTAAACTCATTAAAACATCAAATAGTGACAAACTTGTCCATCATGACAAGACCAAGTTTCACCTTTGCTAGACTCATTAAAACATCACATAGCAATAGATGCACCCAAAGGGTGGAATTATACTACAAGCATATGTTATCCTCCTCAAGGTTGTTAAAAAATAAATAGGCACTAGTCAGCAATGACTGGGGAAAATGGGAAAAGGGATAAATCACTTTATGGTAGCAAGTCGCTCTTGAACATGACACTTTCACTTCATCTCTGTGACAATTTGGGTTGGGTTATCTTCTTGATGGTTATCATACCTATGGCCTATCACACCATCCATCACTTTGGTTTTGGATCAATGCTGTGAATTCATTTAGTGTCACTGACATGTTCAAGAGAAGTAATTCAGTAAAACTCATCCTTTGCGATACTCATAAACCTTCATTTTCATGACCACCATTCCTGAACCTTGTGTCGTCAGTCACATTCCGTCTTGAAAATCATTACACTCATTTAGTGTCATTGGTGTGCGATACATCAAGGCCGTCCTTTGACGAGTTGCTTCTTATCAACATCAACACATTATCCAAGAAGTTGACTTAGAAACACCCTTTCAGTACCTTGGGGCTTGCATACATCAATGATAAGTTTCTCACTTCTAGTGACATGTTGACATCACTCGCCTTCGACCGAAAAACTTTGTATGGTGTTCGACATCAAAAAATATATTCACACAATGCATAATGTACTGCAGTACCTTGAGAATCATTATCATTATCGGTGATCTCTCTTGCATCTATTAATGGCTTACATCATTTGTTGGTAATCAGATGGTGTCTTCCCATGTTTGACTTCAGATCACATATTCACATGGTTAGACTCGTACATGAGCGAACGATTGGACGAAATAGAAGACCCCAGATCTAGTTTCAGCCATTCGAGCTGCGGTCTTAGGAAAAATACTAAATTATCTGTATGATGGCTTTACATTGATGGTCATCCCATCATGGGTCTATATCTGTAGATGACTATCTATGTACATGTAATGAAAAGTTTATATGTTGAGTATGGGTATGCCTTCCCTCAGCAATACATGAAAAAATTCAAAATATCATGATGTAATGTATTGTAATCGATGCATGTCACCGTCCGCTTCAGTTCCTCTCTGTCACATCATAAAGAATATCACTCGACATTATCATTTTCGACTTCATGCTTTAGGGGGCAACTATTATTGGTCTATTTGGGCAAATCACTCCCAACATTTAGATCAATACTTTTAGCACTCATAAAACCCTAATTCAGTTGTTACATGCCCTGGAGAAGTCAACTCATTGAATTCCTCCTTCTATGTAAGTTTCATGGCCTGAAGCCTTCTTGACATGCCAACTTAGGACACCAACACAACCCAAGCCTTAAGACAGTGCGCTACAGAGTAGGCAAGCCCATTGTGGCCTGCACTGTAGTGCACTTAGGCCCTCTTTAGCTTGCACTGGGCAAGATTGAGTGAATTTTGCATAGGGTTCTGCGAATATTTCTTCATTCTAGAAGACTTTAGAATTTTCCCATCTCTTATCCGCTCCTATGATCTCGAAATTGGATAGGCTAAGGATCCATCAACCTCATATCCTCTCATCCCTTGCTCCATGGAAGCTAACTCCATGAATGGAAAGCCACTGAATACCCTTATTTATGACAAAACCACGTCCATTTACTATAAATTGAGCACTCATCATAGTGATCAAGGGCTAGAATCTGAAGATTGTAAGGAAATTCTATTGGTTTAAGGATTGAGTTTATGTAAAGCAATGTTATGCTACTGGAGTGTTGAGCTTTTGATGTGGTGAGGGTTGAACTGAAGCTGGAGTAGTGGCACAGGATCGAACTGTATTTGGTGATACTCTTCCTTCTACATTAATAAAGTTCTTATTCCTTTTCTCATATGATTTTTCATATCTGTGATCATTATGTGTTTCAATGTATTTGATTCCATTGTTTTATAGTTGATAGTTCATATATGCTTTGATCGTTTCTTGTTTCTATTTCTCTTGATGCAAGTACCTCTTGAGCAGATTTGGCTCAAGTGGGAGTGACAGGAGCGATTCAAATGATATTTAGGAAGCAAAAGGCAACAAGTAAATTCCTTCATGTCATCTATCTTCTATAAGAAAAGGTTAAACTACTTTCTTTTTGTTGTTTAGGTGTAGTCACCCACCTAGGGAAAAAGTGTTTATCCGTAGATACAAATTCCATGTAACACTATGGAAGCAATTAGTGGACATGAATGGACTTAGCGATGTTCATACATGAATGTGATCAGAAGAGGAAATGATTAAATAACTGAAAATTATCACACTAAGACAGACTATGTATACTATATTTGACATAGTTAAGACACATGTTTAATTGTGTCATATAATTTAGTATATCAACACTAGAATAATGATGTGACATGTTATGTGAATGACACATTAAATGATGGAAATAGATATGTAATGGATGTCGTTTTTATTTTGGCTGATTGTCATTGGAAGGCTTATGAAAAAATTTCAAGTGAAATAGGAAAAATTGGTACATTTTACCAATTATTGGTACCACATGTCAATGGGCCATTTTCATGGATTAAAATTAATTAAATGTTAAGGATTATCTTTAAAATGCTTCAATCTATTCAAATCATTTATCATAGGGATCAATAATCATGAAAAATAACCAAATTATGCTCAAATGTCAACTCATATGGAAACAATAATTTATTATAGGGATCAATAATGAACAAAAATAAGTAAATTATGGTAAAATGTTAGCTCATATGGAACCCAAATTTATATGTGAAAATTCCTTTATGGGAAAAAATGGGTGTTTGGTGAAAATGTTAGTTTTATTATTAGAAGAACTACCTATAGTTTTTTATTGCATACTCAAAGGCATATAATCTTTAATGGTTGAGTGAAATTATGAATATTCTATAAATATATAGATATGATAATACAAAGTAATAGAATAGGAAGAGACAATCAACCTCGGAATATGAAACCAATGGCCACAACATCATTTTATATATGTGTGCTTGGTTAATGGAATCCATTCATGTTTTATGATTTATTTCATGTGTCTTGACATGGTATTAGATCCAAATTTAGGTACATTTTCCATTCAATGTAACTCCTTTTCAGCCCACTCAAACTTGTCTCTCTATTTTCTCCACCATTATGTCTTATTAGAACTACTTATTCACTCTGCTAATAATACTTTGCATTATTTACTTTATGTTTATTACCACCGTACCTCCATGACTATTCATCGAACCGAACACTCCTTGAAAAACACATTGACTTCATTGATAATGTCATATGTTCACTAACTCTCATCCTTCTACTTCTCCCTATTTCTCACATGCCTATTTTAATAGGTCTATGAGTTGATTATTGATGAATTTATAAAAGCTCAGACATGGAGTTTACAAATATCCACCGTATGAGGGTTTCCAAATATATGAACAAATACAACAAATTTGGTTAATTATTTCACATAAAAAAGGTGAATTGTGTATTTTTGTGATCTTATTGGAAGGCTAAACACGAGTCTACACTCTTGGCTAGAATTTACAACATCTTGTTGGCCATAGTATGGGCCCTTGATTGTGAAAAGAAGTAAAAGAATCAAGCCCTCTTGTGTTTCAAGTTTGACATTTCCTAGGGATTTGAGGGTTTTGTGAGGTCTTGTTATCCGAACATGAAATCTACACCATATGCATAGCATGCCACTTCCAGTGCTCACATCGCATCCACCACACTATTAACATGATTGACACCTTTTCTACTCACAAAGCTTCAAATCAATATGAAAATATCTAGATTTGTTTCCAAAATAATCTAAATGACAAGGGCCTTCTCATATTTATAAGTTTCAAGATCAATATCCTTGAACCATTTTGGATATACTTGTAAGCACATCTTCCACTAGTTTTTTTGAAAATAGAAACGTTTCAAAATTAGTATTTTTGAAGTTGAAAGATTTGGAATTAAAAATATATATATATTTCGATGTAGGAGAATAAACTCCCCCCTAGTTCAAATCAAAATATAGAATATTCCAAAAGGCACATCATTCCAAGAGTTTGTTATGATATTATTGTTTTGAGTGATATTATGGATATTTTGAGGATAGATCATATCTTAAATGATCTGATCCTTGTAATATTTCTTTATGTGTGTGAGCCTTAGGGTGTTGAGAAGAAAAGAGAGCAATGTAATATCAAACCAAGAGGTGGCATGGCCCAGAGAGGCCTTAGTGTATAATGAAGCTCAAATTTAATGAAAATATGTATTATGTCTAACTATGTGTTTCCATGTGCTTCTGCACATAAACCTTCTATGTATAAATTACATTAAATCACAACTTATATGCATGTGATTAGAGGAGTGTCAGTGCAGGTTGGGTGCATAGTAGAAGCGTGGAAAAGATCCATCGTTAGTTATTGTCTGATTGATGTTGATCTTTTAAAGAATGGTATTGGGTTGATCATAAAGGCTGAGATTTGTCATTCCCTATTTGTGAATTAATAGAGCAAGGAACAGGGGGATCTCAAATTTTCATCTACATCTTGGCCTTCAGCCTTTCATCAACTCATTCGAACAATGAGAAATTAATAATATCATTGATTTGAGAACAAATGCCTGAGTTATCAATTAACATGCCTTGAGATATGGTGAGTTTCACATTATTTGTAGTCTTGTCTATTAGCAAAGAGACATCAGGAAGTCGTATTACTCAAGGAAATTTAGATTCTTAAGACATGTTGACACGAAATTTTATGGGTGATTTTTAAACTGATGGTCCTAGAGAACAAAAAATTTCATGTAAAGTGCACAATCCCAATATTAGTATGATGATCAACATCTTGAGGTGAAAGTTGAATTTTTAGGAGTTTGCTATAAACTAGAAATGGGACATGATCTGAGAAGTCTCAACATTGATACAAGAGAAGGCTTACACCTTTTGCACTTAGGCCTTAGAAATAATTCAGGGTCTTGTGGTTTCCCTAAATAGTGCTAGAGTAAAGGAAATTGGTGTTGACCTACATTGCTTGGCATTATGTTTAGAGTTAGACAAGGAAACTTGGGTTGGCAATGATATCTCATTGTAAATGAAAGGAGATCATACATTCTACTACTTTTGTGGACATGATCAGTCCAATGTCATGAGCCCATAATCCACACATTCCAAAGATGAAATTTCCACATAAATTCAGTTTTTTCAGCCCCCAAAATTATATTTTACTAAGTGGTATAAAAGTGGGGAAAATAATTTCCCGCTTGTTGGAGAAAGGATAGAAACTTCCAATTTCAGTTGGGTAGAAGTTTTTGAGACAGATCCATAGTTAGAAATGTTGGTGGAGTTTTCTAGAGTACAGAGAGCCAAAGTAGCTCCTAAGAGGAAGTGAGTAGTGCATAAGCCTATAGTCACGAGTGCTTAAGACGTTCTATCACAAGTAACTTGGAATACAGAAAGGCCAAGATTAAGAGAAATATTGATGAGGTATTAGGTAGCAGGTGTAGAGTCTTGATATAGAGAAATTCTTGGCTTCATAAATGTGGTGTAGTAGTGATTATAAATGATGAAAATATCATGAATATTTTCTAGCATGTGTTGGGCCATGGGATTGTCATATTTTTTCATCTATTTTTCCTGTTTCTTTTTCATCATTTTTGAACAACAAGACCACATTTTACTATTGTAACAACATTTATTCACCCAAGAATGTCATTTTCAATATGTCACTTTCTTGGTCTAACACTGCTTATAATTTTACATAAGAACTACTCTCTTAAGTGATTTTTATTACAAAACTAATATATGGGCTATTTTAGGTTTAAATTGTCTGTTGAGGTTACTCTTACAAGATTTCATTTTTTAATTTCCTTACCAATTTGGATCAAAGGCTCTATGAGTTGCTACTGATATACAAATATTTTTCCTCGTGCATGTTGTCTTCTCTAATTAGTCACATGAACCACATCTAGGAGTGAATCAACTCAAATCTAGTTCAACCACTAGGAGATATTCATGGAGCATACAGATCACTTAGTGGAGATTCTTTGTAAAATTTTTGTAATTAAGGGAAATTAATAAAACTTCACCCCTACCATGGAAACCATTGTATCATTATTAAAATATCTTTTTTTTTAATATCAAATGAGAATCAAAATATTTTCCCTATAGGATTTCAATTTGTGATTAGTTTGTAGGACCCACTTACTTAACTAGAACAATGGAGGTCAGCTCATGTCATAATAACCCTCATCTTATGTTTACCCCTACGAGTTTGTGAATTTAGGTAAATATGGGAGGGGTGGTTACAGAGTGGTACCAAAGAGAGGTTGCAACGCTAAACCTCAGGGCAAAAGTAGATGGTCATACAAGTTTGTATGTTTGGCCTGAAGATATGATGGTTAATAGTTGTTATATGCATTGTGGTTATATGCTTGCCTATCATTCTATTGTTGTTGTGGTTCCATGCATGATAGATTCTAGTTGATCAATGTAGTCATATGCACATGAATTAGATAATCATGCATGATAGTATCTTGTTGTTATATGCATGATGATTATTGTCGTTGCAGTTAAGTTCTTCATATTATTATGTATCATGCTAATCTAGATTGGTCTATGTAGATGCATATGGTTATGATATTCATGTATGAGTGTATATACTTACGATGTTGTGTCATACTAATATCGACTAAATTGTGCAGATGTGAATGTTAGGCATGCAAGTCATTTGTTTATCAGTTTATCATATGGGCATGCTATTTAGTTACTGTTATGGATATCATGACCTTATTTATGTATGCGTTAATGTGCTTGTGAAGTTATATCATGCTAGTCTAGATTAATTATGCAGAGAAGAGAGCCTCTCGTGAAATACACTAAGGTATGATTTCAATTATGTCTCTACTTGATTTATCTGACATGGTATGTTGCAAGAAATAATTACCATAGCTTAGTGATCCGAATTTAAACAGGAATGCAAAAAATTACAAATATAACCATAAATACAGAGATGAAGCAGAAATAACACTATCTTTCATTAATATCAAATAATGAAATATGATTACAAATAGAATGGAAATGACAGTAGCTCGGGCGATGGTAGCTTATCTCTTAGAAGAGATGTCGCGACTACATGCCTCTAAACTGAGTTATAATGAGGCTCAAGGGCCTTTTTATTATTGAAAAATAAGAGGAAACCATAAACAACCAAAACCCTAACCGAAGGAGATGTAACACCAAGAGTTTATGGGCCCCATTAGGGTTAGTTGGGCAGCCAACTTCCCGGGGTCGTAACTTGGTCATATTATCTCCGTTTGGCATGCATGACACATCATTGGAAATATCTCTCCGAGGACTAGAACTAAAAACTTGATTTCAATGAAATTGATTGCAAGTGATTTCATTGAAATCATGTTTTGAGTTGTAGTCCTCGTAGAGATCTTTCCAATGAGGTATCATGCACATCAAACAGAAATTAAATAACCAAGTTATGACCTCGAGAAGTTGGCTACCCAACTAACCCCAACAGGGCCCATAAAATCTTGATGTTACATCTCCTCAGGTTAGGTTTTTGGTTGTCTAGGGTTTTATTGTATTGTTCAATAATGAAAAGGCCCTTGTGCCTCATTGTAACTTAGTTCATATGCATGTAGCCACCACATCTCTTCTCAGAGATAAGCTACCATCACCTGAGCTACTCTCATTTCCATTATGTCTGTAAGCATATTTCATTATTTGATATTAATGAAAGATAGTGTTATTTTTGCTTCATCTCTGTTTATGGTTATATGTGTAATTTGTTATGTTCATGCTTAAATTGGGATCAGTGGTATCATAGTGGTCTTCTCTTTCTCTATTTTTCTTTGCTTGTCCTCAACAAGGTTGGGATATAAGGAGTTAGGGCTCGAACTAGTCAAACTTTTGTAAGACTAGCCTCAGAAATCTCGACGGCCTCCCATGGGGGAAGAAAAGAAAGATGAGGGAGTAGGATATCCTATCAAAATATTGCTCGAGGAGGCCCTGGAGAAACAAAGGAATATGATGATGGATAAATTTTCCCAGATCCTTCAACGATTTCCCACAGATGGTGCATCCACATCCAACAATCACTTTGGAGGCTCCACACCTTTTAAGGTACAAGTAAACTTTGACATTCCCATACTTGAAGGACAAATAGATGAAAACGCAGTAGATAAATAGTTGAATCTACTAGAAGGATATTTTTTTGTTAATTTTTTTTCCAACCAAGAAAATATTACTTTTTCTCTTCTTAAAGTTGCCGCCCATGTCAAGGACTGGTGGGAAACCTATTGTGAGCAGAAGGATGAAAGTACGACCTCACTGTTTTCAACCACTCTCACTTGGAGTTCATTTTGGGACACCATTAAGGAGCAATACTACCCTATCAGGAGCTATGAGGACAAATACATAAAGTGGACCATGTTGCGGTATGGAAGGGACCAAGATATGCTGGAGTTTACCAATGTTTTTCATACCTTTGGCACAAAGTTTGGTATCAAGGATTCTGAGAAACATTTTGTACTAAAGTACCATGGCTACCTACATGGATACATCTAGGACGAGATGGATTTCCTGAACTTCTCCTCTCTTGGCATAGTGTACTAATAGGCCATCAAGATCAAGCATAAGTTTAAACATAAGAACTGGGACTTTGGATCTCAAAATCTGAAGCAAGGGAAAGCTGCCCCAAACTGCAGAACAAAGGACAAAGCCAAGGCAGGATGGCATAGGACAACTCGCCAAGGCCACAAGGAAAGGAAAACACTCCAAAGACGAAGTAGGACATGTGAAAGTGTTATGGGTTCAGTAAGAGCTCCACCCACAAGACAAGTGAGTGTCGGGCTAAGAAGTCATTGGTGGCCGAACTGAAGGCTTCAGAATCAGATGCATGTTCCAACCCTGAGTCAGAACTCGACAAGTGGAATGAAAAAGGGAAGAATATTATTGATGCAAATCCCAATGCCACCGTTGCCACCACAAAGATCCAGAAAGAGGAACTCGAAGATCCAGAGGAGGAGGAGCGTCTCTTCCACTCCCCGCTGTGGGTAAATGGTTCCCCACTATAGTTCATTGTCGACAATGGGAGCGAAAAGAACCTCATTAAATTAGAGCTCATGAAGTGGTTGAGCTTACCAACCACAGCACACCCAAAACCATACACCATCAGGTCACTTCACGAAGGATGTGATCTACGTGTGAGCCAAGAATGTCGCCTTCCATACAAGATCAATCCCTTCACAGATGAGGTATTATGTGACGTTGCTCCCCTAATGTTTGTGATGTATTATTAGGCCAACCATAATTGTGGAAGCAACATGTTGTGTATGAGTCAAAGCCTCGCGTTATTATTGTTACATTTGAAAGTAATTTGTACATGATACCAAGGGTGGCACTGCCTGTCGCCATCTCTCTTGTTATTGCAAAACAATGCTGTAAGCTCATTTCAAGAATGGGGAAATTTGTTTTCCTGATGATACACCTTGAAGGAAAGAAGAATATGGTGGCCGCAACCTACATATCAGGCCCCTCCACATGACAACATTAGATGGACAAGGTTGTGGAGGAGTATGAGGACATCATCACCTCCCGCGTAGGGGTGCCTCTGCACTGTCAGGTCAAGTACTCCATCGACCTGACCCTAGGTGCGTCGTTACCCAATGGACCAATCTATTGGTGCTTCATTCTGGAGAACGATGAAATCAAGAGGAAAATTCAGGAGTTGCTACAGAAAGGTCACATTTGGTCGAGTTCATCGCCCCGTGGGATCCTGATCATGTCGGTACAAATGAAGGATGGGACTTGGACACTCTGTATTGACTATTAGGCACTAAACAAGATCACTATCCAAAATAGGTACTCGATCCTATGAATTGATGACCTTATGGACCAACTCAAGGGGAAAAATATTTCAGCAAGATCGACTTGAAGTCTAGATATCACCACATACGAATCGAACCCTACAATGTGTAGAAGACCACCTTCAAAGCCAAGGAGGGCCTTTTCGAATTGTTAGTTATGACTTTTGGGTTGAAAAATGCTCCTACAGCCTTCATGAGACTTATGGATGACATCTTGCAACCATTCACTAACTCATTTGTAGTGGTATACTTGGATGATAACCTGATCCTCAGCCAGAGTTGGGAAGAGTACCTCCATTGCATCCGACAGGTTCTCCAAATACTGCAGCAACACAAGATGTGTGCCAATTTGAGAAATTCACTTTGGGCATGACCTAGGTTCAGTATCTAGGATACATTATTGATGAACGAGGGGTGCATGTGGATCCAGCCAAGATCTAAGTCATTCGGGATTGGCCAGCCCCAACCACTTTGACGGAGCTCTGTAGCTTTTTGGGTCTTCCCAATTTCTATTGCAGGTTTGTGTTGGTGTTCTCTCATATCACTTGGCCCTTGAGTCAAGTCACCAAAGTGAGAGTGAAAGAAAAATTCTTTTGGTCTGAATCTCAATAGAAGGAATTTGTAGAGTTGTAACATCAGCTCTGCTCTGCACTAGTGTTCACATTACCAGACTTGCAACAACCATTTCAGATCGAGACAGATGCCTATGACTATTATATTGGGGTAGTCCTTACTCAATAGGAGTATCCGGTGGCATATCACAGTGAGACACTTTCAAATACGGTCCAGAAGTATCCCACTTATGATAAAGAGATGTATTCCATTAGGCAGGTCTACCGATAATGGAAGCATTACATTTTTCGGAAGGAAACGATCATCCACACAAACTATCGACCCCTGCAGTTCATACAGATGCAAGGGAAGTTACATAATGATATCCATCAAAAGTGGTCCACATACATGTAACAGTTCCATTTGAATATCAAGTAGAAGAAGGGCAGCACAAATAATGTTGTAGACTGCCTCTGTCAACAACCGATCATGGCGTTAACCACCGTGCTCAACTCTTGCAGGCATGAGATTTCTGACTGGCCACTTCTCTACAAAAGTGACAAAAAATTCGGCCACACATACCATACACTCTTGGACGGTCAGCAAGTTCCATATTTTCACCTCCATGATGCTCTGTTATGCCACTTGGGAAAATTTTGTGTTCCTTCAAGCGAGCGTGCAAAGATGATTTGGGAAGCGCACTACAGCTGGGCCATTGGGAATTTCGGGGTTGAGAAAATGGTGGCAATATTGTAGAAGTATTTCTATTTGCTGAATCTTCGACAGGATGTGGGGAAGTACATAAGATCCTACACTACCTACACCATTTCCAAACTGACCATCAAGAAGCAAGGCCTCTACACACCACTGCCTACCCCTAGTTGACCTTGGGAATCCATCTCCATGGATTACATGTCCGTCCTTCCTTCTACTAAGAATGGCAATGACTGTGTTTTTTTGGTCCTTGAAAGATTCTTGAAGATGGCCATTATGGCAGCTTGCAAGAAAAGTGTCACAACAGAAGCCACTACTAAACTCTTCTTTGAACGAGTGTGAGTACACTTTGGGATCGCACAGCCTATCATCTCAGATCGGGACAATAGGTTCCTCAGTATATTTTGGTCGAGTCTCTGGTCGATGTTGGACACCAAGCTCACTAAGTCCACAACTTGCCATCCTAAAATTGATGGCCACACAGAGTTCATCAACAGTATGATCGTACACATTTCGCGCATGTACAAGTGAAAGAATCCATGCACATCGGATGAGAACCTCGCCCATGTCCAATGCAGCTACAATCAGGCCCTCCACATCTCAACTAGCCACAACCCTTTTCAGGTGGGCTTGGGATTCTAGCCACTATGTCCCATTGATGTGGCCATACTATTTGCAGTGACCTAGGCAGGTTCAGGTCATGTCCAAGCCGAAGCCAACAAGTAAAACAGCTTCATTGAGTACATTCAACATATCCGCTAACAGGTCCATGACATATTGGACAAAGCCAATGCTAAGTACAAGCAGCGACATGATCAGCATTAGGTGCCACACAAGTTCGAGGTGGGTGACAATGTTTGCCTACATTTGCAGAAGGAGCGCCTCACTGGGCCCCACCGCAAGATTTGACCGCTTCGATATGTGATATACACCATCACCAAGGCTATGGGAGATAATTTTTTTGAGCTCAGAATTCCCCCATTCCTTGGCCTCAACCTAGTGTTCAATGTGGATCACCTTCGACCATACTTTCCACCATTACTGTACACATCCGACATTGCAAAACAACTCACACCAACAGAGTTAAATCCAGACTTCTCGGAACATGCTGAAACTGGTCAGATCATGGATACACAGATCAAGAACACTCACCAACAGCAGATCCAACTGTATCTAGTTGTGAAAGTTGACCAACTCCTACACCAAGGAAAATGGCTCACTAAGGACCAAGTTTAGCAGACGTTTACTCATCTCATGGAGGAACTCAATGCAATGGAGACCATTTCCTCCTAAGGGGGGAGGAATGATCCAGGTGGATATTGGTGGCCACCCTCCTATTCCATGTGGAGCCCACCATTAGTTCTTTCATTTTTTCAGTTTCCTTAATTGTAGTACAATTTACTGTTTTTGGCAGCTTTTCGGTCTTGAACTTCTGAAGCCATTTTGAGGCCTTAAAAAACGTTTTTTTGGCAATATTCTTGCAGGCGATTTTATGAATATTTGGCAAAAGAGCATCGTTTAGGGCCTCAAAATGGCTCCAGAAGTTCAAGACCCAAACAACTGCCAAAAATAGTAAACTATACTACAATTAAGGAAACTGAAAACTTGAAAGAAACAATGGTTGGTGTCCACATGGAATAGGTAGGTGGCCACTATTATCCACCTGGATCACTTAGGAAAAGTAAGCAGAAGTTAATGCAACCATATTTTATACGTTTTCATATTTGCAGAGACAAGGACAAATGGCGATCGATTATGGTTGAGAAGAAGAAACAAATGGGGCTTATGGTAACATGTATCTTAGAAGACATAGGTTGTACATGGATGATATAGTCAAAGGTGGCTAATACTTGGATACATATTATGGGAGGGGTAGTGCTTATGGATTTAATTCTAGCTCCGGTTCTGAGAGACATCATCACCATTACCTCTTGCATCCTTATAGGAGGAGTGAGAAGGGATATTTTCTAACAAAGTACATGAAATCCAAGATATCTACCTTCAGTCTCAAAGGGAAAGTATATATTTGTTGGGAATATGTGAGGCATTGTTATGAGTAGTGAAAGCACAAGCTTGTGCTTGAGCATGACTAGAAAGGGAATGAGAATACTAAATGAAGATGGTCTAAGAAGTGAGGAGGATATTAGGATGTAGGTGACAAGTGAATGTGGCACCTTCCAACAAGATCAATGTAGTAGAGAGAGGACATGAATGTCAACCTATGGCGTAGAAACGTAAATGCAATGGAATAGAACCATTATGGTGTTAGACCTATCGTGGAGATCGTCACAAGAAGGATATCCCTTTGAATCAGTGGCACAAATGGATCATGACAAGACTAATATTTACAGTGCGCAAGAGGCATGGACAGTTGGGGATGAAGGTCAGAGAATTCCCTGAATCTATGTAGAAGTGTATAATAGGAAGGGAGCTCATAAGGAATTTATCATTGAGGTGGAAGTGGAATTAGGGGTAGAGTTCTAGGAAGAGCCTCAATGCATCTTGTAGTGGAAGAAGCTCATGATCTGAAATAAAGAAACAGAGTAAGTGTATGGAATCACTTTGGGGTCAAGGAAGATACATGGAAGATGATAGATCAGATGCCAACATAATAGATAGTCTCCAATTACAACTAAATTTATCAAGACAATTGGAATCCCTTAAGGGATGATATGTGTAGGTGTTTAGTTACAAAGGAGCATGCTTGCCACAACAAGGCAAGGTAACTGGCATATTGGTATATTTATTTATGCACTAATAGTTGTGTGTTTATGGAAATATGATGCATCAACTTGCATGGAAAGAGACTACCATGAAACCTTGAAGAAGGCTAAGTTCAAGATTCCTTTGGAAGCACTAGGAGCCATGGGGGTTGAGTCATGGTGTCCATTCAAAGTTTTGTGCTTTTCTTGTTTTTTGATTTGTTGAAGATAGATTTCCAGTTTTGATTGTGTCTTCTGCATGGCCATGCTACTTTGTTTATGGTGTGATATTGTTATTGGTTTAACATGGTTTTCTTCTTGTTTGCTTCTTACTATTTCCTTTTATGTTTTGAGGTCCTTACGAATTGGCTGGGAAAAGAGGAAATTTAATGGATCTTTGGGAGATATGAATGAACCCAACATGTAATTTAAGACCCAGATGAAGCCTAGTGCATCAGTAAAGGGCAACTAAAGGCAAGAATATGAAATCCAATTGGACTGGTTATGTCCATTGGGGGGAATGGATAGTGGAAGAACAATCATAAAATAGGTAACCAAGAAAGGTAAGGTAAATGGATTTGAGGTGTCAGATGCCTTGGCTATGTTCGGAACTGTTATTCTCAATGTTGTGCATTTGTTGCATGGATAAAGGGAGCTCTCTTGACCTTGACCTTATGAACACTGGTAAGTTTGTCTTGATCATGACTATGGTAATGTTTATATAAATTTATGCATGTACGAATGTCATTTTATCAAAGGGTCGTCAAGGATCATTCTTTCGGAAGAACGATTATTTTATGCAGGTGAATGGCATGAAACATTTGTTGGTTTTATAACGAATCAAGTGGGCATAATAGACATGACAAATCTATGAGGTTAGTATCATGTGGATACAATTTTGTTATTATTTGCTTGTAACTATGCCTATATTTATGTTATGGACATGCAATGCTGGAGGATACATCAACGAAATGAAGGCAATGTGAGTTGCAACATGTTGGGATAAGCATGGATAGTGAACAGAGCCAGAAACCTGGGACTTGAGTTGTGTATGCACGCAATGAGGCATGGGAAAGACACTAGAGGAAATCCTTCTTGGTAGAGATGGTATGGTCTCTGGATGTGCAGTAATGTTGTTGTGTACATGTTATACATGTTATGTTGTGTACATGTCATACATGTTGTGTTGTGTACATGTGGTACTTTGTTATTTGTATTGCATAGTCATTGTATCGTTATGTGTATTTGTTGTGTTATATTATGTGTACATATATGTGTGGTGTTTTACATGAGGTGTAGGTATATGTGTTATGTTATACACTATGTGTAGTTGTATGTGTTGTGTTATACACCATGTGTGGGTGTATGTGTTGTGATAGAGATTCTGTGTATGTGTACGTGTTGAGGATTGGTTCTCTGGATCCGTGGAGGTTGTGGGCTAAAGCCCTATAATAGCTTGGGTCCCCTAGAAGCTATGGGTTTATTTATTAGTCCTTGGAGCTTGAGGGTTGAGTTATTAGTCTTTACAGCCTATGGGTGGGACAAATTCTCTTGAGTCCTAGAGATCATGGTATTAGACAAACATTAAGTTTATGGTATTGAGGGTAGAGGTGGTGTAGTCTCTGGATGCCCTTATTGCTGATATTGAAAAGGAGAGAATGCACTCAGTGCTTGCTGGGTTTGGAAATCGGTCCAGTGTGTGTACGGTGTTTGAAAAGAAGAGAAGTAAATGGGTGTTTACTGAGTTTGGAAACCGATTTAGTGTGTGTACAGAAAGGAAAAGGAACAAAGGAAAAAGAAAAGAACCATTTAAAAGATAAGTATTAGTAATTTTTTTTGTTTTTAGTTATGCACATGATTTATGATGGTTGAGTTTTGTATATGATGATTTGATGAAATAATTAGTCTGATTGGAAGTGATAGGAAGTAAACAAAATTGCAGGAGTACCTTATTAATGAGTTACCAATGAGGTATGATTTGAATTTATTTCAATTCCTTTTGAATATAATGGAAATTATGTGCTTGGTACATGAAAGTGTGGAAAATGCCCAGGTATGGGTGGTTGAAAATGCCTAGTCTGGGTGGTTAAAATTGGTTGCTAGAGAATTAGCAGCAACAACAAAAGCAATTGGAACATGCAATAGTATGTTGCTAAAGCTTTGGGGAATATGGCCATTGTGGGACATTGGTACACAATAGTGTCGATTGATTTCCATGAGCACGCTATGACTATTATGATGGTTTGGGCAAGGACGTGGCTTGGTTTTTGGACCCTCCAATCTGAGGAAACCTTTCCAAGAGATGGATCGCCAGAGACAAGGATGTGAGTGGAACATGAAAGGTGTGTGACTTCACAGAAGGGGGTGAGTGAATTGCATGAGGGACTGTGTAGCTGAGAAGGTAATGACAGGTAATACATTTCTTTTGGTCATTAACATTTCCAGATCAAATTAGAAAGACATTGGGAGTGTTCTCTGAAACAATGAGTTGATAATTGTTTATTGATTGAAAATGTAGTGTAAGGATTGTAGTGTTGGACATTGGATGCAGACTTTGATTTTTGGTAGTGGATTCTAGATTTCCTAGGAAGGAGGTGAATTCTAGTATTACATTTGAAGGTGGAGGTGTAATCCCTCTGGATGCCCTTGTTGTTGGTGCAAGCATTGTATCATTTTATTTGATTGTTAAAAAAAATGTGCATATGTATATATGTGTATATTATTGTAAATACTATATCAATTTGTGTTTATAAAGCTCTATAGACAATATGATTATTTGTTGGTTGAAATGAATTTGCATGAGTATAGGTGTTTGTCATTGTAAATACTACATCGAGTTGGGTTATAAAGCTCCATAAGAAGTATGGTGGTCATGTTTTCGCGAAATTAGTATGCTGTAAACATTTCACTAGGCTATGTTATAAAGCTCCATGGGTAGTATGTTTTATTTTTCAGTGATTTGCTAGTCATAGGTCTCATAGAACACTGAGGGCGATGTTCCCCCTAAGGAGGAGGGGTTTGTAATAACCCTTGATTGATTTTCCATGTAAATAAAACAATACCAAGGTCATGGGGCACATATTCCAAGTTGAATGGTGGGTAAAACATCATAGTGGACATCACTTGCAGTTTATAATGGCTATGGAAATTTCCAAAAGCAAGAAGTAATAATTGGCATTTTAATTATGAAAATAAAGGAAAATAAGAGAAAAGGAAGGTGAAGAGACATAAATTTGCATGCAAGGGAAATTAGAGGAAAATGAAGGAAAATGAAGAAAAATTAAGAAGAAGGAGAAATAATTCATAAAAAGGCACCTGAGAATTACTTGACATATTTTTCTCATTCTTTGATTAGGATCAGCTACGTAGAAGCACTAAGCACTTGGATAAGAAAGCAAGGAAATATGGGTAGTGAAAGAGGAAGCATGGATAGTTGCAAGTAAGGAAAAAAAGTAGTTGTGGATTGCAAGTAACAACGTGCCTATGAGATTTAGCTTGTTGATTTTTGATGCATGGTATATGAATGTAATTCCTTAGTTGTGTTGTCATTGAAATGGAGATTTTAATATATTGATAGTGGTTTCAAACTTGCCTTTCCATTTCTTGGATGTCCATTATGTTGTGGGTTTCTTCCACTTGTTTTTCTGATTGGTGCTCAAGTTCGTTATGGTTGTGGGTTGGAAGAAATGATTTGGAAGCCCTGGAACATCTTGGGTCAAGTTACTAGTACATAGAGCCATTGGTTTCGGAAATGATTTGGAGCCCTTGGTGGGTTTACCTACTAGTCCCTGGAGGCACCATTGGAATAAATGCTTTGGAGCCCTAGAAGGTTGTGGTTTGAGTTTTTAGTTCCTGGAGCCTTAGAAATATTGGGTAGAGACTGATCTAATTAACATTCATGTTTTTCATACCATATAGGTGGAATCACTGTGGCAGAGGGCTGAGTTGATTTTGGCTCTTGATGCCCTAATTTGTTTTGTTTTTGTTTATTCCATGACATCCCGCATTCATTCTTCGAATATGGCATAGGGGTGATTAGATGAAAGAGATATTTTGTTTAGTCTAATCTATGGTTAGTTGGTCCATTGAAGTCCCTGACTTGGTTGGAATTTTCACATGATAATATGAGATATTTTCCTATTGTGATCTATGAGAATTTGTATTGATTATGATGGTGATGTCACTATTGATTTTCCATGGTTTCTACGTTGGTTATTTATGGGTTATATGCTAGTTATATGATGCATTCTATCTATTTCTCTTAACATGTTTCAATAAGTTATTGAATGGTTGATGAATTCATGGACTAACAAGTGTGATTACAACTCAATAGAGAGGGCTTAGAGACTTTGTGGCAATTCTCTAGTGAAGGCTATCAATTTATGATCAGATACACATTCATGAACCGTAGCTTACATTTTTGCCATATTTTTGACAAAATTTATAGCATGTTCTAGGCAGTCTAGGTCAAGTTTTATATTCAAGTTTGAATTTTTAGCATTTCCATCATGTAAAATATGATTCTAGAAAGTTACAAGAAGTTTTTAGCTATGGGTTGGAGGCTAACCTGGAAAAGTGGTGCAGATATTAGGGTTGTAAGCAGTGAATTGGGGAGTTTACACCATAACTGCATTGAAGAATACCTATGCATGCAGTTGGAGGCATTTAACTAGACCCTTGTCATGTTCGTATGTTGTTGGGATGCTAGGTCAGTGAAAAAGGCTTCCATCTTAGGGATTGATCACCTAGGGTGTTTGTTTAGTTCTTGAGTGATCTATAGTCCCTGTAGGATGTCAGTTTGTGGTCATTTTGTATGCCCGACTTTCTTAACTAAAGGACTGGAGGTTAGGCCATGTCATAATGACACTCGTTTCATGTTTACCTCGATGATCTTGTGAATCTGGGTAAATATGGGAGGTTTGGTTACATTGATATTACTATCATAGATAAATCTATAAGATATAATGTTGTTGCAGAATTTCTTTCTAGGCTAACTAATATTATTGATGATCCTCTTGTTGAGGATTTGTTTCTAGATGAATTCAATTTGCAGTGTCCACTTATTCACCCTAATATGCAAATAATTATAACTATCTTATTATGGGAAAGTGTCCTTGTCACCTTTCTCTGAGAGAAAGAAAGAAGATTCCACAACAGAGTGCCAAACATTTTAGGGTGGATGAACACCTCTTTCACACTAGTTTTGATCAACATATTAGGATGTGTGTGATGAAGGATGAAATCCATGAGATCCTCAAGGCCTACCATGATGGACCTTGTGGAGGGAATTTATGAGATAAGAGGACATCACATAAGGTGATACAAATGGGATACTTTTGGCCCACTATATTCTGAGTTGCAAAGAGTTATGTTTAGGGTTGTGATTTTTGCCAGAGAATGGGTTAGCCTGCACAATCAGATCGGATGTCATTACAACCCCAGCTAGTGGTGGAACATTTTGAGAGATGGACATTAGGATTTGTGGGACTGATAAATCACCCATCTTAGTAGAAGGTTTAGATTCGTTTTTTCGTAGATTATGTTACCATGTGGGTAGAGGCTAGAGCACTTACTAGGACAATTAATCGTGTTATTTCAGACTTCAAGGAAATTTTTGGTCGATATGGAGTGCCAAAGGAAATAGTAACAGATGGAGGAGAACATCTTACCTCTCGGCTGATACAGGATCTTGTAAAAAATATGGAGTTCATCATAGGGTTACCTCACCCTATCATACCTAGGAAAATGGGAAAGTTGAAAATGGTAATAAAGTACTAAAGCTATTCTAACAAAAATTGTTGTATGCCATATAAAAGATTGGATGGAGAAAATTCGTAAGATATTGTGGGTTTAATGGACAACTTAGACACATACCACATGCTTTTTCCCTTGCGAATTGGTTCTTGGTAAGAACAACATCTTCCCTATTGAGTTTGAGATTAAAACATTAAGGACTTCCTTGGAAGTAGATTCAAATTTGACTGCAACTCAAGAGCATATGATAAAACGACTAAATGACTTGGATGAAAGGCACTTGGTTGTTGTGCAATGAACATATATTATTCAGCAGCAACATGGTAAATGGCATGATAATTTTATTAAATAGATTTCTTTTAGAAGGTCACTAGGTCTTACTCTATGATTCTAGGTTCAATGATTTTAATTGCAAGCTGCAAACCAGGTGGTTAGGTCCCTATAAGGTAGAAGAAGTATTTGAAAACGGGACCACAAAATTGAAAATGTTGATAATTATAAAGTATCTTTTCTAGTGAATGGACATTGTCTCAGGTTATATCATAAACCTACCTCTAAGAATTCATTCGTAAATGTTGACTCAACTGCAAGTTCAGGCGTTCAAGTTGTTGGAGCAGAGGAGATTACTCTTGTGCTACCAGTTACTTAGGTTTTTGTTCAATCGTAATAATAAATAAATAAATAAAAATAACAAAAAAGATAATAAATTTTCAATGGTGAAAACCCATTTGGGGCACCATAGGATGATTATGATGATCGAAAACCAACTTGCTTGTGGTCAACACCTTTTTATTTCTCTTCAACAACACTGTGTTAATTCTTTCTAATCATTGATTTATCGTTCTACGTTTTATTGTTACAGATCCCACCCGAGACTCATTTTATTTATATAGTTCATACTTGATTAATATTTTTTGTTATAGTTGTATATATAACCAGATCTCAGCATTCTCTTACAATTTCAGATCGATGTTACTAACATCATTGTTACAGTTGGAGACCCTTTTAGAGATCCATTATTGTTTTTTCAGACTAACAATGTGGTCTCAAAGTTGATATAGTATATGTTCTCATAACATCGATCCTTAATCTTATAATACCAATAGAATTTCACTTTTGAATTTGTGCCACAAGGAGATCTTCACAACATCATTTGACTGATACAATGACATGCCATCATAACAATAACCCAAGGACAAGTTTTTTTTGTCATTTATTTGTGGGATTTATATGAAGTTACATCAATACCCTAATGTATATATGATGATGACATTTGTTACAATAAGTGGAGGGGAGGAGTGTATCATGTTATTAAATGATACACTGTGATTTCACTTGAATTATTAATCATTCGATGGACAATCACCTCACCCTATGATAATAATGTATGATTATACGCTGCATACATCATCACTTTTTACCCTCATGTATACTTGGATCAAGATAACTGTTATTATAATCGCCATCATTATCCTTACCATTATTACCTTTATTGTCATATTTAGAAATTCATGTGATTGTGTGAAGTCCTTTCTATACTAAAAAGTCGAATTTGGTAATAAACATGAGTAATTGCTTTTAATTCAAATATCTCGACATGCTCTCCTTAGCAAGCGTCTGTGTGAATCAAAGAAAATTTGTAACAAGTATCTAACAGTGTTGAGTAATTACAGTCTTGGGTTGTCATGGGAGGAACAGTGGCAAGGCATGAACCTCACTTTGTCAACATGTCGTTTCAATACATAGGGGCTCTAGATTTTTTTGAAATGCACGATGGTTGAGTTAGTTTGATAAGTTGCATGGTTTTAGTGAGTTGTTTTCTCTGGAGTTTGTTCAATCCCTAACTAAATAGGACTCTGAATTTAAGGGACTTATAATTTTATGATAGAGGAGGTAATTACAAGTTTAATAGGGTTGCCACATGTAGGGGCTTAATGGTTTTTAAGGAAGGTGGCGAATCCATCAACCAAGGCTATGTTTTTGCATGAAGGAGAATAATTGAGGAATAAGCGAAATAGTTTCAACATAACGTATCTTCCCTACCCTTCGGAAGATGTATCCATTATTTAGAAATTTATTACCTATGAGGGTCATTTTGGGATCATATTGAATTACAGTTTTCAACCTTTGGCACACCCGATGATAGGATCGCTGATAAATTTACAATATTATTTGTTGAAATATTTACAACATATGGCAGAGTAGTGCAAGAAGAAAAACACCCAGAAACTTTCCTAACCAATCATGTAATTACCAAATTAATCATAATTCACTCATTATATGAGCAAGAAATTTCATGGCATGACCTAATAGTTGATGAGGCTCATCATTGGGTAATTATATGGGCCTTAGTTCACCTCCTAGCTTAGTCAAACCAACTATTCTCATAACTTATTGCATAATTTTGACTATATTTTGTTTATGAGATGAGTTAGAGTTGGATATTTTGCTTTGTGGTCTAATGTGCATTTAATGCGTGATTAAAGGATAAAAGCAAGGAATTTTCGCAAAGACCATGGTCAAAAAACGAATGGGCCAAGGGAGAGGGACTATAGGAGGTAAATCCTCCTCATTTACTACCCCTCCATTCGAATATTCCTCCATTAGATCGGAGTGCAAACAACCAAATCATGACTAGTAGAAGGGAGTAAAGCAAGTGAAAGACAAAGTACCAGTTTATCTCGAGTTTGGGAGTTGAGCCTCCCTAATTTTAAGGAAGTTGTTGGAGACTTCAGATGTATAAGTAGAGAGGCCTAATACCTTAGTAGGATTAAGATTTTTTATTGTAAAACTCTACTCTGTTTTTGAGCTGCGAGACGTGTGACCGTTTTTTATGTAATCCATTGTTTTTGTAATAACAATGAGTTTTGTTTGAGCCAGCACTGAGTTAACTCAGAGGCCTAAAACTCTTAGGTTAGGGCCCAACCCTAGCAACCAAGGCTCCTCTTTATTGTAAATGTATGCTAGTATAGATTCATAGTTTAATTGTTCATTTGCTTAGTAGATACATTTCCATTACAACATTATAGATTAGATTGGTTGCATGATAGTTTGCTTCCATTTGTGCCTTCTTTAAAATAGCAGGTTAGCAAGGAGAAAAAGGATGACCATAAGGTTTTCAGTAGGTGTCTTGGACTCACTTCCTACCTCTAGGACCATGACTTGAGGAAGGGACCCTTCAGCAGCCCAGAAACATATATTTCTAGTTCTTGCATGAGCATTGGAGTTTGTTGTCTTTGATTCAGTATTTTGTTTATGTTGCAAGGTAGATTTCATTGTCATGTTTTCCCATCCCCATTTTTGCAATAAGATCTCACTCATGCTTTCATTCCCTTCAACAAATTTCTTCATGCATAATATAGGCAATTGACTCATGCTTTTCTAGTTTATGAAAATGCATCTTGTTGCATAGTTCTTGGAAGACACACATGTTTTAAGCAAATTCGGTACCTCAGGAGGAGCCCCAGACTGCGTCACCAGCAGCCACCTTCCACTTAATCCACCTTAGCCATCTCTTGTTCCACCATCACCCTCACTAGTTTTTTTATCATTTTTCATTGAAATTACCCTAGTTATATTGAGCAAATCTAGCCATCTCTTATCTTGGATATTGACTCCTGAGTGCCCCTAGACTTTCTAACACCCCATTCAACTCATC
Source organism: Pinus tabuliformis (assembly GCA_031772625.1). Taxonomy (NCBI): domain Eukaryota; kingdom Viridiplantae; phylum Streptophyta; class Pinopsida; order Pinales; family Pinaceae; genus Pinus; species Pinus tabuliformis. The sequence goes on along the minus strand of CM062809.1, from coordinate 730,024,026 downwards.
ATACAAATTTCCCAAGCTTCCAAACACCTCCCACACCTCACAATTAGCTCTCGGCTGTATCCTGTAGGTTTCCTGTAATTCCTACAAGATCATCCTGTAGGTTTCTAGTACATCTTGTAGGTTTTCCTGAAATGGCCTGTTTTGAGGCCGAATTGATGGGAAACCTCTAGGAAGTCACACAAAGCCTCCTAGGACCCTTCCACACCATCCAACCACTCCATAAACCTTCTAGCCATCCTCCATCACCTTTCATTCACTTGTCACATCCACAAGAACAATTAATTTGCATACTTGATTTTTCCCAAAAAAACAAAAAAAGTGAAAACATATTTAGTTTAGTTTTTTTCTTACACACTAGTATGGTTTGATGCTCTTTACTTCTATAGCTTAGATAGTAGCATTTGTTTAGTGTTGATTTAGCAATTCTACTTAGCATAGTTGTTTAAATGGTTAATTAAGATATGGTGTGATTTAGCATTACATGTTGTTTTCTTCATTACTGCAATAGAGTAGCTCTCTTAGAGTAGATTTTCTCTTCTTCCATCAAAGAATCAAGCTTCTTCTGACTCTATAGAAGTCTGGCTTGGAACCCCTGAGGTCTCTTGCCAGATGAATAGTGACAATAGGAAGGACCTTTGCTTTGACTTGTGCATACAACATTGTCACCTCCAAGTTTGTACGAACCCTTGGTTGATAAGTAAAGCTGGTAGCCCAAGAGTTGCAACATCGTTGCTGCAATACTAGAGCTCATCACTTTTTGGCACCGTTTCTAGGGAGGTGTCTAAGTAGAATGTGATTACTTCTTTCTCTTCTTCTATTTCTTGTCTTCAATATTCTATACTAGTTGCTTCCTTTCATTATCTGCTTTTCTTTCTATTCTGAAAGTAGGATTTTAATTCAACAACTAGCTTTTTCATTCTGTAAGTGATTTTCATTCAATCAACAATTTCATTTCTGCAAGTACTTTCCAGTTAAAAATAAATAAATACAAAACTAACCCAAAAACATTTCCTTTCATGCCTCGTAGGAATAGGCACAACCTAGGGAAATTTTTGCCAAATACCCCCACTGCATCCAACAACCAATCTTCTCTCTTCTTGGTGGCTGTGAACTGGAGGAACCTTTAGGTGAGCAACCTCACATAGTTGAAGAACCTACAGGGGAAGAAGAAGAATAGGAACCCATTCCTACTGAACCAATGGATGAAAACCGAGATGACCGAGGGAATAGAGGGAGAGTTGAGGGTGCCTTCCCCATCAGGGAAACCAACGGGGACACTAAGAGGAAAAATATAAGCCCCTCTGCCCTCCCTCATTTCCATGGCCCGACCACAGACCCCGACAGTTTCTTATTGGAGTTTTCTGTTATATGACGAACCTATGACTATACAGATGATGAGAAAAAGTTAAAACTATTTCCGTCTACCCTCAAGGATGCAACATTGCGTTGGTTCATGGGCTTACCTGGAGATAGCATCACAACTTGGGCTCAAATGTAGTAGGCCTTTAACAACAAATATCGGGACTATTGTAGGTCAAAAGATACTAAAGAAGAAATTTTTAGGATGACCATAGGCCAGGATGAATCCTTAGAAGACTATGAAGAAAGATTCCAGCTTAGTTACAAAAGGGCCAGGTGCACACTTGACCCTGAGTCACTAAAGTTGGTCCTGCTCAGGGGAGTAAGAGAAGATCTTCTAGATACCTTACATTTGTTAGCAGGAGGAGATATCTACCAATTACCCTATGAGGATATCAAGACTATCTTTAGAAATCATTCTAGGGAGGCCAGAAAAAAGGGCAGGGGTAGTCAACCTATGGCCATGTTGTGCTTGTCAACAACCCCGCATTTATTAACGTTAGTAGTAAAATGTTACTTTAATAAATGAGGACCCTTTCAAAAAATGTATATACCCAAAAAAAAAAACAATCCTAGCATGTAGGTATTTCTTTTATTTTTATAATAAATCAAGATATCAAACAAAACCTATAAAACCATTAAAATGCTACTTTTTCTTATTTAGCATCAAATACATCACGAACGATACCTTCCTAACCCACGACGATCTACTATGAAACAATAAAAAAAGTGAATCTATATTCGAAAAACAATCATAATGATAGAAAGTCCTTAAAGCTTCTTTAAAAAGCTAAAGTCTCACGTCGCAACATCATTGTTTATAAAAACTTCTCTTAAGAGGCACGACGATCTACGATGAAACAATAAAAAAAGTGAATCTCAATTCGAAAAACAATCATAATGATAGAAAGTCCTTAAAGCTTCTTTAAAAAGCTAAATTCTCGCATCACAACTGTTGGCATTATGATTCAAGTGTTGTCCTTGATGGCAACTCACTCAGAGGATGGTACAAGTGCTCAGAGGTTGGTACAAGTGATGGCATCTTAATCAGAAGACAGATCTCAGTACAGCATGCCAAGGAAGCTCATACACGCCGTTTCGTTAAGCCCAAGTCGCGTGTACACGCTAGTTAGATTCATAAAAAGCGCGTGTATGTGGAAAGGTTCCTTTGGTCCATGGTGGTTAGTCCTTGGAAGTTGTGCCTATGATTTCGGACCATTGTGTCTCGACGGGCGTGTCGATCCCTAGTTTTGAAGTTGATGGTATTGTGTTACTATGGTTTTGGCTCTTGGTATTGAGCTAGGCCTAAGACTATATAAGGAGAAGAAGATCATTAGGAAAAATCATCTTTCGACAAGGGCTTGAATATCTAAGAGTGAAAGAGATCTGATTTGCAGGTGCTGGGTTGCTTGATCTAAGCCAAGGAGAGATCACATTGGTTGATGGAAGACTAGATCTAAGGATAGATCGGGATCTAATGGTTTGAAATGCACTATCATGATATGGTTGATTATGCTTATTTCTAGATCTGCATATTGTCGCAATGCTATGTTCTGGATCTAACTAATGTCTGGTACAGCTGCAAATTGAGAAAGTTTATTTTAGATCTGTACGCAGGTTGGCTTCGGTAAAAGAGCGTGTATACGCGGGTTTGGCTCCTTGAAGTAGCGTATATCTTTTGAAGCTTGTTTTTGGGTTTACAGTGGGGTCTGACAGTTATTGCAGAGTTCTGTAGTCTGCTCTGTGTTCTGATAACTGGTGATTGACAGGGTTCAGTGGTTCAGTGATTCAGAGTTTGGTTGTTTTATGCTTCAATGATCTGTTGTGGAAATTGAATGAATTATGGTCTTCAGATTGTAATGTTGTGCTTCAGGAATATTCAAGTCTGAAAATGTATGAAAGGTGATACCTGAAGAAAAGAAGATTGTAGGTCAGCACCTACGTACTAGTATCTTGGCTAGTACAAGAACAGGGGGGTTGGAGCTCCCTTCCAAGGAAGTTTGGAGAACGAGAGAAGGTTGTAGCCTTCTGCAGGTTGTAGCCTGCGTACTGGTATAAGGCTGCACCAGTACAAAAGATTGTAAACTGAAGTTTCTTAAAGAAAGATAGAGATAACTTGCAGCAGGTGGTTTTCACCCACATTGGGTTTCCACCTTATATCTTGGTGTTCATGTGTGTGACTTTTGATCCGTTCTGTTATACTGCATCTACTTACTGTTAATGTGCTGAATAATGTCCTGATGAACTTAACTGAAGAATAAGCTAACTAAGTTATGAGTTTTCTGCTTATACGCTGTTTTATTTAGTCACAGTAGCGTGTACACGCTGTTTTACTTAACTGAAGTAGCGTATATGTTTCTGAGCATTGAAAAGGTTTGATTGATCTGATAATACTGATTCACCCCCCCTCTCAGTATTATTTCCAACAATTGGTATCAGAGCAGGTCCTTCAGGGAAGCTTGATCGCTTGAAGGTAGATCATTCATCATGAGCAACTACGAGAAAGAAGCATCAATCAGGCCACCGGTTTTTGATGGAACAAATTTCAATTATTGGAAGGTAAGAGTTACTGCATATCTTCAATCTCTTGGTACAGAAGTTTGGAACATTGTAGAAACAGGCTATGCTTTTCCTTCAGTTACTCCTACAGATCCAGCTGAGAAAAAGACATATGAAACAAATGCAAAAGCAGTCAGTACTCTATTAGGAAGTATATCCCAAACAGAATTCATGAAGGTCATGCACTTCAAATCAGCAAAAGAGATATGGGACAAAATGATCACTAGCTATGAAGGAGATGAACAGGTAAAGGAAGCTAAACTTCAAACTCTCAGGATTCAATATGAGACTCTCAAGATGTATAATGATGAAAGTGTGGCAAATTATTTTCTTCGGGTAGACGAGATTGTTAATTGTATGAAAAATTTGGGTGAAGAAATAAAAGAGACTATAGTAGTTTCAAAGATTCTAAGATCATTATCCCCCAAGTTTGAATCTAAAGTATCTGCAATAGAAGAAAAGGAAAATCTCAAAGTTCTCACTATGTCTCAGTTACATGGAATTCTAACTGCTTATGAAATGAGAAAGGGAGGTCCATCAGACAGAAGGGAAGCTGCTTTTAAGGCATCAGGAAAAGAAGATTACTATGAGGCAAGCCATGTTCCAGAAGAAGAGGAAGAAGAATCAAATTTTGTTAGAAATCTTCAAAGGGGTGCTGGAAGGTTCAGAGGTAAGCTACCTTTCAAATGCTTTGCTTGTGGAAGAGTAGGTCATTATGCTGCAAAATGTCCTAATAAAGATAAAGGAAAAGAACCTGCTAGATGGAATAAGAAACAAAGTGCAAATAAGAAAAGCTACTACACCCATGAAGATAGTGATGGCTTATCAAACAGTGATGAAGATGAACAAGGTAATAAATATAAGCTATTAATGGCATTTGAAGATGATGATTATGAGGATGCTGTAGATGTGGATAATCTCTATAATGAAATTACTAGACTCAAGAGATGCATAGAAGAAAAGAGTGTGATCATTGATACTTTGCAATTTCAAATTGATGAAAAGGAAAAACATCTTGAAAAACTAGAAGGTGAAATTGTTGGTCTCAGAAAAGAAATTGAGAAAACAAAAGCTATTAATCTTAAGTTTGTCAAAGGATCTGAAACTTTGGATGAGATTATCAATGTGCAGCGGTCTCCTCTAAACAAGACAGGTTTGGGCTATAATGGAGAAACCTCTAAGCATCCACCTCAAAGAATTATCTTGATGCAGCAAGAAGAAATGAGCAGAAGAACAATGAAGATAATCAGGTAAAGCAGGGACGAATTACAAACAGAAACTATCAGGGACAATCCTTCTTAAGGGTGAACAAAAGCTACAACCAACCACAGGTAAAATCTTCTCAGTTTGGCACAAGAATAGATGAAAATAGAAATTACAATCAGTTGGCTGGTAGATTCAATAACCGCAGAAGCTTCTTCAATGGACAATGCTTTTCTTGCCATAACTTTGGTCACAAAGCAGCTCAATGTGTTGCATATAAAACAATCATGACTAGGGAAGCTCAAAAACAAAGAAGTATGACAGGGATTACAAAGAGGACCTATAACAACTTTTCGGTTCTTGAAAATGAAGTTGAATGTTCTATTTGCAATAATTTTGGTCATAAAGAATCTGAATGCAGGAGCAGGTTTCAGGAGAAAAAGGAACAAGCCACGAGCACCAAAAAATGGAGAATAAAAGAACCTCAGACAGAAAGATGTGGGATAGCGTTTTATGCAGAAGGACAGGAAAATCTATGGTACATTGACAGTGGATGTTCGAAACATATGACAGGTGATAAAGAAAAACTTGAATCTTATTCTACTTTAGAAAAGGGAAAGAAAGTTTCTTTTGGAAATGATACTCCTGCAACTATAAAAGGAAAAGGTATTGCTCCTTTGAAAGAAAAGGTCAAGGCTGGAAATGTTTTGTATGTTGATGGATTGAAGCATAATCTTCTAAGTGTCAGTCAGATGTGTGATCAAAAAACCGAGGTTATTTTCAGATCGAATGGATGTCTTGTTCGTGATCTTGATACAGGTAAAACAGTTCTCAAAGGCAAAAGAACTCCAAATAATCTGTACATATTTGAAGAAGGACAACAACAATGCTATCTTAGCAAGGATGAAGAGCACTGGTTATGGCATCGAAGGTTGGGACATCTAAGCTTCTCACAAATAAGAAAAGCATGCAAATATCAGGCAGTTCGCGATCTTCCAGATATCAAAATTCCAGACAACACTATATGCAAATCTTGTCAGTTTGGAAAGCAAACCAGAACTAACTTTCCAGAAAAGGAAGGATCAGCTAGCTTGCCTCTTGAGCTAGTCCATACAGATGTATGTGGTCCATTTAGGAAAAGGACACCTCGAGGAGAAGAATATCTGATATTATTCATTGATGATTTCTCAAGGTTTGTTTGGTTAGGGCTTATGAAGCACAAAGATGAAGCATTCGAAAAATTCAAATCCTTCAAAGCATTGGCTGAAAATGAATCAGGACACAAAATTAAGTGCCTCAGATCTGACAGAGGTGGGGAGTTCACATCAAATGAATTTTTCGATTTCTGCGATGAACATGGGATAAGAAGAGAATTCTCTACAGCTAGAACTCCTCAGCAAAATGGGGTTGTGGAAAGAATGAACAGAACTATCCAACAAATGGCTCGTGCTATGCTCGATGAATCAGGTACTCCTGCAACCTTCTGGGGTGAAGCTGCACATGCTGCTGTTATCATTCTTAACAAAACAAATGTCCGAGTAAACAGCACTCAAACACCTCATGAGCTTTGGAGTGGTAAAACTCCTTCCGTGAAGCATTTCAAAATCTTTGGGAGCAAATGTTATATTAAGAATACTGATGAGCAACTTGGCAAACTTGAACCTAGAGCAGATGAGGGCATTCTTCTTGGTTATTCTCCACATAGCAAAGCATACAAGTGCTACAATAAAAGACTTGGCAGAATTGTTGACAGTATTGATATAGTGGTTGATGAGAAGGGATATATTCCTAGGCAAGTTCATCATGAAGACATTGAAGAAGATGAAGGTTACTCTCAAAGGCGAAATGATGAAGAAGAAGAATCTCAAGAAGAACCAGAGGAGCAGACAAGAATAGAAGAGAAGACTCCATCCAGATATGTCCAAAAGAATCATCCAGAAACTCAGATTGTGGGGCAGAAAGAAGCAGGAGTACAAACAAGAAGGACACTTGCAGAAGCTTCAAGCTACTTGGCTCTACTCTCCTCCATTGAACCACAAAATGTGAAAGAAGCATGCAAAGATGAATGTTGGGTCAAAGCAATGGATGAAGAACTTGAGCAAATCGAAAGGAACAACACTTGGGAATTAGTTCCTAGACCAAAAGATAAGAATGTAATAGGAACAAAATGGGTCTTCAAGAATAAGTTAAATGAAAATGGAGAAGTAATTAGAAACAAGGCCAGACTTGTTTGTAAAGGGTATGCACAGCAAGAAGGAATAGATTTTGAAGAGACCTTTGCTCCTGTGGCAAGACTAGAGGCCATCCGAATGTTCCTTGCTCTCTCAAGCTTTCAAAACTTCAAGGTATTTCAAATGGACGTGAAATCAGCCTTCCTAATGGAGACTTAGAAGAAGAAGTATATATTGAGCAGCCAGATGGGTTCATTCTTGGAAATGATCCAAACCTTGTATGCAGATTGAAAAAGGCACTCTATGGGCTCAAACAAGCTCCAAGGGCTTGGTACTATCGGTTGGACAAATATCTTCACCAACAAGGCTTTTCAAAAGGATCAGCAGATAGCAATCTCTATATAAAAGTTGAAAATAACAAATTGCTAATCCTTGTTGTTTATGTAGATGATATTATTTTTGGCAGCAATGAAGAGACTATGAGTCAAAACTTTGCCTTGGTTATGCAGAAAGAATTCGAAATGTCACTTCTTGGAGAATTGACATATTTTCTTGGATTGCAAATCCAACAAAATGAAGGAGGTATCTTCTTGTCTCAAACCAAATACCTCAAGCAGATCTTGAAGAAGTATGGCATGGAAGAGTCAAAACCAGTATGTACACCCATGGTTACAGGATGCAGCCTCAGTGCAAATGATGAATCAGCAGCAGTTCACCAACCCACTTATAGATCCATGATTGGGAGTTTGCTTTATTTGACAGGTACTCGACCAGATATTACACATGCAGTAGGAATGGTTGGAAGATTTCAAGCCAACCCAAAGGAAACTCATCTTCAGGCAGTCAAAAGAATCTTCAAATATCTTCAAGGGACCCAAAACTATGGCTTATGGTATCCTAGAAATACTGATCTCACTCTTCATGCTTACACAGATGCAGATTGGGCTGGAAGTGTGGATGATAGGAAAAGCACAAGTGGAGGTGCTTTCTTCATGGGTTCCAGATTAGTATCTTGGTTCAGCAAGAAACAAAGTTCGATTGCCTTATCTACAGCTGAAGCAGAATATGTGGCTGCAGCATCTTGTTGCACACAACTTCTTTGGATGATGCAGACCTTGCAGGACTTTCAAATCACTTGCACTCCACCTGTCTCTATCTTATGTGATAATACAAGTGCAATCAGCATTTCAAAGAATCCTGTCATGCACTCAAAGACCAAGCACATACCAATCAAGTACCATTTTCTTCGGGAACAAGTGCTTGAGCAGAAGGTCAAGTTGGAGTATGTTCCTTCTAAGGAGCAAGTTGCTGATATTCTCACAAAACCACTGCCCAGGGAAACTTTTGAATATCTCAGACAAAAGCTGGGAGTAGTTGATGCTTCATCCTGTTGTTGAAGATTGTTTGTTCTACAGAAAAGTTGGTATACGCAGGTTACGGAAGGGATATGAGCGTATACACGCGGATTTATGGTGGGTAAGTCGCGTGTATGCTGGACGCTTGTTGCAGAAAGAATATCCGCGTACATACGCTGTTTTATACAGGATAAAACGCGTATATGAAGTTCTGAACAGCAAGGGAAAACTCTGAAGTTCTGAAAAGCAATAGGAATGTCAGAATTCTTCAGGCACAGTTTCAGGGAGTGCAACAGGCACAGGTTCAGGGGGAGCAGCTCAAAAGTCTCATAAAGCATTGTTGGCATTCAGATGTTTTGGTTGTTGGTTTCAGGAGAAGGAGCTCAGAAAGAAATTCTGGTTGCTGATCTAACAAGATGTTTATCAGATGTTGCTGGTGTCTTTCCTAAGTCTTGGTCTAGATCTGTTGTCTCTATGTCATGTATCTCTCTTGTCATATCTCTTTTATGGTGTCAAGGTCATGTAACGGCCTATGTTGGTTTCCCCACTATGCCTGGGATGAATGCTGTAATATAATTGGTTGTTTCTGATATGTCCCCTCTTGGTAGGGAGTATGGATGTATGTATTGAGTCTTTTGGTGATAGGAAGGTCCCTTATGGTGTATAAATCTTGGCTCTTGTTGAAGAACATCTTTTTCAGATCTGGCCTACTGTCAGGGGGAGCACGAGTCAGCACAGCCAAGCAGAGGTATCAGCATGTCCTCAGGGGGAGCACAGCCCTTTGCTCTTGATGTCAAAGGGGGAGAGTGACTTGGTGTGGTGGTTGCCATCAAGTCCAAAGGGGGAGATTGTTGGCATTATGATTCAAGTGTTGTCCTTGATGGCAACTCACTCAGAGGATGGTACAAGTGCTCAGAGGTTGGTACAAGTGATGGCATCTTAATCAGAAGACAGATCTCAGTACAGCATGCCAAGGAAGCTCATACACGCCGTTTCGTTAAGCCCAAGTCGCGTGTACACGCTAGTTAGATTCATAAAAAGCGCGTGTATGTGGAAAGGTTCCTTTGGTCCATGGTGGTTAGTCCTTGGAAGTTGTGCCTATGATTTCGGACCATTGTGTCTCGACGGGCGTGTCGATCCCTAGTTTTGAAGTTGATGGTATTGTGTTACTATGGTTTTGGCTCTTGGTATTGAGCTAGGCCTAAGACTATATAAGGAGAAGAAGATCATTAGGAAAAATCATCTTTCGACAAGGGCTTGAATATCTAAGAGTGAAAGAGATCTGATTTGCAGGTGCTGGGTTGCTTGATCTAAGCCAAGGAGAGATCACATTGGTTGATGGAAGACTAGATCTAAGGATAGATCGGGATCTAATGGTTTGAAATGCACTATCATGATATGGTTGATTATGCTTATTTCTAGATCTGCATATTGTCGCAATGCTATGTTCTGGATCTAACTAATGTCTGGTACAGCTGCAAATTGAGAAAGTTTATTTTAGATCTGTACGCAGGTTGGCTTCGGTAAAAGAGCGTGTATACGCGGGTTTGGCTCCTTGAAGTAGCGTATATCTTTTGAAGCTTGTTTTTGGGTTTACAGTGGGGTCTGACAGTTATTGCAGAGTTCTGTAGTCTGCTCTGTGTTCTGATAACTGGTGATTGACAGGGTTCAGTGGTTCAGTGATTCAGAGTTTGGTTGTTTTATGCTTCAATGATCTGTTGTGGAAATTGAATGAATTATGGTCTTCAGATTGTAATGTTGTGCTTCAGGAATATTCAAGTCTGAAAATGTATGAAAGGTGATACCTGAAGAAAAGAAGATTGTAGGTCAGCACCTACGTACTAGTATCTTGGCTAGTACAAGAACAGGGGGGTTGGAGCTCCCTTCCAAGGAAGTTTGGAGAACGAGAGAAGGTTGTAGCCTTCTGCAGGTTGTAGCCTGCGTACTGGTATAAGGCTGCACCAGTACAAAAGATTGTAAACTGAAGTTTCTTAAAGAAAGATAGAGATAACTTGCAGCAGGTGGTTTTCACCCACATTGGGTTTCCACCTTATATCTTGGTGTTCATGTGTGTGACTTTTGATCCGTTCTGTTATACTGCATCTACTTACTGTTAATGTGCTGAATAATGTCCTGATGAACTTAACTGAAGAATAAGCTAACTAAGTTATGAGTTTTCTGCTTATACGCTGTTTTATTTAGTCACAGTAGCGTGTACACGCTGTTTTACTTAACTGAAGTAGCGTATATGTTTCTGAGCATTGAAAAGGTTTGATTGATCTGATAATACTGATTCACCCCCCCCTCTCAGTATTATTTCCAACAACAACATCGTTGTTTATAAAAACTTCTCTTAAGAGGCTACCCTGAAGGATTGCAATCTACGAAATTGTGATGGTATAATAGCCTTTTGGCATCACATTTCAGTCATACAACACAAGCCTCAACCTGTTATATGCCGATATCGCGAAATGCGATCTCATCTTGGACCCACCTCTTAATCTTTCCACCAACACATGCAGAGGTCCATTATTCATTAAAAAGAAACCCGACAAGTAATGACGCTTGTTTCTCGCATCTCGCATCTCGCACAAACTCAAAAAGTGGTAAGTTAAATGAAAATGAATTATGCGATATAGCGATCTGCGATATTGCTTTGCAAATCACAAAACCACTATTATCGCAGTTTAAAGGCTCACCACCCTAGGAGATTGTTTCGCGATTTATGATGTGAATATTTATGGACATTGAAGTTAAAAGATAGCGGACCATTAGTGGGCATTTATGAAGAAGTAACTGCATTTATGTGTGAAACGCCATTTAGAGTGATTTGATATCTTCTTACATGATTTCAAATAAAACACCTTTATCACCTTTACTGGTTTTCTTCATCGTTTCATTCCTACGTTCACTATCATTTTTATCCAATAAACTGTTCCTCTTGAAAATTTCAAGAAAAAGCCGTAGAACAGGACGCTGAAAGAAATTGTGAAGAAAGGGAAAGAAGTCACCTCCAAGAAGTCAGAAATAACTCCTCTGTTCACGAATACCACATGTAATAGAGAAGGAGGGATGTCTACATGGGAGACTATTTATCAGTTACTGCAAGAAGAACAAAAAAGGATTCCAGAGACGACGATTACAGTTGATGGGCACGATTCCTCTGATGCTTCCATAACTAAGCTTGCATGCTCATTTTTGCACCGAATAGCTGCACGACCAAAAATAATACCCTATACTAGCATGGTTAAGTGGTTCATTGACGACGCTGATATATCTGACAAAGAATTCAAAATAGGAGGCCAGGTAGTTATAGGGTCTTTCGCTCTAGATAACCTAAGGCTTATGTACCACTTACCAGAGCAACAACTTACCTACAATAGGAAATTTGTTGAGAAATTCATCAAGGAAAATGAGGACTCGGTGGACTGCACAAAGAATTGGTCAAATAATGAAGAAAAAATCAAGAAAGACAAAAACGGTATGTACACAACCGCATTTGTTTGTTCCCCTTTCTGTTTTGTTGTGTCAATGCTCTGTATACTATTTGGAAAAACAAACAGTAAAAAATTCTCCTCAGAATGGTTGCCCTTAATAGATGTAGCCATTAATGCAACAATAATAGATTGGGCACAAATCCTGTCTGATAATTTAGCTAAAGCAATTATAGTGTATAGAAGGAAACAAAGTATTTCTTCGATGGTTTACCCTCCGTTTTCCATGTGTGCTTATGTTATGGACACTATTTGTTTTGGTCCTAAATTCCCTCTTATGGGATAGAAGTTGACTATTCAAGATCCACTTCCTATTCACATCTACCACAAAGACATGTGGGAATCCAATTTTGAACCACATTTTTTCAAGATTTGTCACAAGGTTATGCTTCCCATCCATAAACTAATTTATAAATAAGATGCACCCAAATTCTCCCAAGAAGTCGAGATTGACATCCTCCCAGTATCCCAATGGTTTGAGAAATAGACATTTAAATATGTCAGAGTGTCTGGCAACATCGCCTCTCCCCATGTTCTCCCTTTCTATGTCCCAGATAGATTAATAGCTAGAGAGATAGCCTATCAGACATGCAGTGAAGGAGGGATGAGAAAAGCATTGAAGGAGTCAAAGAAGGCCATTTGGCCTCAATTTCTTGTGTCATGTAGAGTTTTTTCATTACATGACCTTAGACATGCATTCATGGAAGTAGATAATATGTTGTCTCTACGATTACCTAAGTTTCCCGAAAGACAATACGACCCATTCGGTATTGTCACGGATTTTACCACTATGGTCAAGGTAAAAATATTTAGCCATGAGAAGGACCCATTTAATGATGCTTTCTTACAGAAGAATACCTTCATAGAAGTGAAACATATGGCACAGATACTTTTTATTGAGAGGGTCTTGAAACATTTTATAGCTACAGAGAAAAGAGATTATCAAAGGTCCCATTGGACCAATTGTTAATTGAACCAATAAGGGAGCCCACTCCCAGTGTAAGCATAGATGGTGACTCTAAGGAAAAATCTAAAACCAATTCTGGAAAGGAATCTGAGAATTCTATAGAAAATAAGAAAAGCGGGAGCAGGGAATCAATCCAGGATACAACCCAGTCTGCAGCAAAGAGAGATGAAGAGACTTCGACCATTAAGTAGACTGAAACGCATACTCCCTCTATACAGCTGATAAAGCCTTTGGTAAATGATTTGGAAGAGGAGTGGGATAATTTCAATAAAAAACTCAACATAGAGGAACAAGCACCGGAGATGCAAATGACACATCGGGAAACAACTCCAGAAGTTATAACATGGGGAACTATGAATACTCAAGAAATAAAACACATTCCTATGACCCCCACCCCTGAGATTGTTTTAAGAATAGAATAAATTCCCCCTCTTGATGTATTTTACAGCCCACAACACAAGGTCGTTGTTATGAGACAGAGAAAGAAAAGAAAATTGGAATCCACAACTGCTACCACTCCAAACAATGAGACGATGGATGTCCTTCGAAAAGACTCATCCACCGACCCATCGGCCAACCACACCAGGGTCTCGCAGTTCGCAGGTGCATATGCTACGACAACCATTGACAAAGAAACAGAAGTACAATTGTTGCTTAAAGAAAAGGAAAAAAAAAAATTGTCACTAGAACAACAGTTATAGCAAGCCAAAACCAACCAACAAGTAGAAATACAATTGACTATGCTACAATAGGAGTTCCAACAAATGAAAATAGAACATCAAAGAAGCTTGGCAGGTGAGGAGACACAAATACAGAGCATAACAGAACTGCATTAGGATGACCCAAAGATCAATCAGTTTGTCACCGAAGTAATCAACCTCAACTCCCAACTCACACACCAAAAAGAATTGCTATGGCAAAAAATCTCGCAGTCGAACTCTCAGTGTGAAATAAGCGACAAGTTAACAAGCCAAGTTATGGAATTGCGGCTTGAATATGATGAAATTCTTAAAAAGGTTTCAAATTTCATAACTTGGAAAATTTATGAGAATGGGAGAAGAGCCAAGATGCCTAAACTGGATGAATCACATTAGGAGATCTTATTTTCAAGTTGGGGTTCTCGGCTCAAAGAGGCAGAACAGGCAACAGAGGATGCCGCAGCAGCGACAAACAACATCATTGAAAGTGTAAATGAAAATTTTCATAGTGTTAATATTATGGTAGAGACCACTCCTGGTTTCCTTTCGAATGCAAAACAACTTGAATTACAGTGGAAACAGCCAACAGAAGAAAGAACATAACCAATTAGGTAAGTAACCATGTTAAACTGGGAGACATATTGGCAATATCTGGTAAAACTGCATAGCCAGTGTATGACCCTGAAATGGCTAATTGTTTCTACCGAGAAAATGGTGCTAGCGCTCATCAATGTCGTGTTTACAGGACAAATGGAAGCCAAAGTTGGCCAAAATACACTCCTCAAGACTGTTAGTGTCAGTCTTTCCAGCCTTCCTCCAGTGATCAAATATGCTCTTACAAAGTGATTTTGAAGTGTCAAGGTCAAATTTTGTCATTTCAGTGAGTCTTCAAGCAAAATTTGGTCACTAGGCATTAGGTCTAGGGTTTGCCCAAATGTCAGTCCATGTCATCATTCAGCTGAGCCTATCATCATTCAGAGGTTTTTCATTATCATGTCAGTGTCGAATGAGTCTTTTTACAACTTATTCATGCTTCAGTTGTGCCTAGGCAAGGTCATTTCCCTCTCCTAGGGTTTTGAAGGCAATTTCTCTTGGGCGGCTAAATAATCGGCAAAATTCATATCCTGATGTTCATACACCTTCCCCTATCCTTAAAGTACCTTATCAAACACTTCCCAACTCTCAGATCCCCCAAATTCCTCATTTTTTCACAAACCCTAGTTTCTAGCTACAACCTGACAATTTTTTAGGTTGGGCCTGTTTTTTTCCCTTTTGGACCCCTTCCCCTCACTCAATCTCTGAGATTCCACTTTCCCCTACTTCCTAACATCCCTCCCCACTCCCAAAAATTTCCCCAGGAATTTAGAAGCCCCCTATCCCCTTCATTTCGCTCCATTTCAACAAAATTCCTTGTTTCACACATCGGGACAAGTCGCACTCAAAAGCTGTTTCAGAGAAATCAAAGATGAATTTTGGAAAACTGAGAGAGGTTTTTGTCCATAACATGCCAAAGAAGAAAAACCTCCTTCACTTTTTGCACAGGTGTCATGGTTTTAGAGAAATGTCAAAACTGCAATCGCTAGATCAAAGGAGGTTGACCAAGGCACTAAAACGGAGAAAAAGGCCAAATCCACTCCGTATCTTGGCTGAGGCATCCCTCAAGGATCATGGCACTCACTAGAATCATATTCAGCACAAATCCCAAAAATTTTGGAGAATTTTGGCTAATTTTGGTATTTTTGGGAAATTTACAGGTTTTGGCTTCTCAATGGGTCTCACCCCCGGTGAGACCCTTTGTCATCGTAGCTCCGTTTTGCAAAAACTCAACATTTTTGGATTTTTCATGCAAAGTTACACATGCCTATGGATGGACTTGAGTTTTCATGCAGTTTTGGGCCTCCAAAAGGTCAAAATACAGCAAAATTTTGACTTTCTGCCCCTTTTTTGAGCTGCAGAAGTAGTCTTGGTAGAATTGACATTTGACTAGGAAAATGACCTCTAAATCCAAAAATTCTGGTTGGGTTCGAAAGTAGACTCAGAGACCTTTCCAACGAGCTATCCTGCATTCAATTCTGAGACAGGGAAGGCCTCCAAACAGAGCTCCAAAGTGCGCGACCTGTTGAGAAAGTGTGCGCGACCCGTTGAGGAATTTGTGCCAGATTTTACCAGTTCGGCCAGAAAATCACTGTTTTCACCTAGTTTGACTTTTTGGGGTTCTAGATGATGGATTTTTATGTAACTATCATGACTCAAAGACACTTTTACTCTTCTTTAACACTTCTATAAGTTTCTTGAATGTAAATGGTAAATATTTAATGTATGGATAGGTTTCCTAGCTTATAGAGGCAAGTTGTTATGACTGCCTATTATCTAGTGCTCAGTTTAGAAGTAGTTGAAACAACTCCTAGGAAAGGGAGCTCGACCCCTAGAGGTGGGGAAAGAGGTTAGATCATCTATATTATGCACTCTTTTGCTCATTTTCATGGTTGGACTCTTGAGGGAGGAGCTATCATTGTGTATTTCACTTGTATCTCTGCAATTTTTGGCTAAGGAAGACCAGGGTTTTGCAGTCATCTTTGGGATTCTTGTGGACTCATATGTTGATGGTGTGTTTCTACATGTTATTGTAAGCTTTTTTATGTGATTCATTTCCTTTCTATACTGCTGCATATTAAACAAATGAAGTGATAAAGTATGAATTCATGCTAGCCATGCTCTGCTTTTAAATTTGTTTAATTTCTATGTTTTCTTCTGTCTAAAGAGAATTCAAAGTGATTGTTTGCTCTCTTTAGCTCCTCATCTTTCATTCCTCACCATTCATTTCAGTTAAAGACATCAATACAGGTTCCTACCTCGCCCCAAGGAACCCCCTGCAAAAACTGTGTCAAATCCCCGCACCCAAAATTGCAATTCCTCAATTTGCCAACAAAAAACCAAAAAACCCCAAATCAACCTTTTTAATCAGTTTACTAGCCTAATATCAGTGTTACCTTGTTGTTCATCTCATCCCATTGAAGATCTGCCGAGATTGACCGGAGAGAGCCTTCTCCTGCCCCGTAGTGCTAGCTACGAGGCTGAATGGTTTGATGTAGCCTTGAGGTTTGCCTTTCTCAGCCTGAGGTGAAATTTCAAGCGCTAACATACTGGCGACCATACTGGAGAGAAAAAACTTGTTTGTGGGTTGATGTGTTTGTTTCATAAGTCTTAGACGGAGCCTGAAGTTACGCCAGGTAGCCTTCGAAAACGCTCTTGTTTTACATCAGCGTTAGTAGATAAACGCTGCTTCAGTCAATCTCCGTGAGCTTGTGAATACAACACTTCATTTACATTTTACCCCAGTACATGTATCAAGTTCAGATCTGATTGTTGATGGTGAACAACGATCAGACACTGACAAGGCTGGAATCATTCACTGGCGACTCCTTCACTGAAAACTCCAAAGATCAATGCTTCATGGTGACTTCACTGCAGAGAGATCAGTAGCTGTGAGCTTTTCAAGATGGATCAGATCGCAAGAAGATATGCCCCCTTGAGCCGAGATCACATTCCAGGTTTTCCAAATAAAATTCCGAAGGTAGATTGGTCAAGGAATCTGCCTACATTTAATGATGATGGTAAGAAGGATGCTGCTCTTCATCTAGTTAGATTTCATATGCATATTCGCAAGTTGAAGGTGGATTTTCCTGAAGATTGCTTGATGAAGATATTCTTGGCCACTTTGGAAGGTAAAGCCCAATCATGGTATGAAAGTTTGCCGCCTGCTTGTATTTATTGTTTAAAGGATTTTCATGCTATGTTCATTGAAAGATATAAGGACTCTTATCCATCATTGAATTTAGTTCAAGACTGTTGCAAGCATGCCTATAGTTTTATTGAAAGCCTTGAGAAGTTTTATGAAGATGATAATTTCATGGATGAAGAGATCATGGAAGCCCTGTATGAAAAGCCGTTTCAGCAGCACATAGAAATCTTAGAGGATACTTGTCAAGATCAGCAGGTTGAAGATGGCCATATGGCTGTAATTGATGAAAGAGAAGAGCTTGTTTCAGATCTGCCCACAGAAGAAGACAGCGTGCAAGGTAGCCAAGATTCAATTTTAGAATGTAATGCAGTCAACTCAGCTATTTCAGATCAAAATTCAGATCATGGTGACCAAGCATACCTTGTGCCGAATCCTGAAAAGGAGAGTTTTGTTGTTGAGATCATGGACAAAGTTCTTGATCCAAATGTCCTTATGACATCAGAACAGAGCCTGCATGAGGAGGTAATTCAACCCGCTCATGAACATCAAGATGAGATCTTTGTTCAAGTAAGTGAAAAATCTTCTTTCAATCATAATTTGGATAGTTTGATTGCCATGTCATATGAAGATGATCAACAATGTTTCCAAGTTTCAGAATATCAGGACTGTCATTCAGATTTTTCATGTTTTGAAATGCTATTTCAAGAAGACAAGCCTTGTTTGAGCAGAAGAAAACAACTCTTGAAAGGTCATGCTACAACCCAAGCTAAAGCAAATCGGCAGTGTGCACATGGTCACGAAAGTGTTGGTGAAACTTCTTCCTCTTTTGAAAATGATGACAGTCTTGTAATTAGTTTTATATATCAGCAAATAGATAATATTTTCTTTCATGAAGATGATGAGGCTGTCATGTTTGATGATCTTGAGCATTGTTTTCCATTTAAGAATGACTTAGACCATGAAATTGAGGAATATAAGCTTGAGAGAGACAATATGTCAAAATTTCTCACGGTCAAGGAATTTACAGCCAACACTCATATGGCAGAAGCTTATACCTCTCTGCGCCTTCCTATCAATCAGCAACCCACTGTTCTTTCAGATCAGAATGAAGAGAGTACTTATATTTTTGCAGCTGGATCTCCAAACAAGGTAGTGCTTTAGGATTATCAAGATCCCTTTGGCATTCTTCTGCAAGCATTAGAAAAGATAAATGTTGCCTGGTTCATTATCATAAGCTTTGGTTTCAGTGGTTATTTTGAGTTGCCTACAGGTTCATCGTTTCGCCTGCTCGAGATAAGCAAGAGCAGAAATTTGGTATGTAGCCATCTGCTGGATTGGTTACATTGGAAAGCTCATTATACATGATTGTACATATTTCATTAGTATGCAGGTGGTTGTCATCATGATTCCAAATCTTGATGGATTGCTGCCGTTTTTCCAAAAGCTTTGTAAAGTTTTGTTTTAAGTCGGTCATGAGTCATTTGTGTTTGGTCCGTTGAGTGAGTTTTTCAAGTTCTTTCAGTTTGCCATCGAGTCAGTTTGAGTCAAGTTCCAGTTAAGTTTTAGTCAGTTTTCAGTCAAGTTTTCAGTCAATAAATGAATCAAAGTCTTGTGTTGTTTGCCGAAATAATGACTCCATTGCCCAATGACTATAAGGCACTGGTCTGCTCTCCTAGAGGTCTGTGGTTCTTGGCACCTCCAAGCAGCTACCATCCCCATTGGAGCCAATGTTAGTGTCAGTCTTTCCAGCCTTCCTCCAGTGATCAAATATGCTCTTACAAAGTGATTTTGAAGTGTCAAGGTCAAATTTTGTCATTTCAGTGAGTCTTCAAGCAAAATTTGGTCACTAGGAATTAGGTCTAGGGTTTGCCCAAATGTCAGTCCATGTCATCATTCAGCTAAGCCTATCATCATTCAGAGGGTTGTCATTATCATTTCAGTGTCGAATGAGTCTTTTTACAACTTATTCATGCTTGAGTTGTGCCTAGGCAAGGTCATTTCCCTCTCCTAGGGTTTTGAAGGCAATTTCTCTTGGGCGGCTAAATAATCGGCAAAATTCATATCCTGATGTTCATACACCTTCCCCTATCCTTAAAGTACCTTATCAAACACTTCCCAACTCTCAGATCCCCCAAATTCCTCATTTTTTCACAAACCCTAGTTTCTAGCTACAACTTGGCAATTTTCTAGGTTGGGCCTGTGTTTTTCCCTTTTGGACCCCTTCCCCTCACTCAATCTCTGAGATTCCACTTTCGACTGCTTCCTAACATCCCTCCCCACTCCCAAAAATTTCCCCAAGAATTTAGAAGCCCCCTATCCCCTTCATTTCGCTCCATTTCAACAAAATTCCTTGTTTCACACATCGGGACAAGTCGCACTCAAAAGATGTTTCAGAGCAATCAAATATGAATTTTGGAAAACGGAGAGAGGTTTTTGTCCATAACATGACAAAGAAGAAAAACCTCCTTCACTTTTTGCACAGGTGTCATGGCTTTAGAGAAATGTCAAAACTGCAATCGCTAGATCAAAGGAGGTTGACCGAGGCACTAAAACGGAGAAAAAGGCCAAATCCACTCCGTATCTTGGCTGAGGCATCCCTCAAGGATCATGGCACTCACTAGCATCATCTTCAGCACAAATCCCAAAAATTTTGGAGAATTTTGGCTAATTTTGGTATTTTTGGGAAATTTACAGGTTTTGGCTTCTCAACGGGTCTCACCCTCAGTGAGACCCTTTGTCATCGTAGCTCCGTTTTGCAAAAACTCAACATTTGTGGATTTTTTATGCAAATTTACACATGCCTATGGATGGAATTGAGTTTTCATGGAGTTTTGGGCCTCCAAAAGGTCAAAATACAGCCAAATTTTGACTTTCTGCCCCTTTTTTGAGCTGCAGAAGTAGTCTTGGGAGAATTGACTTTTTACTTGGCAAATGACCTCCAAATCTACAAATTCTAGTTGGGTTGGAAAGTAGACTCAGAGACCTTCCCAACGAGCTATCCTTCACTCGATTCTGACACCGGGAAGGCCTCCAAACAGAGCTCCAAAGTGCGCAACCCGTTGAGAAAGTGTGCGCGACCCGTTGAGGAATTTGTGCCAGATTTTACCAGTTCGGCCAGAAAATCACTGTTTTCACCTAGTTTGACTTTTTGGGGTTCTAGATGATGGATTTTTATGTAACTATCATGACTCAAAGACACTTTTACTCTTCTTTAACACTTCTAGAAGTTTCTTGAATGTAAATGGTAAATATTTAATGTATGGATAGGTTTCCTAGCTTATAGAGGCAAGTTGTTATGACTGCCTATTATCTACTGCTCAGTTTAGAAGTAGTTGAAACAGCTCCTAGGAAAGGGAGCTCGACCCCTAGAGGTGGGGAAAGAGGTTAGATCATTTATATTATGCACTCTTTTGCTCATTTTCATGGTTGGACTCTTGAGGGAGGAGCTATCATTGTATATTTCACTTGTATCTCTGCAATTTTTGGCTAAGGAAGACCAGGGTTTTGCAGTCATCTTTGGGATTCTTGTGGACTCATATGTTGATGGTGTGTTTCTACATGTTATTGTAAGCTTTGTTATGTGATTCATTTCCTTTCTATACTGCTGCATATTAAACAAATGAAGTGATAAAGTATGAATTCATGCTAGCCATGCTCTGCTTTTAAATTTGTTTAATTTCTATGTTTTCTTCTGTCTAAAGAGAATTCAAAGTGATTGTTTGCTCTCTTTAGCTCCTCATCTTTCATTCCTCACCATTCATTTCAGTTAAAGACATCAATACAGGTTCCTACCTCGCCCCAAGGAACCCCCTACAAAAACTGTGTCAAATCCCCGCACCCAAAATTGCAATTCCTCAATTTGCCAACAAAAAACCAAAAAACCCCAAATCAACCTTTTTAATCAGTTTACTAGCCTAATATCAGTGTTACCTTGTTGGTCATCTCATCCCATTGAAGATCTGCCGAGATTGACCGGAGAGAGCCTTCTCCTGCCCCGTAGGGCTAGCTACGAGGCTGAATGGTTTGATGTAGCCTTGAGGTTTTCCTTTCTCAGCCTGAGGTGAAATTTCAAGCACTAACAAAGACCATGCTAGATATTTTCAATCTGAAAGATCGAATGTAGGATTAGTCATTATGCACATTTCTATTTTTGTTCTATTTTGATTGAATTGAGGCAGGTCGTCTAAACCTCCTCAACGTTTTTTGTAATAATCTATTTTTAGTTTCATAGGCTAGTATTTAAACCCATCTCATGCATTTAGAGAGGGGTTCAGAAATTTTGTCAGAAACATACTTCGGAACATGCACTTATGTCCCTTTAAGGAAGTTCTAGTGAAATTAATGGAACAAAATTTATTTTCTACTTGAATTTGACATCTTCTACTGAAATTGCACTTCTGTACTCTTAGATGATGTTGGATGATTTGAAAGTAGATCAATATCGCTATAGCACATGAGTAGAACGTATTATAAATGGTACTTTTATCTCTTAATTCTTTCTACTTATGCGTCAAGAAATACATTATCTTCAAGTTATTTATGTATGAAAGTTTGAATTTTTTATTGCCATTATTGCACTATTGTATGATGATTATTTATAGTTTATGCTAAATACATGAATGATTTTTATGCGATATATCTCTCATACTGTTTTGGCCAAATTTTTATACGAAATGATCATTGTTAAACGTATTCACCTCTTATCGTAATTGAATGATCTTTATTATCAATTGCTTTCATATATCATTTTAGATCGCATATATCATGTTACTCTGAGGATAGTTATAGTTAGATAAATATTTTTTGATTAGGACAAACTGGATGTGATTATTAGTTAAATTAGATTATTTTGAGGCTAGGTATTACTCCAAAAATCTCAAAACAGCATCCCATTAGCACAAGCATAAACAATAGATTGGAAAACTGGTCCCATCATCCCCAGTCAAGGCCACTATTCCAAACATAAAAGGAGTTGTCCCAAGGTCTGGACCGGGTGGTTATACTCCTTGTTAAGGCAACGATTTTCGAGCCTTCAACATATTTGGCGCTAGAAGGAGGGCCTGACTATGAATGGCAATTAAATCTAAATCTATAGGCCATTCTAAGAGTAATACTCCCTCACCATCACCTCCAACTTCTCATTCGCATTCCAAATCTCCTATTCCCAAGCAAAAAGTTGAAAAGAAAAATATAGAGCCCACTGTTGAAATCCTAAACAAGCCAAACAATTCTTCTTCTGAACCCCCTAAAGTACAATATTTGATCCACAAAATGCAGGGAATTTCAATATCTCAAGAAGAATGTGAGTTATCCCAAGGCAGTGTCACTTCTCAATATATCCCATTGCAACTGCTAACTAGAGCACAGAGTGAAAAACATAGAATCCCACAATTTTAATTCCCTCTACCAAGTCATAAAAGGGCTAAGAAGACACCATCATAATCTCACAGTGAGGTTCTTTCATCATCATTGTCCATTCCATCCATATCATTGCAAAGTCACACACCCACTTCCCAACTCCATATCATGATTCACACAAGTACAGGAGTTGCATCATTCTCTACCCAATCACCTTCAACTACTGCTTCACCGTCTTCTACTAATATGCCAACAATGGCATTGAATCAACCTCAACTAATGCCATGGACCAGCCCAGGAGCTATTAGAATTGCTGGACCTTTGACCCAACTGGCAGCACATCCAGAAAAATGGTTACCTAAATTTAACCCTGATAATGGCCTGTTAGCTGAAGAACATATAAATAATCTCATATTGTCCATTAATTTGAATGGAGTAATAGAAGAAGACGCAGTTGTAAGATTATTCCCATATACTCTACAAGGAGTAGCAAGATAATGGTACTTTTCATTACCGTTAGGCTCTATTAATAGATGGGATGCTTTTCAAGAGCAATTTTTAACTAAATTTGGAGATGATAGGTCGACAACAACTTTGGTAAATGACCTCTCCAATTTGAAAGCCGAACCAAAAGAACACATTAAGGACTTCAACTCACGTTTCAATAAGTTATTGAATAAAATACCTATGGCATCCAAGCCTGGCGAGGAGGTCTGAAATGAATGGTACATTTCTGCTCTACCTTCAAACACATCCATCTTCATTGATAGAGCTGCCAAACAAACGTTAGCAGAAAATACGAAAGAAGCAATAGCTGTTGAAAAATTTATCTTGGCCATAGAAAAGAAAAATGCATTAGAGGAAAGAAAATCCAAGAAAGCAACCTTTAGAGGTGATTCTAGGAAAAGACCACCTAAGGATCCTTTTGATCTAGAAGGGTTACAAAATGTCCTCAAGACCATGTCTAACGAAATGGTTGACATAAAAAAACAAGTAGCAGAATCTTCTTCTAAGAAACCTTTTAGACAATATAAAAGGAATGCCCCAGCTATTCCTAAACCTCCAAATGCTATATCGAACACTAAATTAGATGGAGATGAGGAAGAAGCCTGAAGTGAAGAACAAATCAACGATGAAGAAATGGTGGAATTACAAGGAATGTGGGATTTTTATCCTTCCAAACGAAGAGGATCAGGAAGCACTACCCGTTGCCACTAGAAGCGTAAATGAGCTTGATCCACCTCCATCAAGTTCAAAAAAGAAAACTTCAATGTCACCTCCTAGAGATAAAGTCATAGGTAAGAAATATTCACCGAAATCTACTCAAACAAACCCTATCCAATCAGAGTCTTCACCTTCATCCAAAACTCTGATAATTCCCAACGAAATGGAATACAATATTATTGAGGATATGAAGAAAACTAGGGCAAACATAACCTTTCATGAGCTTAGTAAATTAAAACAACAACAGAAGCTACTTTTGAAAGAACTCAAAGCAGTTCCCACTACCCTGCTTCCTGCCGCAGTAATATCACAGGCTGCTCAGGAAATAGGAAGATCCCCTAGTATTTCTGCAAACAAAATTGATCCAACCGACATCACTCTAATTGGAGGAAGATCTAAATCTCATACTGTGCCATTTCTCCTTACTTTTGAAGACTTTAATAAAAACTTGCACAACTGTTTAGTTGATTCTGGTGCTTCATCTAACATTTTGCCTAGAACAGTCTATGCTAAGTTAAATGTCCAGCCTCAGAAATCTGTAGTACAAATAGTACAATTAGATCAGTCTCACGTCGAATTTGTCAGAGAACTTAATCAAGTAACCATTAGACTTTCATCAAACCCAAAAATTTGTCAAGTCATTGATATACTTGTAGCTAATATTCCTAAATTCTATGGCTTAATCCTTAGTAGGGACTAGTTAAAACAGCTACATGGTTACTTTTCAACTGACTGTTCTAACATGTGGATTCCCCATAACGTCAAACCAAATCAGATAAGGGTTGATCAAGAGAAACATCGAAAATATATAGTGACAAAACTGGAGGGAGAAAATGAGTCGGTAGCATATAGAAATAATATAATCGAAAACTATTCTGTTTAGTCATTCCTAGGGAATTTCAATGCACATACTTCACCTTTCTTAGAAAACTCTGTTGTATCTCAAATCAAAAATTATTCCCAAACAGACACCTCTAAATGTGTGAATTTTGTAGATAAACCTGTACATAAATCTTTATTTTGGAAATTATTTTTTGATGAATCTAGATCCAATGATGGAGCAGGGGCAAGATGCATATTAGTTAGCGCAGAAGGGTAAAAGACTATGCTAGCCTATAGACTTGAATTTTATTGCACAAACAATATTGTTGAATATGAAGCGTTGGTTCAAGGTGTGTATAAAGCAATTGGTATTAATATCAAATACCTCAAAATGTTTGGAGATTCTGAAATTGTCGTTAGACAAGTAAGAAATACTATACACTGTTTGTCAAGACATTTGACTCACTATCAATCCTTAGTCCAAGACCCGACCTCACATTGTACACCATTTAATATTTCCTCTATCCCAAGACTCCAAAATGCTAGCGCTGATCTCCTAGCTAATGTAGCTTCCAAGCTTATTCCACTAGAAGAATACAACCCGGATCGATTCTCCATTGAATTAATTTTTAGGCTATCTATTCCTAATAATATCACCAACTGGAGAGTCTTTAACAATGATCCTTATATGATAAGCTTCCTCACTTCAGAAGGATCTTATGAGGACAAGATAGTTGATGAAGACCAGCATGACAACCAACTGAAGCAAGAAACCAACAACAACACTATACCAAAATATGTAGTTAAACTGGAAGATTTATATGACCTTAAAGATAGATTCAAATGATCTACTAATTCAAAACTTTAGAGTTCAACTCTGAGGTATGAATTAATCAATCTTGGAACTAACACAAAACCAAAAAACATCAATCTAGGTCTTGGACTCACATCGGAAGAAAAATCAGCTTTTATATGTCTATTGAACCAATATAAGAATGTCTTTGCTTGGAATTGCAATGATCTTAAAACCTATGACACTTCTATTATTTAACATACTATTCCTATGACCTCTGATGAAAAACCTGTTCAGCAGAGATTGAGGAAAATTCATCCTAATTTAGAAAGCTAGATTAAATCTAAGTTAAATAAACTACTAAAAGCCAAAATTATTTTTCTTGTGAGGCATTCTAGGTGGGTCTCCAATCGTGTCCCACTCTAAAAGAAAAATGGTGATATTCAGATTTGTATAGACTTTCGCAATCTTAATAAAGCTTGCGAAAAGGACAATTTTTCGTTGCCTCCTATGGAACAGATATTGCAATTAGTTGCAGGCTCAAAACTAATGCCCCTTCTAGATGGTTTCTCAGGTTACAATCAAATCTTAGTCCATCTACATGATCAACTGAAAACTACATTGAGATCAAAATGGGTCCCTTACGCCTATCAAAAGATGTCGTTCGAACTAATTAATGCTAGTGCCACTTTCCAAAGAGCCATGGACATTGCCTTCAAGGGTTTAGTAAATAGGTCAGTGGTAATCTACTTAGATCATATAACTATATATTCCAAAAAACGTAGTAATCATTTGAGAGATCTAAAACAAATCTTTGAACGTTGTCAAAAGTATGGGATTTCCCTTAACCCCAAGAAGTCTTTTTTTGCGTTAAGTGAAGGGAAACTCCTTGGATTTATTGTGTCCAAAATAGGGATTCATATTGACCCTGACAGGATTAAAGAAATTTCTAAAATACCTTTGCACCATAACAAAAAATCGATGCAATCTTTCCTTGGTCGAATAAATTTTGTCAAATGATTTGTCCTTGACTTCTTAAGAATTGTATTACCCCTTCAAGCCATGATAAACAAAAATTCTCTATTTAAATTGGCCCAGTTGGAATATGAAGCTTTTAAATTGATAAAACAAGCAATCATAAATGCCCCATATTTAGCAATGCCAAATTTTTCCAATCATTTCACTTTGTACACTTTCACTTCCGAGAAATCATATGCATCCATTTTGACTCAAGCAAATCAAGACAAAACTTAAGCCCCGATTTTTTTCTTTAGCTCAAATTTATAGGGAGCTGAATTGAATTACTTAGATGTTGAAAAACATGCTTACGTTGTTTTCAAATCAATAAAACACTTTAGACCTTTTCTTCTCAAAAACCACACCAAGGTGATAGTACCATTCCCAGCAATAAGAAATCTTCTAGTATGAAGGGATGTGGGTGAAAAAAGAGCAAATTGGGTTATGACTCTGTAAGAATATGACATTGAAATCATGTCAAAAAACATTGTGAAAGGGCAAGGTTCTTGGAGGATGTTGGCAGGAGCATTGAATATGTCAGAATCACAGCATTCAGGTGACGAGGTATAAATCTATGAGGTAAGCCTTAATGACACTGAGTCAACATATGCTGATATAATATTATATTTAAAAAATGGATATGCACCTCCACATTTGAATTACACAAAGAAAAGATCCTTGAGGTTGAAAGCTAAGCAGTATCAAATGGTCAACAATGTGCTGTTTAGAATGAATTATGATTCTGTTTTGCTTAGATGTCTCGAGAAATATGAAGCAGAAATGGTATTGCAGGAACTTCACGATGGACCGGATGGCGGACAATTTGCAGGAGATGCTACAGCACATAAAATTCTACGTGCAGGATATTACTGGCCAACCCTATTCAAAGATGAACACAATTATGTAAGGAAATGTAAGATATGTCAAACAACTACCGAAGGACAGAAGAAACCAGCATTACCATTACAACCAGTCAACATTGATGAGCCATTTGAACAATGGGGATTGGACATAATAGGTGAGATCATTCCTCATTCTTCTAAGCAGCATAAATATATCCTTACAGCCACTGATTACTTCACCAAATGGGTTGAACCAATTCCACTCAAGGTAGCCAAATCTGAGAACATTACTAAATTTATAGATCAATTTACCATCACCAAGTTTGGTTTACCTTCTTCCTTAATGTTCGATAATGCATCTTACTTTTCAGGAAATGCTATGACAGAATTTTCTCTTAAAAGAGGCTTTAAACTTAAATATTCTACTAGTTATTATCCACAAGGAAATGGGTTAGTCAAATCCACAAATAAAAACCTTATCAGGATTATTAAACGAACTATTGACCAAAGTCAAAAGAACTAGCATAAATCTTTAGTGTTTTCTCTATGGGAAGATCGAATAACTCAGAAAACCTCCATCGGCACTTCTACTTTTAATCTGGTTTATGGGAAAGAAGTTGTCTTACCAACAAACATAGCTATTCCCTCGTTTGCCTTAGTTCAATTCATCGAAGAAACTCATTCCTTGTCTATGCAACTTAGACAATTACAAATCCTTAAACTTGAAGAGGAACAACAAAAGGCTAGAATTACCCATGCACATCATCAACAGTTAGTCAAAGCATCCTTTGATTCAAATTCTTTATCTTCAAAAAATTTCTAACTTGGAGACTTAGTGATAAAATGGGATAAAGCCTGCAAAGAGAAAGAAAATCATACTAAGTTCCAACGAATGTGGCTTGGCCCATTCTAGATTGTCGAGCTAATAGGCCCATCAACTTTTCTGTTACAATATTTAGCAGGTAAGAGAGAACCTCTACCTATTAATGGGAAGGTCCTAAATAAATATTTTCCATAGAAGATGATCTCTTCTAATCACTGTATAATATATTCTTTAGTTAATTTTCTTTTGAAATAATAATACAAGTTGAAAACATTTACATTTGGTTTTACTGAAGGATAGTTTCTCTTTTTAATTTTGTTTTTCACTTGTATAAGTAGAAATGGTTATGAAAATTAATCTTCATTATTGAAATAAATAGTTCAGCGCTACAACTCCAAAACTTCCTATTTTTCTGTTAAAATTATCCAATCTTTGATAAAACTTAACTTTAGAAATAAATTTTATTTACATCAGTCACAAAAAGTATCAATAAAAAAGCAAAGCTTCTCTGCGGGAAAGAATCTTTAAACTCTACAATTGTCGTCCAGAAAATCCTAAGGACCCAATGATTCCCCCCACTTGAGTAGCTTTCAATTTTAGAGTGTAATTCTAAAATATACTTTAAACTTAAAGGATAAGAGGTCTCATTAAGGGCTGACTTACCATGATCATAAGATTATAACTAACTAACATTACCAATACTGAATATCAAAACTGGGTAATGACTTGAGATTGATGAATCAAAAGACGAGGGGTCTCATTAAGAGCTAGCTTGTTCAGTTAAGTTACAAATCAAGTGAGTGGCATTGTCAATTTTGGCCACTAAACCAAGACATTGTTCTTTAAGAAATAAAAGAAGAATGAATTACTTCAATAAAATAAAGAAAGCATCAAGTATACTGAAGAATTTATCTTTAAATTTGCATTCTTACTTAAGTG
The DNA here is from genome assembly GCA_031772625.1 of Pinus tabuliformis. Classification (NCBI taxonomy): domain Eukaryota; kingdom Viridiplantae; phylum Streptophyta; class Pinopsida; order Pinales; family Pinaceae; genus Pinus; species Pinus tabuliformis. The sequence goes on along the minus strand of CM062809.1, from coordinate 729,994,660 downwards.
GGATACTGAATCATTGCTGGGTAACAGGTAACCCTATCGAGGCTATGAATGCCTACAACAATAGAGGCTCTACCTATGATAAATGAGTATACCAAAACTGATCTAACGAGATTCTTTTTCTTTTCTCTTTATAACCAAGTAATGACTGATGTAGGTAAAAGGACAATCTGTGAGAAAAGGGCAATTAGAAGAAAGATAATTAGAGCAGATGTTTTTTATTGATAGATGAGCAGTACTACTTACCTTGTATTCTATGCGATTTAGTTTTATTTCAAAACTATCTTTATTTTAGAAGTTTTAGAAAATTCAAAAAACTCTCAGAGATAATTGGTTCTTCCAAGTGAATCGCCAATTGTTGTGCTTGTTAACAACCCCACATTTATTAATGTTAGTAGTAAAATGTTACTTTAATAAATGGGGACCCTTTCAAAAAATGTATATACCCAAAAGAAAAAAAATCAATCCTAGCATGTAGGTATTTCTTTTATTTTTATAATAAATCAAGATATCAAACAAAACCTATAAAACCATTAAAATGCTAGTTTTTCTTATTTAGCATGAAATACATCACAAACGATACCTTCCTAACCCACCACAATCTATGATGAAACAATAAAAAAAGAAAACCTATATTCGAAAAGCAGTCATAATGATAGAAAGTCCTTAAAGCATCTTTAAAAAGCTAAAGTCTCGCATCGCAACATCGTTGTTTATAAAAACATCTCTTAAGAGGCTACCCCGAAGGATTGCGATCTGTGAAATTGCGAAGGTATAATAGCCTTCTCACATCGCGTTTCAGTCATACAACAAAATCCTCAACCTATTATATGTCGATATCACGAAATGCAATCTCATCTTGGATCCACCTCTTAATATTTCCACCAACACATGTGGAGGTCCATCATTCGTTAAAAAGAAGCCTGACAAGTAATGATGTTTGTTTCTTGCATCTCGCATCTTGCACAAACTCAAAAAGTGGTAAGTTAAATGAAAACGAATTATGTGATATAGCGATCTGCGATATTGCTTTGCAAATCACAAAATTGCTATTATCGCAGTTTGAACGCTCACCACCCTAGGAGATTGTTTCCTGATTTACGATGTGAATATTTATGGACATTTAAGTGAAAAGATAATGGATCATTAGTGGGCATTTATGAAGAAGTAACTATATTTATGTGTGAAAGGCCATTTAGAGTGATTTGATATCTTCTTACATGATTTCAAATAAAACACCTTTATCACCTTTACTGGTTTTATTCATCGATTCATTCCTATGTTCAGTATCATTTTTATCCGATAAACTATTCCTATTGAAACTTTTAGGAAAAAGCCCCAAAATAGGACACCGAAAGCAATGGTGAAGAAAGAGAAAGCAGTCACCTCTAAGAAGTCAGAAATGACTCCTCTCTTCACGGATACCACATGTAATAGAGAAGCAGGGGCATCTACATGGGAGACTATGTATCAGTTACTGGAGGAAGAACAACCAAGGATTCTAGAGACAACAATTACAGTTGATGGGCACGATTCCTCTGATGCTTCCATAACTGAGCTTGCATGCTCATTTCTACACCGAATAGCCACATGACCAAAAATAATCCCCTATACCGACATGGTTAAGTGGATCATTGACAATGCTGATATATCTAATAGAGAATTGAAAACAGGAGGCCATGAAGTTATAGGATGTTTCACTCCAGATAACCTAAGGCTTATGTACCACTTACCGGAGCCACAGGTTACCTACAACAAGCAATGTGTTGATAAATTCATCAAGTAAAATGAGGGCTTAACAGACTACACAAAGAATTTGTCAGATAATGAAGAAAGAATCAAGAAAGACAAAAACAGTATGTACGCCATCACATCTGTTTGTTCCCATTTCTGTTTTTTTGCGGCTATGCTATGTAGGCTATTTGGTAAACTCGATAGTAATAAATTATCCTCATAATGGTTGCCCTTAATAGATGCAGCCGTTAATGGAACAATAATAAATCAGCCACAAATCCTGTCTGATAATTTCGCTAAAGCATTTATATAGTATAGAAGGAAAATGAGTATTTCTTCGAGGGTTTATCCTCGGTTTTTCAAGTGTGCTTATGTTATGGACGCTATTTGTTTTAGTTTTAAATTCCCTCTTATGGGATGGAAACGGACTATTCAAGATCCACTTCCTATTCACATGCACCACAAAAACATCTAGGAATCCAATTTTGAACCACATTTTTTCAAGATTTGTCAGGTGGTTATGCTTCCCCTCCATAAATGAATTTATAACCGAGATGCCCACAGATTCTCCCAAGAAGCCGACATAGACATCCTCCCAGTAGCCCAATGGTTCGGGGCAGAGAATTTACATATATCAGAGTGTTTGGTAGCATCACCTCTCCCCATGTTCTCCCTTTCTATGTCCCAGATAAATTAATGGCCAGAGAGATAGCCTATCAGACATTTAGTGAAGGAGGGATGAGCAAAGCATTGAAGGAGTGAAAGAAAGCCATTTGGCCTCAATTTCCTGTGTCATGTGGAGTGTTTGCATTACATGACCTTGGACATGCATTCAAGGAAGTAGATAATATGTTGTCTCTACGATTACCTAAGTTTCCTGGAAGACAATACAACCCATTCAGTATTATCAATCATTTTACCACTATGGTAAAAGTAAAAATATTCAGCCATGAGAAGGACCCATTTGATGATGTTTTCTTATAGAAGAGTATCTTCAGAGAAGTGAAACATATGCCATAGATACTTTTTGATCGAGAGGGTCTTGAAACATTTTATAGTTACAGAGAAAATAGATTATCAAAGGTCCCATTGGAACAATTGTTAATTGAACCAATAAGGGAGGCCACTCTCAGTTTAAGCATAGATGGTGACTCTAAGGAAAAATATAAAATCAATTATAGAAACGAATCTAAGAAGTCTTCAAAAAATAAGAAAAGCAGGAGCAGAGAATCAATCCAGGATAAAACCGAGTCTGCAGCAAAGATAGATGAAGAGACTTCAACCATCAAGCAGACTGAAACCCATACTCCCTCTATACAGCTGATAAAGCCTCTGGTAATTGATTTGGAAGATGAGTGGGATAATTTCAACAAAAAACTCAACACAGAGGAACAAGCACCAGAGATGCAAATGACACGTCAGGAAACAACTCCGGAAATTATAATAGGGGGAACTGTGAATACTCAAGAAATAGAACACATTCCTGTTACCCCCAGCCATGAGATTGTTTTAAGAATAGAAGAAATTCCCCCTCTTAATGTATTTTACAGCCCATAGCACAAGGCTGTTGTTAAGAGACAGAGAAAGAAAACAAAATTGGAATCCACAACTGCTACCACTCTAGACAATGAGCCAATGGATGTCCTCTAGAAAGACTCATCCACCGACCCATCGGCCAACCTCACCAGGCTCTCACAGTTTGCAGGTGCCTACGCTATGAAAACAATTGACAAAGAAACAAAAGTACAATTGTTGCTGAAAGAAAAGGAAAACAAAATTTTGTCACTAGAACAACAATTACAACAAGCCAAAACCAACTAACAAGCAGAAATACAATGGGTTAAGGTACAGTAGGAGTTCCAATAAATGTAAATAGATCATTAAAGTATCCTGGTAGGTAAGGAGGCACAGATACAGAGCATAAAATTTTTTCATAAGGATGACCCAAAGATCGATCAGTTTGTCACCGAGGCACTCAGCCTCAACTCCCATCTCACATGCCAAAAACAATTTCTATGCCAAAAAATCTCGCAGTGGAACTCTCACTACGAAATAAGCGACAAGTTAACAAGTCAAGTCGTGGAAATGTGACTTGAATATGATGAAATTCTTAAAAAGGTTTCAAATTTCATAACTTGGAAAAATTTTGAGAATGAAAGAAGAGTCGACATGCCCAAACTAGATGAATCACATAAGGAGATCTTATTTGCGAGTTGGGGTTCTCATCTTAAAGAGGCAGAATAAGAAATAGAGGATGCAATAGCAGTGGCAAACAACGTAATTGAAACTGTAAATGAAAATTTGCATAGTGCTAATATTGTGGTAGAGACCACTCCTAGTTTCCTTCCGAATGCAAAAGAATTTGAATTACAGTGGAAACAGGTAGTAGAAGAAAGAATAGAAGCAATTAGGCAAGTGACCAAGTTAAACTAGGAGACATATCGGAAATATTTGCTAAAACTGCACAGCCAGTGTATAACCCTGAAATGCCTAATTGTTTCTACCAATAAAATGGTGCCAGTGCTCATCAATTCCATGTTGATAGGATAACTGAAATCCTAAGTCAGCCAACCTACACTCCTCAAGACCATGCTAGATATTTGCAATCTGAATGATCAAATGCAGGATTAGTCATTATGCACATTTCTATTTTTGTTTTATTTTTCTTAAATTGAGGCAAGTCATTTAAACCTCCTCAACTTTTTTTGTAATAATATATTTTTAGTTTCATAAGTTAGTATTTAAACCCCTCTCATGCATTTAGAGAGGGGTCCAGAAATTTTATCATAAACATTCTTCAGGACATGCACTTCTATCCCTTTGAGAATGTTCTAGTGAAATTAATCGAACATGATTTATTTTCTACATGAACTGGACATCTTCTACTGAAATTGCACTTCTATACTCTTAGATGATGTTGGATGATTTGAAAGTAGATCAATATTATTGGAGCAAATGAGTAGAACGTATTATCAGTGGTGCTTTTATCTCTTATTTCTTTTTACTTATGCGTCAAGAAATACATTATCTTCAAGTTATTTATGTATGAAATTTTGAATTTTTGATTGCCAATATTGCACTATTATATGATGATGATTTATAGTTTATGCTAAATACATGAATGATTTTTATGCAATATATCTCTCATATCATTTCGTCTAAATTATTATATGAAATGATCATTCTTAAACGGATTCACTTCTTATTGCAATTGAATGATTTTTATTATCAATTGCTTTTAGACATCATTTTAGATCGCATATATCATGTTACTCCTGGGATAGTTATAGTTAGATAAATATTTTTTGATTAGGATAGATTGCATGTGATTATTAGTTAAATTAGATTAGTTTGAGGCTAGGTATTACTCCAAAAATCTCAAAACATCATCCTGTTAGTGCAAGCATAAAAAATAGATTGGGAAACTGGTCCTATTATCCCCAGTCAGATCCACTATTCCAAATAGAAAAGGAGTTGTCCCAAGGTTCGGACCGGGTGGTTTTTCCCCTTGTTGAGGCAATGATTTTCGAGCCTTCAATAAGCCAGTACATCATCTTCCAACTCATCCATCAAGGGTGAAATTGGAAATATGCTGGAAGATTTCAAAAGTGAGATGCTACAAACCCTTGGCTTGCAAATGGACACCATGAACATTAAAAGGAAGCAAGAGGAAGCAAACAGAGCCTTGGCCATGTTTTATACTAGATGCACCAGGAGGCATCCTAGGAACAAATGTCCATTGAATTGTATTAAAATTTTCTCAGTCTGTGAAGAAAACCACTCCAAAGATAAGTTCCCTTCTTTACCCAGACTCAAAGTTGTATATCAAGGAGCTAAAGGGGTCACTAAGCAACTTTGCTACATTAACCAAAGGAGACCTCTTGGGCGTAGACCATACCAATAGGGCATGCAAGGGTCATCCCATGCATATTACAACACCAACCAAACGACAGCTATACCTTGTTGGGGACCCCCTTGTCATCCTTCCTCTTCTAAACCCCCTCCTTGGTCCTATGCATCTCAGTACCACTCCCAGCTAGCCAGCCAGTCATTTCAACCTTACGCTCCACCACAACCTCAGTGTATAACACCACTCTAGTGGTGGATGCCCCAATACAACAATTCCCTAGCTCTATTGCCTCCACCACCTGCCCAACAACATCTCCTACACTCTGCTCCACCCAAGGAACCCTAGATGCCTACCCAGCCAAATCTGAAACTGAACAATAGGTAGGCTTAAGAAGTATAGAATGGAGAGACACCATATCTAGTTTATGCTGTGGAATTCTAGGAGATTAACTTGAGATCTGGGAGAGTTTTCCCCAATAACCAACCTCCCCCTCTACCTAAGGAGGTTGAGGAAGAAAGAGAGGAAATCAACCTTAAAGTAAATCCACCCTTTCCTGAGAGATTATCCCAACCACTCCAGCCTACCCTAGAAGAAGTTGAAGTTTTGGGAGAATTGAAAAATCTATGTGTAAAGATCCCCCTTCTCCAGGCAATAAAATATGTTCCCATTTACAATAAGTTGATTAAGGAGAAATACTTCAAGCATTTAGGGAGATGAGAAAGGGATGCCCCTACCATTATTGTCATTAGGCATCTATTCGACTTAATGTTGGGGTATGTAATATGTCCAAAATATTTGGACCCTGGAAGCCCTGTAGTAGATGTGCACATCAATGGCACCATTGTCCCACACACTCTGATCGATCTTGGGGCTGCCATTAATGTGATGATCAAGGACGCCATGCTCAAGCTCAACCTCCAAGGGTCATTGAGGAAGACCACAACAATTCTGCAACTTGCAGATTGTTCCACAGTAACCCCCGAGGGAATTGTGGAGGATGTGATGGTCTCCATTGACTCCTGGGACTACTCGACAGATTTTCTTATTCTCCATCCTAAGGCTAAGCTTATTGTTTATCCTCTCATCCTTGGGAGGCCATGGTTGGCCACAACCAATGCTTGCATCAGTTGCAGAGCTAGGAATATGACCATCAAGAATGAGCATATGTCCAAGCAGTTAGTCCTATACCCTCCTGCTCAACCATCTCTAAAGCATGATTTACCTTCATGGTTGGATGAGGAGGAAGAAGATGAGGTTTATTCTGCCCAACTTTATGCTTTGGAAGCAACCATGGGAGGAGGACAGCAAGATGAGGATCACTTGATTGAACACCTCCTCCAAAGTCCAACTCATGGTTCATTACCATTAGAAGAAGTAACGGAAACCTAGAACAATCATCCAATTGACTTATTCTTGGCCAATTCCAAACCACTCCATGTCAAAACGATAGAATTCGGGCTAGAGAAAACATTGAAAATTAATCCATCTCTTTTTGCTCTCGAAGAGGAGAAGCTATGCAACATGTTAAAGAAAAACCTAGAATCCTTCGCTTGGAGTTACAAGGAAATGAAGGGAGTACACCCCTCAGTATGTACTCACAATATATACACCAAAGAAGGTTGCAAGCAGGTCCGGCAAAAGGAGGATGAATCCAACTCTTAAAGGTATAGTCAAATAAGAACTACAAAAACTGTTAGATGCAGGATTCACTTACCCTATCTTTGACAGTGAGTGGGTCTCCCCTTTAGTGTTAGTTCCCAAGAAAAATTGTAAGTGGAGGATTTGTGTCGATTATAGGGAGTTGAACAAAGCCACAAAGAAGTCTCATTTTCCTCTACCCTTCATTGACCAAGTGCTAGATGACCTGGCAGGGAAAAAGTTTTTTTCTTTCCTAGATGGATTTAGTGGGTATAACCAAATCCAAATCTACCAAGAAGACCAAGATGAGACCACATTCACCTGACCTTGGGGTACTTTTGCCTATAACGTCATTCCTTTTTGCCTATGTAATTCTCCTGCCACTTTCTAGAGAGCAATCTTGAGTATTTTCGTTGAATTAGTCCATGATGCAGTGGAAATTTATATCGATGATTTTACACCTTATGGCTGTGATTTTCAAGAAGCACTGACTAACCTAGGCAAAGTACTACACAAATGCATTGAAATGAACCTGTCTCTCAGTCCTGAAAAATGTGAATTCTTAATGACTGAAGGGACTGTGCTAGTTCATTCAATATATCAGCAAGGACTAAAGGTGGACCCGAACAAAATAGCCATCATCCAAAGGGTCCCACCTCCTCAAAAGAAAGGAGATGTTAGATGTTTCTTAGGGATAGCTAGATACTATCGAAGGTTCATAAAGGACTTCAACAAATTGGCCTCTCCTTTATTTGCGTTGTTGGCCAAAGATTCTAAGTTTATACGATCAAAACGCTCTCAAGAGGCCTTAGAAATTCTAAAGGTTAAGTTAACCGTTGCACCAATTCTCTGAGGCCCAAACTAGGCCCTTCCCTTTCATATTCATGTTGATGCCTCACACAAATTCATAGGGCAGCCCTATGTCAGGTAGAGGAAAAATTGCCTTATGCCATCTATTTTATCAGTAAGGACTTGTCAAATGCTGAGCTAAATTATACAGGGACTGAAAAGGAACTCCTGGTTGTTGTGCATTCATTAAACAAATTTAGGCATTACATTACAGGCTATCAAACATTTGTGCATACTGACCATCCTGCAATCAACAATTTAATGAAAAAACCATATGTGAATGCTTGAATTATAAGATGGTTGATTTTATTACAGTAGTTTGATCTAACCATTGTTGATAAGCCTGGTAAGGAAAATGTTGTTGCAGACTTTTTATCTATGGTAAATGTGCTTGCAGGTGAAGAAGGAATGGTGGATGACCAATTACCAAATGAGCATTTTTTTTCTATTTCAGTTCTCTCTCCATGGTTTGCTGATATAGCAAACTATTTGGTATCGGTACAGTTCCCACCAAAATTGCCCCCCAAGGAAAAGAGCAAGATAGTCAGGAAAAGTGCCCCCTTCACTTGGATTAGGGGCAATCTTTTCAAACTTGGCCCTTATCAAATCTTGAGAAGGTGTGTTAGGGAAGAGGAAGTCCTTGACATCCTTCTAACCTGTCATGATGGGCCTTGTGGAGGTCACTTTGCAGTAAAGAGGAAAAAATTCAAATTGTTACAAGCAGGCTATTATTGGCCCACTCTTCATCAGGATGTGAAAAGGTGCACTAGTCAGTGTAATCGGTGCCAGAGGATGGGAAGGCCTACACCAAGAGATGAAATGCCTCTGCAGCCTCAAGTGACTTTTGAGCCATTTGACGAGTGGGGCATGGACATCATTGGGCCTATCAACCCTCCTTCAAAGAAAAAATAGTACATTATTTTGTGCACTGATTATTTGACTAAGTGGGCTGAAACCAAGGCAATTAAGGCAGCAAGAGAAGAAAAGGTGGTTGAGTTCCTAAGGGAGAATGTATTCTACAAATTTGGGTACCCTAGAGAGCTAGTCATAGACCAAGGTAGCCAGTTTACCTCCAACATGATTGAAGACCTGCTCAGCCATCACAAGATCAAGCATAGGACCTCCACTCCCTATCATCCACAAGCTAATGGGCAAGTGGAGGTGACCAACAGGGCACTGGAGGGCATATTAACCAAGGTTGTGAGCAGCAGTAGGAAGGATTGGGCATAAAGACTAGTTGAGGCAACCTAGGTCTATAATACAACATGGAAGACCACCACTAGATTCACAAAATATGAGCTGGTCTATGGGAAAAAGGCCTTGTTTTCCATTCAGTTTGAATATAACACATTAAGGATGGCAGCCCAACTAGATTTGGATATCAGCAATGCACAAAAAGAGAGATTGTTCCAATTGAATGGCTTGGATGAATTCAGGATGCAGGCCCTCCTACATATAGAGATAGTTCAACTTCAGAGGAAGATTTGGCATGATAAACATATTAAGGAGAAGAAAATTTAGGAGGGCGATTGGGCATTGTTATATGATTCTATGTTGGGTTGTGTTATATTATTTCCACAGCTAATTGACGTAGTTAACTGGGGGGTTAGAGGGGGTTAGAAGCCCCCCCTCATTGTGCTGATTGTGCAGTAGGGGGGTCATAGGGGGGGCGGCAACCCCCACTGTCTAGGGGGTTTGAGGGGGTGGATCTGCCCCCTCCACGGGGTCTCGGGCAGCACCCCGGGGAAAATTTTTGTTGGACTCTATATTAGGTTGGGCGGACCTACCTATGGTTTTGTGCATGGTTTTTCATACATGGGTTTGGACGCGATAATTTTTAGTCCATGGTTTTGGACACGATGGTTTTCAGTCCATGGTATTGGATGCTTCAGCATGTATAAATATGTATTGTAACATTGAAATGAATATAATGAAAAATCAAGCTGGCAGGCCTAGTTTTGGGATCCAGGGGAAAATCTCTATGTATATGTGTTTTATGTGTTATGCTCTTGCATTGTTTATTTTCTGTTCTTAGAATTCGTATGCAGGTAATTTCTGTATGGCGTTAAAACCTACATTTTGTATCGGAGTTGTTTTGGCTTCAAGGGGATGCCTTTGTTGTTGAGGGGTTTCGCTCAAGCCTGTGGTAGACCCTATTTAGTGGGAGATCTGTAGGATCGATTCTGGTGGTGAAAGAAGATGGAGAGTAGTGGAAAGACAGAGATCGATAAATTCAATGGTCAGAGTTTTGAGTTGTGGAAACTCAAGATGGAGGATCTGTTGGTGGATAAAGATCAGTGGATCGTGGTAGATCTAGGTACTAAACCAACGAGAGTGTGCAATGAAGAATGGAAGAAGTTGGATCAGAAGGCAAAGAGCATAATACAATTGTGTGTCTCAGATTCAGTATTGCTAAATGTATCAGAAGAAGCTATGACTAAGGCTTTATGGGACAAGTTAGGGACTTTGTACCAATCTAAGTCTCTGGTGAATAAACTCTTCCTACAGAAAAAGTTGTATAACCTGAGGATGAAGGATGGAGACTCAGTGATAGAGCATCTGAACGCATTTAATACCATGGTAAGTCAGTTTTTATATGTTGATATTAAAATTTTAGATGAAGATAAGTGCCTCAGTTTGTTATGTTCTCTACCAGATTCATGGGATAGTCTGGTTACTGTAATAGGTAGCAATGCAACTACCTTGTAGTTTGATGAAATAGTCTAATCCTTGCTGACAGAGGAGATGAGATGGAAAAATATGGAGAGCCAGAATGGTGATGCCTTGTCTGTACAAGGATGGTCCCAGAATAGAAACAAAAATAATTCATCAAGTGGGAGATCGCAATCTAGAGGGACATCTAAATTTCCAAGAAAACCTGTAAAGGTGGTGTGTTGGAAATGCAGAAAGGAAGGGCACTACAAAATGGATTGTAACTCTAAAGCTCTTGACAAAGGAAAGGGATATGATGATGCTCCTTCTACAGAGGTGAAAACCACCTCAGTTGAAGGTGGGGATGTGTACCTGGCTTCTTCATGTACACATGTAGATCATGAGGTATGGCTGATTGACTCACGTGCATCCTTTCACTTCACTCCCCATAGAGAGTGGTTCTGTGAACATGAGAAATATGATGGTGGTGATGTCTTCTTGGGGGATGACAAGAAGGCTAGAATAATTGGTTGAGGAAAAGTAAAGTTGAAGTTGCAAGGTTAAAGGGTTAGAACACTTTCGGGTGTTCTGCATATTCCTGCATTGGCCAGAAATATGATATCTGTAAGTAAGCTAGATAATGCAGGTGTAAAAACAGTGTTCGAGAAAGATACCTGCAAGATGGTTCGGGGAGCACTGGTATTAATGCCCGGAGTTCGGATTGGAAATTTGTACAATCTACAAGGTAACACTATTATTTATGTGTGCAACAGTTCTGTGGTTCCTGAAAGTGGAGAAGAAAATCTAGTTGTCTTTGGAGAGAAGACCATGTTGTGGCATCAAAGGCTTGGACATAACGGATAGAACGGCCTTTGAATACTTCATGGTAAAGGTATGGTAGAAGGTGTGAGTAATAGCTCTCTGGATTTTGATTTCTTTGAAAATTGTGTATATGGGAAGAAGAATCAGGTGAGTTTCCCCTTTGGAGGTAATAGGGCGAAACAAATATTAGAGCTTGTGCATAGTGATGTCTTCGGACCTGTGAAGGTTCCATCACTGGGTAAGTTTGTGTACTATGTATCATTTATAGATAACTTCTCAAGGAATGCATGGATATATTTCCTTAAGAAGAAATTTGAAGTCTTTGATAGGTTTAAAGAATTTAAGGCTTTGGTGGAAAACCAGATAGAGAAGAAGATAAAGGTGTTGAGGTTAGATAACGGTGGAGAGTTTTACAGCAAGGAATTTGAAGAATTCTATAAGAAGTGTGGTATAGCACGACAGAAGACTACTCCATACACACTTGAGAAAAATGGAGTTGCAGAAAGAATGAACAAGATGCTCATGGAAAAGGCTAGTAACATGCTTAGTGGTGTGAGGTTAGGACAGGGATTCTGGGCAGAGGTGGTGGAGACAGCATGTTACCTGGTCAACAGATCACCTTCATCAGTGTTGGAGGATAAGACTCCTCAAGAGGTATGGACTGGTAAGAAACCCTCTCTTTCACATCTGAGGGTATTTGGATGTGATGCATATGTACATGTTCCAAAGGAGAAAAGAACCAAGTTGGATAGTAAATCTGAAAAGATCATCTTTATTGGGTATAAGGATGGTTTAAAGGGTTATAAGATTTGGAACCCAATAACAAGGAAGGTTGTGTACAACTGAGATGTGGTGTTCAGAGAGGTGAAAGATGTTATTAAACATGAAGTCCAACCAAAGGAACCTGAGAAGATAGAGTTTGAGCTTAAGCAGGAAGAATCAGACTCTACAATAGAGGAGGAATTAGAATATGAAGAGCCACAAACTCCAGGTGAAGATCAGTTCGAGAAAGAAGGCAGCCAGAAAGGTATAGTCCATCTTCTTTCTATTGAAATTTTGCTTTATCTGTTACTGATGATGATGCCAAAACTGTGAAGGAAGCAGTAGATTCAGAGGATGGAAAACTCTGGAAAGAGGCCATGGTTGATGAAATGGAATCTTTGCACAAAAATGAAGCTTGGGATCTGGTGGCGTTTCCAGATGGAAGGAAACCCATTGGCAGCAAATGGGTGTTCAAGAAGAAGACAAATCTAGAAGGAAAGGTGGAGAAGTACAAAGCTCGGTTCGTAGAAAAAGGTTATTCCCAGGTGTCGGGAATTGGCTTTGGTGATATTTTTTCTCCTGTTGCCAAGGAAACTTCTATTAGATTACTTTTAACTGTTGCTGCTACTTTTGATTTTGAGCTAGAACAGATGGATGTGAAGACAACATTTCTTCACGGGGATCTATAAGAGGAGATCTACATGAAGCAACCTGAAGGCTTTGTGGTGAAGGGTAAGAAAAAACGGGTATGCAAGTTAAAGAAGTCTCTGTATGGGTTAAAACAGTCACCAAGGATGTGGTATCAAAAATTTGATACATTTATATGGGGAATTGGCTTCACCAGAAGAAAAGAAGATCACTGTGTGTATTTTAAATTAATTGGTGACCGTGTTATTTATCTGGTCTTGTATGTGGATGATATGTTGCTGGTTAGAAATGACAAAGAAATTATCCAGGATTTGAATACCCAATTGTCCTCTAAATTCGACATGAAAGATATTGGCGTTGTAAACTATATTTTGGGCATGGAAATTAAAAGAGATCGGGCAAAGAGGAAGCTCTGGTTAAACCAGAGGAAGTATGTGGAGACAATGTTGCAGAGATTTAATATGTAGGATAATAAACCAGTGAAGGTTCCTATTCCTGTAAGTGTAAAGTTATCTTCTGAACAGTGTCCCAAGACACAAGAGGAGGAAGAGGACATGTCATGTGTTACATATGCAAGTGTAGTCAGTATTCTAATGTATGCGATGGTCTATACTATACCAGAAATTGCACATGCAGTGGGAGTATTGAGAATGCTTATGTCAAAACTAGGGAAGGAGCATTGGACAATAGCGAAGTAGGTTTTTAGGTATTTGCGTGGCACTGGTGATTATGGTTTGTGCTACCGAGGAAGACTAGGATTGGACAGAGTTTTGGATATTCATGGCATTGTTGATGCAGACTGGGATGCAGATCTAGATAAGAGAATATCTACAAGTGGGTATGTGTTTAACCTTTTTGGAGGTGCAGTCAATTGGATCAGTAAGAAACAATTTGTAGTGGCATTGTCAACTACAGAGGAAGAATACATGGCAGCCACTCATGCAAGCAACGCCCCGAGGAAAATTTTTGTTGGACCCTATATTAGGTTGGGTGGCCCTACCTATGGTTTTGTGCATGGTTTTCTTCACATGGGTTTGGATGTGATGGTTTTCGGTCCATGGTTTTGGACGCGATGGTTTTTGGTCGACGGTATTGCATGCTTCAGCATGTATAAATATGTATTGTAACATTGAAATGAATATAATGAAAAATCAAGCTGGTAGTCCCAGTTTCGGGATCCAAGGGAAAATCTTTGTGTATATGTGTTTTATGTGTTATGCTCTCCCATTATTTATTTTCTGTTCCTAGAATTTGTATGCAGGAAATTTCTGTACGGGGTTAAAACCTACACTATAGGTATAAAGACTTCAAGGGCAAGTTAAGCACAAGATGGCTCGGACCTTATGTTGTGGAAAGATGCCGTGATAATGGTTCAATGAAAATTAGAACTATAGATGAAGAAGCCATTGCTTTTCCTGTTAATGGGCACCGATTGAAAATGTATAAGAGACCTTTATCAAAACAAGAGTTAATTGATAATATCAATAAAATAGTGATGACGGTGGAGCAAGTTTCATCTCCTCCCTCATCAAGTCACTGAAAAAAAAAATAAGGACTCCAGTGAAAACCTCCATGAGGCGCCTGAGTTCCATCTTTGGGTTCAAAACCTTGTGAGGTGGCCCAATGATGAAGAAAAAAAATAGAAAAAGACAAGAGAAAAATAATAAGAGGATCCCTGGGTGAAAACCTTTCTTGAGGCACCCCGAGCAAATAGCTAGGGTGAAAACCTCTCTGAGGCAGCCTAGTTGTTTTTCAAAAAATAAAAAAAGAGAGAAAAATATATAATTGTCATTTGCAGGTGGGCGAGAAAGACAATCAAGGAACAAAAGAGGATCTAAAGGGAACCCTGCCTCTCACATATTCATCTCCTCCACTCCTTACCATGCATCTCTCCATATTTTCTATCATTTTTCCACTCCATTGCTTCGATTTATGTGAAGACTGTGTTTTCTACAGGATCCCCTGAAAACATACAGGATGATCCTGTAGGAATTACAGTGACCCGGAAAACCTATAGGAAGCAATCTGAAGGCACATGATAGGTTTGTTAGGTCCCTAAAATTCACCCTATGCATGATCTAGCACCTCACCTTGTCCACCATCATCATCCCTGCACTCACCATTCAAAACAAAAAGATCAGTTTCAACAGTTTCTGCCAGTCTTAAAAAGGAAAAAAGAAAAAGAACGAAAACGGAGAGAAGTAAGAGAATTACCTGAGTATCCTTTGCTCTACATAATTGTACTACTTCTTTCCATTCATTACACCATCCTCATAGCCCCAGCTAGCAACATGATTAAAGAATTCCAAGGGAGAAGCAGTTACTGGACATCCTGTAGCAGCCTATCCCACAAAATGCCAATCACACCAGCAATAAGTCATAACTAGGATGATCCAGAAGCTCCACAGTAGCAGTAACATCATATCTTCAGCCATAGATACCTGCAAAAGAAAATAAACCATTAGCAGACAACAAAAGGAGGAAGAAGAATGGCATGCAGCAAATATACAAAGAAACACCTCTGGTCTTCAACAACTGCAACATAGCATCGAAACCACAAGTAAGTATCTTGCTCATTCACTCATATACATCATGTAGTCAAAAGTTGCAAGGGTTATAACATAATTGGTTTATAAGTGAAAAGGTGGCCAGTTGAATTGGCCACCTTCGTTCAGTCAACACATGCAGAACCGGGTGTCCTCTCACATGTGGCTACAGTCAACTCAAAGATAGAGAAAGAGTAGGACAAAAAGCGGTTAAACTATGGATCTACGAGGTGGGAGCTGATTACGAGGAGTGGGAAATGATGAGGTGGTAGTGGGGACCAACGGTCCAAAAATGGCAATGTACCTTTGCTGCCAGCACACCACCTCACCCTGAATCACCATAAAGGGAAATAAAACATCGTTCCCATGCATTCATGAATTTCACCTCCTCAAAAATCACTCACTCAAGTTGCTCTCATAACCCAGGCCATCGACTAGAAGCAAGGATCCATCATTCTGCACAGCAATTCCTACAAGAGCATGCACAGGAATTCCTACAGGATACAGTCTACAGGATACATAGAGACTGTCTACAGGAAACACAAAGACAGTCTATAGGATAGGCAGAGAAGAGTTCAAGAGGGAATATCACGGGAATTGACCCATGCAACCATTCTAAATAGGTAGGCTCTAAAATTTCATCCCCCTTTCCAAGAAAATACACCTGGGATACTCTAAAATCTAGTGAATCTATCAACTGTGAGAAGTAAATTACATACACAGTCAACTCTATTTTGCTCCTCCATTTGAAAATTGGTGTCAACCCTCTCATTTTCTCTTCAAGCTTCACCAACAAGATGACAGGAGGGTTTAATAGAAGAGAGCCCACAAAAGCTATGAGAATCCAGCAACACCCCCAGTTTCTTGAATTCTTTACAAGACACAACTGGATGGGGTTTTTCGAAAAATTCACACGGTATGATGATGAGGTGGCTCAAGAATTTTCTCACTCCCTCACTCCAGAAAAAATAATCCATGCCACTGATGTAGTAAGGGGCCTCACTATAGATCTCACCCCAAAGCTCATTAGAAGGGATGCCACACTCCCCCTAGTAATTCCATGGAGAAAAGAAGACAAAGGAGATAGCAAGGTGGCAAAAAAGAAATTCTTTTTAGAAGGTGAAGAACCCATAGAGGACAAAAATGGAGTAAGGAGGGACAATCTTCCATACCCATGGAGTGAAGTAGGCTACTAACTCATCAAATACATCTCATGTGAGGGTAGATATAGTATTGTTTATGCCTATCATTTCAGGATCCTTGAGGAATTAAGATTTGGGATAGAAACACCACCTCACCAAAGACTCAGCATACCCTATTTCTTACTGCAATCACTCATAGACTGCAGCAACAAAATGAAGGAAGGGAATTCCAAACAATTGGCTCACCATGGGTTGATTAGGATCCTCATCAAAGATGCCCTCCAAAACCTCAAAATCCCTATAACACGGTCAGTCTTCAGAGACTTTCCAGCAAAGGATGACATTAAAGCCCTAACTTATGATGTTAGTTGTACTGTCATTGAAAAGGAGGCAAAACAGGAAGAGGAAGATATAGAGCAAGACACGGGGGCTTCACACAATGAACTTATGACATAGCACGTGCATTCATGTCAAACTAAACAATACCCCTAATTTGACTAAATATTGCAAAATAACTCTAAAAATCACATTATCTAACCCCTTGCCAATATGAACCCAGAACACCTTCCCAATTTAGAAAACCCTTACTTTCACTACATATTGTAGGTATCCATTTTTTCATTGACATTTTTTATACCCCTTTATATTTTTTAATTAATTAGGAGTTCTATTTCTTATACTGCCAATATAAAAACCCTTTACCCCCTATTATATGCTCATTATATTATGGCATTTTTCCCTCAATATATATCCCCCAATATGAATGCACGTGGTATGCTATTGCTCCTCCGGTGAAACACCGTGGAGAAAGATAAGGATGAGATGGATGAAGAAGAAGCTGACACAAAGGAACATGATGAAACTGAAGAAGAAGATGGAGAAGAGAAGGATGATGATGAAGAAACAAAGGAGGAGATTAAGGAGGAAACTGATAGAGATGATGAAGTTCCACAAGAGGAAGAAGACAGGAAAAATAGAGAAGAAGAAGACAATAAAAAGGAAGGGAATGAACACAAGGAGGAGTCACCTAGGGTGTCTCTAGAGGCCATTGAGAGAAAGGAAGCAACTGCCCTCACTGCTCTCAGCACCCCAGTCAAGAAAAAAGGAAAAAGTAGGAGGAAAACGCCACTATATTTCAGAACAAGAAAGAGCACAAGAAAAATCCTATTGAGATTGAAGATCCCCCTACAAAAAATGACAAAATTCCTTCCCCTAAGTCACCTATCACCTATGTAAGGAAGCCTACTACCAGATCAACTTCCTCAAAGGGTAAGGGAATCCTACAGGATCCACAACGAAACCTACAAGAAGCAAAAATAGTCCTACAGGATACTCTGTTGAAACTACAGGAGGCACAGAAATTAGAAGACAAGGTAAGGGAGAAGCAAGAAGCTAAAGAGGAAGACCCAGAGACAAAGGAACCCAGCCCCCAACCTAACCTGGAGTCCCATTAATGGTTTATTGAAGGAGGAAGGGTAATACCTCAAAAAATTTGCATCCCATTGTTCTTCGAGCTTGAGAAGGAGAGGGCTAGAAACCATCGATGGATGTTGATCGCCAAATCAAAGGGGGTAGAAGACATTGGGCACATGGAAGAGAAACTCAAAGAATTTTGAAAAGAGCTAAGTGGATTAAGGGACAAAGAAGCTATAATGAGAAGTCAACTTGAGAGAGAAAATGCATGACTAAGGGGACAACTGCAGGAAAGAGAGAACCAACTAGCATGTATGGCTAGCCTCTCCTTGGAGACAATCCATTGTAGGATGCCAGCTAAATCCTATGCTCTTAAACTCAAAGAACAATGGCTGTAGTTTCAGATTAAGACACTAGCATAAAGGGTAACCATGCCCTTTCAGGACTATATGTAGTTTATTGATCTTTGTGATCAAAGTACACTAGAGGATAGGGCCAAAATGGCTGAGTTTTATTTGCACAACATGGCCCTCACAAACATGAATGTTTGGGACCCTAATGCCAAGCTATGAGATATACAATTAATGGCTTTGGCTTCATTCATGAACCATGAGTAGTCAAGAGCTGTAGAGATGAAAAGAATATTGGCGAGAGAGCAGACTGAAAAGAAATTTCACACTTTGAGGACATGTTTAGGCTACTAGGAGATGATAGTATACATGCTTGCCTAAGGAGATGGAACACACTGCCACACAGCTTGAAGATAAGAGAATATGACTCCCCTCAAAGGTTGAGATAGGCACTCAACATGACACCTATGTATAAGAAATCTATGCAAAGGTTGAAGGTCAACCGGATAGGCCTAAAACTCAGTCCACCACTACTCTTAGGGATGCTACAAGGGATAAAAGAAGAAGAAGAAAAGAGGCAATGGGAAGAAGTAGAAAGGAAAGCAAGCTTCTATGAACAAGAAGTGGAGACCACAATAGAGGCATGGGATGTCAGAGAGGCTACCAAAGCCGTGAAGGATATGGATATTGACTAAGTTGCTCAGAGGATGAGCAACACATTCAGTAGGGGGGTGATGATGAGCCTCATCATTGGGTAATTATATGGGCCTTAATTCACCTCCTAGCTTAGTTAAACCAACTATTCTCATAACTTATTACATACTTTTGATTATATTTTGTTTATGAGATGAGTTAGAGTTGGATATTTTTCTTTGTGGTCTAATGTGCATTTAATGGAAGATTAAAGGATCAAAGCAAGGAATTTTGGCAAAGACCATGGTCAAAACTTGAATGGGACAAGGGAGAGGGATTATAGGAGGTAAATCCTCCTCATTTACTACCCCTCCATTCGAATATTCCTCCATCAGCTTGGAGTGAAAACAACCAAATCACAAGCACTAGAAGGCAGCAAAGCAAGTGAAAGACAAAGCACTAGTTTATCTCAAGTTTGGGAGCCGAGCCTCCCTAATTTTAAGGAATTCATTGGAGACTTCAGATGTATAAGTAGAGAGGCCTAGGACCCCAGTAGGGTTTGGATTTTTGATTGTAAGACTCTACTCTATCTTCGAGTTGCAAGACTTGTGACAGTTTTTTATGTAATCCATTGTTTTGGTAATAAGAATGAGTTTTGTTTTGAGCCAGCACTAAGTTAACTCAGAGGGTTGTAGCTCTTGGGTTAGGGCCTGACCCTAGCAGCCAAGCCTCCTCTTCATTGTACATGTATGCTAGTATAGATTCATAGTTTAATTGTTCATTTTCTTAGTAGATACATTTCCATTACAACAGTGTAGATTAGATTGGTTGTGTGATAGTTTGCTTCCATTTGTGACTTCTTTCAAGTAGCAAGTTAGCAAGGAGAAAAAGGAACACCATAAGGTTGTCAGGAGGTGTCTCGGCCTCACTTCCTCCCTCTGGGACCATGACTTGAGGAAGGGACCCTTCAGCAGCCCAAAAACACAGATTTGTAGTTCTTGCATGAGCGTTGGAGTTTGTTGTCTTTGATTCATTATTCAGTTCATGTTGCAAGGAATATTTGATTGTCATATTTTTCCATATCCATTTCTGTAATAATATCTCACTCATGCTTTCATTCCCTTCAACAACTTTCTTCATGCATAATATAGGTAATTGACTCATGCTTTTCTAGTTTATGAAAATGTATCTTGTTGCATAGTTCTTGGAAGACACACATGTTTTAAGAAAAGAAGCTACATCAAGAGGAGACCCAGACTTCAGCACCAGAAGCCACCTTCCACTTCATCCACCTTAGCCATCTCTTGTTCTGCCATCACCTTCACTGTTTTTTTTTATCATTTTTCATTGAAATTCCCCTAGTTATATTGAGCGAATCTAGCCATCTCTTATCTTGGATATTGACTCCTGAGTGGTCCTAGACTTTAGAACACCCCATTCCACTCATCATACACCTTTCCAAATCTTCCCAACACCTCCAACACCTCACAATTAGCTCTCGGCTGTATCCTGTAGGTTTCTAGTACATCTTGTAGGTCTTTTTGAAATGGCCTGTTTTGAGGCGGAATTGATGGGAAAACAATAGGAAGTCACCCAAAGCCTCCTAGGACCCTTCCACACCATCCAACCACTCCATAAACCTTCTAGCCATCCTCCATCACATTTCATTTACCTGTCACATCCACAAGAACAATTAATTTGCATACTTGATTTTGCCTAAAAAAACAAAAAAAATGAAAACAGATTGGGTTTAGTTTTTTGCTTACACACTAGTATGGTTTGATGCTCTTTACTTCTGTAGCTTAGATAGTAGCATTTTTTTAGTGTTGATTTAGCAATTCTACTTAGCATAGTTGTTTAAGTGGTTAATTAAGATATGGTGTGATTTAGCATTACATGTTGTTTTCCTCATTACTACAGTAGAGTAGCTCTCTTAGAGTAGATTTGCTCTTCTTCCATCAAAGAATCAAGCTTATCCTAACTCTATAGAAGTCTAGCTTGGAACCCCTAGTGTCTCTCACTAGAAGAACAGTGACAATAGGCAGGACCTTCACTTTTACTTGTGCGTACAACACTGTCACCTCCAAGTTTGTACGAATGTTTGGTTGATAAGTAAAGTTGGTAGCCTAGGAGTTGCAGCATCCATGCTGGAATGCTGGCACTCATCAATAGCAAGACCTTGTGCTAGTGTAGACGATGATGAAAGTGTAGAGCATGAGGAGAGTGTTAAAATATCACCTAAAGGTAAGTCAACCACACACCCTAGGAGTAAGGTTTTTACAGCCCCCAAAAGTAGAAAAATTGTAGCCTCTGAGAAAAGAAAAGTATCCATACCCCCCAAGAATAGAACAGTTGCAACTCCTAAAAAAAGTAGGGTTGATGCATCTCTTAGACCTAGTCGTTGAAACCCTAAGAGGTGGAGCTCTATTAAAACCTTTTTTGGTACATCCTAAAGAGGAAAAATGGCATGAATAGATGAGCCTTTGGATGTGTCTATAGATTCATCAGAGGAGAGCCATCATCGGTGCCTTGTTGAAGAAGAAAAACTAGAAGGGGCAATTGTTGAAGCACCAATGGTGTTTGAGACAATAAATGAAGAAACAAATATCTCTGAAGAAACTGGTGATGCCTTGGGAAAGGTGAAGGTGAAAAAGAGAAAACTGAAAAACTCAATTGGTGGAAGGGCCTGCAAGAAATGGGTGCAAGTGGTTGTTGCACGGAAATATAACCCAACATTTGAAGATAATACTACTACAATTGAATCAGAGAAGCCCGAGGAACAATAGGATGAAGGGAAGGAAGAAATCCTACAGAGGAAGATGCCACCACATTTGAAGCCCCTACTATCACACCAGAATTCGAGGGAGTATTTGAAGAATAACATAAAGAAGGAGATCCAATAACAAAATAACTGACAGAAGAACAGGAGGCTTCCCCTTCAGAATGTAACATCTAAATAGACCCTCTTGTCCATCAAAGTGGAAATTTGAAAAAGGAAAATGAGGATTTATGGAAACAAGTTTCCCTCATTGAGAAATAACTTCAATTTAAGAAAGAAAAATGTATGAAATTTTAGGATAAGCAATAGAAATGACATCGCCCACTGAAATAACTGTGAAATTTCATGAGGGGTGTCAACAATTTTTTAATGAAGCTGGGATTATGGAGTATAATACTATTTTAGTAGGATTAGGATTTATAGTGGGAGAAAAAGATGAAGAATTTTGACCTACTGCTCCACAAGAACTTGTTGATAACGTTGTTGCTACATAAGAATGAGAATTTGAAGCAAAGCATGGAGAGGAAAATGAGTATGATACTCCACAAGAACATGTTTATGGCGTTGTTACACAAGAACCAACAATTGAAACAGAGCAGATTGAAATTAATGTGACTTCTACCCCACAAGAACCTATCGATGATGTTTCTATTACACAAGAAACAACAACTAAGATATCATAGTAGGAGGAGAAAGGGAATAAATAAGAGACTGTTGAGTCTAAAGTTGTAACAACATCTGAAACAGGCCAGTTGAAACTTGAAAAATGATTGAGAACAACAATTTTGCTTGGAGAAGTGGAAAAATAGAAAGAGTTAGTAGTTTTTCCCAATGATGAAGTTATTTTACTGAAACGACATGAGGAGATGATTAGAAATATTCAGAAGGAATGGGTTGAATAGTTGATAATTTAAGATTTTCTAAAAGTTCAAAAAGAGGGGAACTAGGCAATAGAGTAGGTAATGGAATTGTAGGAGGAGGTGCAAATGTTACAAGAAGAGACAAAAATAATCTATGAACTTATTAATGGTTTCTTGTGTGGCAGGATCCCTTCTCCATGCTATCCTTTATAACTGCAAGAAATACTTCCTCTTTCAATTGACAACTCTTAACGAAAAACAACCGTACAATACAAATAGAATTCAAGATTTATTGGAAGCCATTCAAAGTGCTAATTTCTCAGAGCAACATTTTTTGTGTGAGTTGTATCTACATGATATTTCTTGTTTAGGAGATCAATCTTTTAATTTGACACCTTATGTAGTAGAGGTTCAATTAAGGGATTTTGTATCATTTGTCCAAAATCGTGTAGGCTAGAAGGTTTCATATGAAACTGTAACAAAAAATGAGGGGCAAGTAAGGTTGTGCATCATAAATGAGCTTGAATCAATTGAAATTGTTCCACCGAAATACAATAATATATGGTGATTTACAGCCACCAAAACATTGATAATGGACTATCAAGATTTGTTCTTACAGAGATGCCTCAGGAATATATAGGGGATGAAAGCTATTGCATTAGAAGGGAGTAAGCTACTATGGAATATTTTTAGACAATAGTTGAAGGAAGAAGACCCCTATTGCTATCAAAATTTTATGCAAGCTCTCTCCACGGTTCATCAATATGTGTGGTGTGTATTAAGAGAAGTGGTAAAGAATGGATTGGACTTAAATTTATTTTTTCTCTTATTTGGTTTCCAACCTATTAGTATCAACATCATAACATATTTTCTGATAAACACTGGGAAAAAGCGTTGTTCCTTTCGTGAGGCTACAGGGCCAGAGGAAAGGATATGGTTGGATCTTATGATTTCACAAGACTACACTATCAAAATTGCAGGAACTAGTCACAGGGGCCTGCATGAGGACATGTAGATGATTAAGCTGGGGGGAGATGTTGGGACTTGGAATTTTCATCTTTTTACATCTATTTTCCTATTCAGTTTTCCTCCTCTTTAACCAACAAGACCATAATTTACCACTGTAATAACCTTTATTAACCTGAGTATGCCCTTTTCTTTATGTCACATTCTTTGTGTAACTTTTCTTATAATTTGGCATAAGAACTACTGCCTTGGGTGATTTTTATTACAAAACTAATATAAGGTTTGTTTCATGTTTAGGTGGTATGTTGAAGTTGTTGTTACATGATTTCATTTTCGGTTTCCTTTACCAATGTGGATCAAAGGCTTCGTGAGTTGTTGTTGATACACAAATAGTCTTCCTCATTATTGCATTTAATTATCAAAGGAGATATTGCTCTACAATCTCATGCCCTGATCTGAATTGGATCATTATATTGTTTTTCATTCATCTCAATGCATTTTTAGTGGAAAACATGGATGAACTAGCTCACGGGACCGTTTTTACCAGTGGGACCTAGTTTGGGGAAACAGGGTTAGAAACCTTTCAGGAGTGTTTTGAGGCATCAAACACTATTTTTTGGGGATAAAAAAAATTCCACTAAAGCACGACATCTTTTCATGCTATTATACACACAGAGAAATTTCCAACGAAGTAAGAATGACTCCAATAAGAGCTTGTATGCAAAAGTTATGCCACTCAGAAGTTGACCTTCCTGTTTTCACACCTATAGTTCGGGAGGATGCCACATTAACCCCTATTATTCATGGAAAAGGGGCTAGCCACGTGTTTTTAATGTAAAATAATATAGAAGGTCCTATTTTTTAGCTCTATTTAGGTTGATGTAGCCAAAATTAACCACTAGTAGTCTATTGGGTTGTGTTATAACTGGGCCACTAGGAGGAAGAGGCATTCCATTTCTTTTGAGAGAATTTTGCTCCATAGTTGAGAAAAGATAGCCAAGAGAGATAAGAGGTAGAGAACAAAAAGAGTATATGTGCATTGTATCAGCCCATGGGCCAAAAACATTACTTCTTTGTATCTACAGCCATATTTCTAGATAGAGAAAAAGAGCGAAGTGACTTCACCTTCCAATTGGGTTCTCTCCAAAAAAGGTTTCCCAAAGAGTATATCTTGTGTATTATGTGTGTGTGGGATTAATTTTTCATTCTCTACTTTTCTTCTTAATTTAATTTTACATGCATTCACTAATTATGGTTAATTTTACATATCTAGAAATTATATAAAGTTGTAATAGTGTAGAATCTCAGATTTTTAATATAACATTATCAAATTTATTCTGACGAATTGTCAAGTGGAATATCCATGGTAGTTTATGGATCATTTGGTATCAGAGTAGGTCTTTGGGTATTTTTTGTAGATTGTAGGGATCTAGATCGGCAAGGCCGAAAATCATAAAACCCTAATCATGGGTGTCGAATCTTTAAACGAACATCATGGTCCTCAGAGGTGAGGTTTTCATAGCTCAAAGAACAAGTCGTGGATATAAACCACAATTCCAACCTCCTCATGGCGGCCTTAAGAAATAAGATAGGGATATTTGGAGAAGAAGGGGATTCAAATGCAGAGGGCAAAAAAAAGGGGGATTCAGAGATTGGGAAGATGCAGATAGCTAACCAAAGTGAGAACCCAGAAAAGATCAACCCAGTTTGATTGTCGTGAACCAATCACTGTTTAAAGTGGAAGAAAAAGTTGATATCAATTTGCACCACATTGAGATCAACGCTTTGAAGTTGAACCACTAATTGCAGCAACTAGAAGTTTATTTCAGTGTCCATCAGATCGACGAAGGGTAGAAGATCTCATTCGTGCGGTTGAAATTGGAGAGCCATGAACTGAATTGGTGGGAGAGCCTCACGCAAACCCTGAGTTTGGAGGGAGAACCCCCAGTGACTAAGTGGGAGGATTTCAAAACCCTCATTAAGTGACAATTTTATCCCATTGGGTATGTGGAAGACCAATGGATCTGGTGGCATTACTTTAGGAAAAAGTGGGGCAAAAGCATGCAGGAGTACAACACATACTTTGGAAACATGGCTATAATTTTGGGTATCTCTCCAAACAACCCAGAAGTACTCCTTAAGTATTTGGGGGGTTTGCGGTGCCATTTGTGTGCAAAAGTGATGCAGTTTACGCAAAAAATGGTTAATGGGGCTTGTGTATAGGCAGTAGTACCTGGAGAACATAGACCTGAAAAGAGCATAATCAAGTGGATCAAAGAAAAATGAGAAACAAGACGCTTCTAAGGAGGAGAAGAAGTAGAAAAAATGGGGAAAAGATAAAAAGACGGTACCCATAGCACACTAGTGCAAATGTCCTAGCAACCACTACAACCACTGCAACATTGATGGCCATACCGAGGAGAAGTGTTGGAAGCTGCATCCAGATCTAAACTCGAAGAACAAGAAGAAAGAAAATAAGAAGAAGAATCTCATGGCTAGTGATTCGAGAAACCAAGTTGAAAGCAACTCATATGTGGATGTGAACATCGTCCTTACATCAATGCAGAAGGAGGTGAATCTGAGTAGCCTTCAGCAACATGAAGAGAAACAAATGACCAAAAGCTCCCATGCAAATATACAAGTGAAGAAGACGAAGATTGATTCTTTATTTGACTCAGGATCACAGGGAAATCTCATTGCAACAGATCGGGTCAAGAAGTTGGGGCTGGATGTTCATGATCATCCAAACCCATATCCACTGGGTTGTGTACATAAGGATGCAGAGATGAAGGTAACAAAAAGTGTAAAATTAGATTGGCTATCAGTGTTGATTTTATTGATGAAGTAGATCTGGATCTGGTTCCCCTTAATGTATGTCAAGTCAGGTTTGGAAGTCTATACATGTATAAGCACGATGCAATATTCATGAGGAGAGCTAACTAGTACTAGCTCATCAAGGATGGAAAATCATTCATCATGAACACACACGAACGCATGTCAAAACTTTCACTGGAATGTGCCAACCAAGGCAATAAATTGATTAGTTCAGCAAGAAGTATGTTTTATTGTTTTTAAGAGAAAATCAATCTATAGAGGAGTCAAGAAGAAGCAAGGCATCCCTAGAGGGGTGTAATAACAAAACCAAAACATCAATTGGAGGATTTGTTATAGGCATACAAGGATGTGTTCTAAGAGACGAAAGGGCTACCCCCTATGAGAGAAGTGGAGCATGAGATCCATCTATTTCCAGAATCCCAATTGCCAAATATTGGGCTGTACAGGCAGTCTACTATAGAAGCAAGTGAGGTGAAGAAATGGTTGCAGTAGGTGCTAGAACAGGGTGTCATTCGACGGAGTACATCACCGTGTGGGTCACTCATCATCATTGTTCTAAAGAAGGATGGGACTTGGCAGATGTGTATATATTGTAAGGCGTTGAATAAAATCACGCTCAAGAATAGATATGCCCTACCCAAGATATAAAGTCTACTAGATCAACTGCAACAAGCAATGTATTTCACTAAGCTGGACTTGAAGTTTGGATATCATTAGGTTCAAGTCAAAGAAGAAGATACATGGAAGATCACTTCAAAAATAGGACATGTTTTCATTAGTGGTTAGTTATTCGATTTTGCCTATGTAATGCACCAACTACATTTATGAGATTAATGAATGATGTACTACGCCCTTTTTTAGATTCATTTGTTATTGACTATTTCAATGATATATTGGTATATAGTGCTACCTAGGAGGAGAATATTTCACATTTGACGTAGGTGCTATAAACATTGAAGAAGCACTAGCTGCTAGCAAATCTCAAGAAGTGCGAGTTTGCATGAAAATCATTAGTTTATTTGGGATATGTTATTAGTGGAGGAGAATTGAAGATAAATGCTTCAAAGATGGAGGCCATCATGAAATGGTTAGTGTCTACTAATATTAGTGAGGTTAGGGGTTTCATTGAAGCATCATAGTACCTGAGGAAATTCATAGCCTCGTTTTTAGTGGTAGCAGCATCACTTCATGGCATAACAACAAGGGGCAAGAGTTTCCAGTGAGGAAAAGTGAAGGAAAAGTCTTTCAATGAGTTAAAGAAGAAGATAAGGGAAGCACCAGTTCTGGCATTACCAAACTTGCAACAACCCTTTCAAGTGGAGACAGATGTCAGTGGGTATATTATGGGAGCTGTCTTGATGGAAGGAGGAAGGCCTATTTGCTACCATTCTGAATTATTTCAGGGGGCAGTTCTTAACTACCCTACCTATGATAAGGATCTCTATGCCAATGATAAGGATCTCTATGCCATGGTGCAAGCTGTGAAGAAGTGGAAGTGTTATCTGATGGGAAATAAGACAATAATCCACATATATCACCAGTCGTTATGTACTTTCAAGCTCAAAATAAGCTACAACAGACCAGGCACTGCAACTGGATGGGGTTCTTACAACAGTTTCATTTGGTGATCAAATATAAGGAGGGCAAGACAAACAAGTTGGCTTATATTCTTTCAAGGACAACCACATCAAATATTACATCGTTGGGGACTCTTATGGACATGGAGCCATTCACCGATGATGCATGTATAGAGGCATATTCAGAAGATGAGGACTTCAAGGAGGTGGATTAGCAGTTGGAGAGTTAGAGTCATGTGCACGATGGTGACAACATCGTTGACTATCATCTCCGAGATGGGTTACTCTACATGCTAGATAAGTTATGTGTTCCTAAAGGTGAGTGTTTGCAGCTGATTAGAGAGGCTCACACCTCTAAGGCTGTAGGGAGCTTTGGTGTAGGGAAGACCATGGCTAACTTCAAGAGGATTGTTTATTGTCTGAAGATGCAAGAGTAGGTAGCTAGGTTCATAAGAGGATGCATGCTTTGTTGTACTAGAAAGACTAGCAACATGAAACAAGCCCTATATCATCCCTTACCTGTACCAACTCATCCTTCGGAAAGCATTTCCAGGGAGTTTGTGGGAGGTTTACTGACAACTAGGAAGGGACATGACTACCTGTTCGTGGTAGTTGATAGGTTCAGTGAGAAGTGTGTTCTGATGCCATGTGAAAGACCATCAACGAACAAGAAGCAACAAACTTGTTCTTTGGATAGGTCTGACACTTTGGGATACCAAGGAGCATCATTTCAGACAGACATACAATATTTCTCAGTGCATTCTGAACTACATTGTGGGAGAAGATGGACACGAAGTTGAAGAGATATACAACATTCCATACATCGACAGAGGGGTAGAAAAAAGTAGTTAACAGGAATTTGTTGCAGCTTCTGAGGGTTTACAACCAAAAGCATCTGAAGACTTGGGATGAAAATCTGGTATATATGCAACATTATTATAACCGAGCGGTCCACACCTCTACATGAAAGTCCCCATTTGAAACATGTTTTGGATATTTTCCACCTTCACCTTTGGATATTGCATATGGGCAACAAGGAGGAGTGAAGGAAGACATTACAGGAGATTCTTTGACAAATGAAATATTTATAGAGAAGATCAAGCATATCCATCTATAGGTATAGGAAGCATTGCAGAAGTCATAGGTGAAGTATAAGGTCAGGCATGATCAACACAGAACAAAGTAATCATTCAAGGTGGGAGACAGAATATGGCTACAGTTGAACAAGGAGAAGCTGCAAGGGCCTGGTAAGGAAATCAAGGCTCTAAGGTATGGTCCCTTTGAGATATTGGAAAAGGTGGGTGATAATACATATCGACTAATTTTACCACTATATATGCACATTTACTTAGTTGTAAATGTAGATAATTTCAAACTCTGTTAGCCTTCCACGCTAGATCATGAAGAGGAACACATCCTCCTTTCTATGGAGGATTTGGCACCAACCACTCAGGTAGAGTTCATAGAAGATACAATTTTGCATAAGAGGTCCAGAACTACAAGAAAACAACAACAAGACCTTTGGTAGATTGGGTTGAAGGGACAACTTTCAGGCAAATCTAAATGGTACACCAGAGAGAAGGTGGAGGAAACATTTCTTGACCTCATTGAGTAAAAGTTGTTGGGAAACGAAAGGATCCAAAAATGGGGAGGTGTGATCCAAATTGGATCATTATATTGTTTCCCATCCATATTGATGCATTTGGAGTGGAAAAAGTGGAGGAATTAGCTCATGGGACCCTTTTTATGGTGGGACCCAGTTTGGCAAAATAGGCTTTGAAACCTTCCAGGAGCATTTTTAGGCATCAAACTTCATGTTTTCTGGTAAAATTTTTCCGCAAAAGTGCTTCACATTCTCATAATATTTTACACATAGAGAGCTATCCAACGAAATAAGAATCACATCAATCAGAGTCCATATGCAAAAGTTATGCCACTCAGAAGTTGGCCTTCCTGTTTTCACACCTATAACTCAGGAGGATGCTACATTAGCCCCCACTATTCATGGAAAAGGGGCTAGCCACGTGTTTGTGATGTAAATGAATATAGAAGAGTCTATTTTTTAACTCTAGTTAAGAGTTGATATAGTCAAACTTAACCACTAGTAGGTTATCGGGTTTTGTAATAACCAGGCCACTAGTAGGATCAGGCATTCCATTTATTTTGAGAGCATTTTGTTCCATAGTTGAGCAAAGATAACTAGGAGAGATAGGAGGTAGAGCACATAGATAGTATGTGTGCACTATAGCAGCCCACATGCCACAGACATTACTTCTTTGCATTTGCAACCATATTTGCAGATAGAGAAAAAGAGCGAAGCGAACTCACCTTCCAGCTGGGTTTTCTCCTGAAAGGGTTTCCCAAAGAGTATATCTTATGTATTATGTGTGTGTGGGATTATTTTTTCATTCTCTACTTTTATCCTTGATTTAATTTTACATGCATACAATAATTACAGTTAATTTTACAAATCTAGAAATTAAATAAAACTGTAATACTGTAGAATCATAGTTTTTTAAAATAATATTAGCAAATATGTTGGGATGAACTATCTAGTGGAATATCCACAATAGTTTACAGATTATTCCTGATTGAGATAAGCATATAACAAAATATAATGGCTAAGACAATCTAATATCAATCTCGAATCCAAACGGCCATGCATCCAACTTTGATGCAATTTCTAATGCTATAAAGTATGAGCAGGTACCTTGCCTCCTCGCAAGTTGGTGAAGGGTTTTGGGCTTGATATTCATTCCTTGCACTCCAATCAAGTGCTCTCTTTCATCCACTCCTAATCTAAAGTCTGTACACAAACACAACCAAAAAAATACGATAAGTGATCTTCCATAGAAGATCATTAGCTCAAAACATCTAGAAATCACACATACAAATTACTACAAAAATGACATAAGGGGAAGGAAAATATATTTTTATTAACCATATAAGTGAAAGTACATCAATATACCTTCAAAAAATAATATCCTCTCCTCCATCTTGTAGTATGGTCTGCTCTTCCAATACAACAGAGCTCTCACACTATAGTTTGGATACCCCCCTTTTTGCCCCCTTTCCTCTTGGTGATATTATACATGCTCATTCTATCCTCCAAGAGAATGTATCTAGACATCTAGGGGCTAGAGAAGTTAGAGAAATTCTACAGCAATGGACCCCTAGTCAACTCATGCACAAGTGGTTCAAGTTGATCTCCTTGGGATTGACAAACTTTAGAATCCTTTTCCACAATTATGAGATTTTTCTCAATTATCTCAATTATGAAAGAATTATTATATCATAATTATAGTAATTAGGCAAATTAATTATGAGAAATAACTAAATCATGTAATTCCACCCTTTTATCATCGGATAAATCTCACATAAGTAAAAGAAGAATGTGAAAAGGGATGGAGTTTAGCCAAACAACTAAGGTAAGTTGATATTGGTTTCTCTCACTATAATGGAGTGGAAAATAGGGTTATAATAGATGTTGCTTAATGCATGGGGTCATAAGAGAAACTGATGGCCAAAATGCATCACAATAATAGTCAATACTCAAAAAGGGAGGAAGGAGTCAAGACTATAAAGTTATATCGAAATAATTCAAGTGATGAAGTCTCAACTCTGCTGATAACATCCCCGAAGCATGCATACCCATGCTCAGTCATAGGAATATATTGAAAATGGATGTCATAAAATACATTGTAGATCCATGACATGAAATGCTAGAACATGGCCACGAAGACATACACATTGGATCCATGTGACTCAAAAGAAAGAGCATAGTCACTAGAAAAAACAATGTGGATCTATGCCACAGTATACATCAGTACGACTACGGACACATGACGGGCATAGAAGTGTCTCATTATAGCCCTCAAAGTATATAAATGATACATAACTCCCAAACAACCTGGGAAGGATGCCATATAAGAGTGAGATGTCCCTTACCCGGGGTCCTCAACATAACCTTGATGGTACAAATCTACATCACATGAATATATGAGTTGAAGTCGAACATTGAAGAAACCACTTAATTATGAGAAAATGAGGTTAAAAAGTAATAGATGTGAGGGAATACACCAATGACTAAAATGGACCCCAACGTACCTAGTACATTCCACTAAGTGTGAATAGATGAGATTATGTCGAACACTAGTGAACTCGATCGATCAGGAGCCAATGATGTAAACCCACTTTCGATCATCAGGAAGACTGCCACTGAGGTCTGTAAGCTCCATGGTACTACAGGCTCCTAGATCATGCTCCTATATAATGAGTTGAAGTTGACAGGAGACGATACGTCAAAGGATGTCCTTAATGTATCCCCCATCAATCGACATAGAACATACTAAGATGATGTGATGAATGGATGAAGTCATGAAGTGATGAAGTACAACTGACACAGGGATGGACAACTCAAAAAGGTCAACAGGATACTGCAGATGCGCAACATAGGCTGAGACTTCCCTTGAACACATAGCGGCATGACACAAGAGTGACTTGGCAACATGAATAATGAGAACCATGTGATATCATGCAACGACACTGTAGGCATCGAATCACACTCGATATGTTTGGAAGAATAACCAGCTAGAGGGGTAAAGAGACTCATATGGGTGCTACAACTCCTAGGCAAAGTAAAACCCAACTGTGAGAAAATGAAACAGTCAAATTCCATGTTCAATGGTGACGCAAAGGATGGTGCCATTTGATGACTAATGGAAAAATATGTCCCCTCCCTTCTCTTTTTATAAGTTCCCTTTTTGTAAAGTTTTCCCCTAAGCCTGAAAAAGGAGATAAAATTATACAAGGGAGAACCTCATAGCAATAGTAGACTAGGGTATGCCTTTTTCGTAACTAGTCTATCCTAGTTTGGAAAAGTGTTAAACATATACTAAGTAGATGAAACTTCAGGTACTTTAATGAGCCTGAAGTAGATAAGTTCACTCGGCGATATTTTATAAATTAAGGAGTCAGAAAAGAGATTAAAGGAGACTCATCTTGGAGGAACTAGTGGTATAAGGGATAGCAACTGGTTCCGATGATGATGGAACGACTCATGAAATAGTGAGGATGGGAGGAAAGCTAATAGGACCAGCCACTGTAGTGGTTCCTCCAAGAAAGGGTAAACACCAAGTGAAAAGGGATGGTAGGCCAAGAAGACGATAATGATCGAAGAGAGAAACCAAGGCTCACGTGCAGAGGTATGTTGACAAAAGGTGGCATCAACAAGGGATAAAAATGGTGGAATTCTCTTGGCGTATCGTTAGAAAAGAGTCAAAGAAGAGGAAAGGTGGTTCAAATTCTAGGTAATGGTGGGTCAAAAGGAGGAATTACGAAAAGGAGTCAAAAATGACTACATAGACACCAACTTGACAAAAGGGTGCTAAAGAGGGTATCCATGATAAGGTAAGCTCTAACTCTAAGCAATGACATGCATAGAAGAAAGTGGCTAAAATTGCAACTTGACAGGGTCGAACCTAAGGCGTAAATATGGCACTGATGATCAAAATGCAATGGATATGGTGATACGTGACCTACCCCTATATGAAAATTTCAATAGAAATGCACCTAAGGTCCAGTGGATGTCACAATAGAAACACCACCCTATCCTATAGAAGCCTTCAAAGAGCATAGACCCATGGTTAAATCACATATGAAATAAATAAACATGGATGAGGTAAAAACATGACCATATCTTTTTTATTTTTTCAATTTTATAATTTTTTGTATTCTAGGCATAAAAAGGCATGACAAATATTCACATCACACACCAAACCAAAAAACAGATAAAAACATCACATTGTTATGTACAATATGTATAAGTGCAACACAGTCCAATAGGTCACGCCAAAGTGTGCCCACATCTAGGCATAGACCAAGGGTTTCTCTACTCGAACTATTGGAGGGTAAGTGAACCATATGGCTCACTAATGTGGGGCCGTGCTAAAGGAAATCAAACTACCAAACCCGGAAAGTTTGACCATGCCAGGGACATTCTAACATAGTCACACTCTTGAAATTAACCTGAGGACATAAGGGATGATCAAGACATAAAGGAGGTACAATACTCTCATCAATAGGTGCTGAGGAGTTCAATAATTCACCGACAAGTTCGGTAGTAGAATCCCAAGACTTGACTTGGTCCATGGGAGGAAATTCCAAGGAACACCGGGAAGGTGACCCCCGAGTCAATTCAAGATTTAAAACTGCCATACTCTTATTGTTCCACATAAGGAAGATTAGAGGCATGAAGAGGCATAATGTCCCTATGATGATCGATATATGAATCCATGACCTCGAATATGACTTATCAAGAAGAAGACTCGTCATCAAGGGAGTCATGTGGAGCAAGCAGAGTGACAGTCCATGTGGGCAAAGGAAGCTAGTCATATTCCATATTGTGATGAAGTTTTTAACTAGCGTCAAGAGGTACCAATGGGACTGCTATAGAGACAATCTCTTCTCAAATAGTTGTTAGAGGATGCTCGCTAGCTTGATCAACTTCCATATGAATAAGCGGGACCACACAAGGATTAGGAGGTCTATGGGGTCTGTAGGTGTTAGAAGAGATAAGATGCATAGGATATTTATAAGTGGATGAAGGAATTTCGGGTGGTGGTAATTGAGGAAATACCCCAATAAAAGATGAGCTTTTAAACAAGATTGTGCCAACACTGTCATACTGACCAGGGTTATCTCTGACAAGTAGGAGTGAGTTCCTCATAGTGGAAATCTGCGTTGATGGTACGCAATAGTCAGGCTGATCGAAAGTGACAATTTTTCCTTCATGAGGAAATCAAAGGACATGAAATACGGACAAGACAATTGTAGTCATGGCATGGAACTAGCTATGGCCAAGGACAAGTTTGTAATATAATTTGGTCTCGACAACTATGACATCAACGTATACAATTTTCCCTCCTAACTCAATGGAAAAATTTGGAAGAAACCCTGTAGGTACAAAGTTGTGACTGTCAAAAGATTGGAGATTCATGTTGGACGTGGCAAGTGTCGAAGAGCCAATAGCCTTCCAGTAGGATACGAACATAACACGTGTGGAAGATCCCTCATCCACTAAAGTGTGATGAATATTATTATGGAAAATCTGCACAATGATTTCAAAATAAATTTGATGGGGATGGAGACGAGCGCATTTTTCGGCATTAAAGGCAATGAGACTAGAGTTAGAAATATCGACTCCACCAATGGTTGATAATAAGGCCTTACACTGGTGAGAACATTTTTGCAAGACCTCCAAAGTAGACATGGCACAAGGAGTCTGGAAAAAGTCTTCAACAATACTGTAATGCTGAGTGTCCCTGGTAGAATAATTATGAGTCATCTTATGAAGAAAACCCTAGGGGGAGTGACAAATAGGTTCCACATTCTTGTCCAAAGTGATAGGTACAGTGGAGGCAGGTGGAGCTCGTGAGTCCTTAGAGGGGGAACTCGACTAGTCAATTTCACCAACTTCAGTAAATCAATAGAAGATAAAAATGAATTGTAAAGTTCACTAAATGGGTTGTAGGTAGGAGAAGCCCCTAACCAACCATGTGGTCCACCAAAATAAGGACTAGAATGATGCACTTTTTAGTTAAAGAAAGGGTTTTCCCCAACATAAGACTACTGTAGGCCAAAATGACTAGTAAATGGAGGTTGCCTCTCGAGGTAAGTAATGCTAGAGAGAAGAGGACCCTCAAAAGTATGGTTGCTGATGATGTTGTACACAGGGATAGAATAAGGATGACTTTGTGTAGTAATACTGACCTGTGTGAGTGGCGGCAGTGGTAGCAGGGTTGCCCCAATGTAAACTTTCACTTCCAGGAAAAGTAGTTATAGGTGGTGCCCGTCTAAAGAGAGAAATTTACCAAGAATGTGAAATACTAGAAACAACATTACCCCTATGCTCACCAGGAGAGACTGATGATTCCCCCCACATATTACTAGAAGTAACCATGCATGACTGAGGAGAAGGAATAATTGGTTAGGTTAAGTGCAGTGAAAATATTCCTGAACCTACAAGTTGACTACGCTGAGGCACCATAGTTGGCATAGTAGATGGTGTGGGCTTGGAATAATTTGAGAAATCTATGGGAGTTATAGAAGAAACTAGTGGAATGCCTCAAGAATAAGTGAGACGTGTATATGGAGAAGTAGGTATAGCCACTCTAAGAGGTGGAAAATATGACATGGCAGTTGATGCTACCAATGAAGAAGGTAAGGAATTCTTAGACTCCTCCATATGGTAAATCATGGAAAAAGGTACGTAAGTATAAACTGGTGTAGAACTATCAGGGTTTACCAACAATAACTCAAGTCCTAGTGGACCGATCAAAGGTGGATTGGCAAGACCGTCAGATTCATCTGCCAAAGTCTTAATACAAATGAGATCGCTACCAAAACGACCAAGTATAGAC
Source organism: Pinus tabuliformis (assembly GCA_031772625.1). NCBI lineage: Eukaryota > Viridiplantae > Streptophyta > Pinopsida > Pinales > Pinaceae > Pinus > Pinus tabuliformis. The sequence continues at coordinate 729,958,187 of CM062809.1, read as the reverse complement.
TCCAAGACAATGTGTTGGTCTAAGTCTTAAGCACATACAAGCACTCGTTGTGCAAGAGTAACAATTCCACCTTGTTTAGGAGCTAAACTGTGAAGATGATCTGACCATCAATGAACAAATTCAGCTAGGGTGATCAATTGTAATTTAAACAGAATTATGTTAGTGCAAACAACCTAAGACCAAAACTACTACCTCGGACCAAAAAACACACACTGGAAATGTCCTAGAAGATATCACATTCAAATGAAAATACAAAGACGGTGGTGGTGGAACATTTATACTAGCGATCTGCTTGCCGACACTTTTAGTTGTGAACTCAGAACAAGTGCCCTCACAAGATGTGGAACAACCCCTAAGAGAATTGAGAGAGTATGACTAATATTTTTCCTTGGTACAAAGAACATAACCCCGACCCTGTACCTATGTATGAGCCCTAAGAAGATAAGCCACTATGGTCACCATTGACAATGAAAGAGCTTGGGGGTACAGTCGCAGGACAAATCCACACACAAGGGCGGGACAATTAACTCGAAAAAGGAGCTAAGAACGAAAATCCCTTGAGAGTTGTCTCCCAACTGGTCCCTAAGTGATAATAACATCATTTGTATGTGTGAAAATTATGCTATAGCACCCCACCTGAAACTAAGAGAGATGGGTCATGTCATCCCGCCTAGCCCAACTGTGACCTCGTGCTTGACCCTTTTGTTAGGAGGGCTTCCAAGACCGCACTACTGCGAATGGATTTAACTCCTTACCATAAGCTGCTAAGTTGATTTTGTAGTCTTGAAGTAGTTAACTCACACTCCTATCTCCAAGACCCTAGCCTAAGCTAGTGTTGGTGTACTACGAGTAAAAATAAATGACGAATCTAGTTAATTTTATTATTTCATTGATTTTAGTGGTTGTTTCTTACACAAGTGGGGTGTGTTGTGAAACTGAGATGGTGTGAATGACTCTTTGTTAGTCACCCTAATGCATCTATATGCAATTTTTTTTTTCACTTCTATGAATGCTAACTATAGGAGGGTAAGAGTTTTCATAACACACCAATTCCCATTATGATGCACCTCTCACTAAATGTTTTAAAATGAAAATTATCCCAAATTTTGTGAATTAATGACCCAAAACAAACCAATAAGGAAAAACAAAGCGACCAAAAAGAAACCAAAAAAATAATTCCCAAGAAAGAATACAAAGCACTCCAAAAGCATCGCAGCTAGGAAAACAAATCCCAAACAAAGAAACACACTCGATCAAATTGAGCGCCAAACGTGAAAGAAGGAAGGCAGTGTCAACAAGATAGGGCTATAGGACAATGGTTCAACCAAGGACAATGATCTACAAAGGTCACAAGAAGACCCTAGAAGCATAAAGGCCTAAAAGAGTTCAAATGAGGGTGATACAAATAATCAAAACACACTCATAAGAAATTTCCTAGATCACAACTGTATAACCAATCACAACACCACCAACTGTGATGAAAATGATCAAAAGAGGAAAGAGATCACCCAAAAACAAGTGAAAAAAAAAATGCACAAAGGACACAAAGATATGAAAGTGAGATATGAAACAGATCCAAGCAGTCACCAAAAGCATCCAAACAGATCTGAAACTGAGATCTAGAGATGAGAACACTAGTCCTCAACCAAAGCACACAAATAATCCTTCAAGGGAACCTTGAGACCATAAGCAGTAGAAGATCCCAACCAATGAATAATAAATTGCTCAAATATGACAAAGTTCAACAACTGATAACAAAAAAAACAATAGATCCAACAGGTCTCTAATAGGGAAAAATGTTCTGAACAAAAATGCCAAAAAAATCAAGTAAAAAAGCTTAAAGAAAACCCCAAAATTGAAAAAGCGAATAGAAATAGGTTGAATTTTCAATCGGCCATATCTTCCTCATGCAAACTCCATTTCAGGTGGTATTTATTTTTTTTAGGTAAGATATAAAGAGGATTACAGATATGTAACTATTTTCACTCAGCCTTGTATAGAAAATAACAAAGACAAATAGAAAAAACAATCATGCGAGAGGGCGGAAGAAAAACAAACTGCCCAATTTTCAATTCCCAATAATTTCCTCGTACAGAGTCCACTTTGAGTGATTTTTGTTTTGTTTTGGGGTACACATTTGAAAGGAATAGATATGTGTGGTTATTTAAATCAAATTATGCATAAAAAATTCTAGAATTGGATTTTAAATGCACTATCTGTTACTCTGTTGTGGAAAGAACAAAATTAAGCTCCAAATTTAAGATCATCTCAGATCTGAAGAAAGTAAACTCAATGGAGATAAAAAAGAAATCCAAAATACTACATATAACTCAATGGGAACAAGATAAAACTAAAAAACATAAAGAAGAAGAGGAGATCTAAAAATGAAGAGGGAAAAAGAAAAATGCTCTCATTGAAAGCACTAATTCTATTACATTTACTTATGAAAGGAGTAATTGCTCCATGACCTCATGCTCAATTTAGATTACCATACAACAAAAGAGAATGGATAATAGAATATAGTATCAATCTCCAATCCATATGGCTATGCATGCAACTTTGATGCAATTTCTAATGCTACAAAGTATGAGAAAGTACCTTGCCTCCTTGGAGGTTGGTGAAGGATTTTGGGCCTGATGTAGAATCATTACGCTCCAATCAAGTGATCTCTTTCATCCAATCCTGATCCAAAGCCCCTACACAAAAAAACCAAACAAAGACGACAAGTGATCTTCCGCAGAAGATCGTCAACTCAAAACATCTAGAAATCACACATATATATTGCTGCAAAACTGACATAAGGGGAAGGAACATAGGTTTTTATTATCCATATAAGTGAAAGTACATCAATATACCTTCAAAAAATGGGATCTTATCCTCCATCTTGTAATATGGTATCCTCTCCCAATACAACAGATATCTCGCTCTATAGTTTGGATACCCCCCTTTTTGCCCCCTTTCCTCTTGGTGATATTTTATAGGCTCATTCCATCCTCCAAGCGAATATATCTAGACACCTAGGGGCTTGAGAAGTTGGGAAAATTCTATGATAATGGAACCCTGGCCAACTCATACACAAGTGGGTCAAATTGATCTCCTTGGGAATGAAAAACCCTAGAAATGTTTTTCAAAATTATGAGCTTTTTGTCAAGTTTCTCAATTATGAAATAATTAATATCTCATAATTATAATATTTTGGGAAATTAATTATGAGAAATAACTCAATCATGTAATTCCACCCTTTTATGATGGGATAAACCTCACATACGTAAAATAAAAGGTGAAAAGGGACGGATTTTAGCCAAACAAATGAGGTAAGTTGATATTAGGTTTGTCTCACTATAATGGAGTGGAAAATAGGGTTATAACACTCGTGCATGTTGTCTTCTCTAATTAGTCACATGGACTAGATCTAGGAGCATATCAATTCAAATCCATTTCAACCACTGGTAGATATTCATGGAGCATACAAATCGATTAGTTGAGATTCTTTGTAAAATTATTGTAATTAAGGGAAATTTTTACAGATTCACCCCTACAATGGAAACTGTTGTGTAATTATTAAAACATATTTTTATTTTAAGATCACATGAAAATTGAATTATTCTCATGTTGATCTTCTTGTTGTATTTGAAAATTATAAAGATGAAAATTGTTTTTCCATGGGAGAAGAAAAGTTTTGAGGATTGGAAAGAAGGGAGAAGGATTAAAGCATTTTAATCATGATATTATACTAATTCAAATATCAACCTTGTTGAATTACATATTTCTCTGAGTAGCCTATGAGTTATTTAATGAACCAACCCCTATTGAGGAGGAAGGGCCCTCATTCTTAGTAGGAATCACTGGTTAATTAGAGTATAGTAAATTTTTGCATTAAGTCTTCTTTGTTATGTGATTATTGTTACTGTGAACTTTATTTATGAGTTATTGATTGCATAGATATTTTGAATGGTGTGACAACATTAGTCCTAGACCAGTCTCTCTTACTAGTGAAGAAATAAGTTATTTACTTTTCTTTTACAGATTCGATTGCACTTTCTTTGAATGTGTGTGATCAAAATTTGATTGAGTGAATAATGGGTGGTGGGAGTGTTGTTTTTGAGCGAGATTGGTTGAAAAACAACGTGGTTTATTCTGCAATTGTGTGACACTTTTCTAGTGGTGTTGAAGAGTGTAACAACTTGAACTTTTTGCTGGGATAGAATGTGAAACAACCTTCATTTGATATTGATTTTTCTAGTTAGCATTGCCCCTGCATAGACTTTGCATGATAGCCTTAATTCTACCCTACCAATATCGATAATTAATGAAAGAGTGACCATGTTTCTTTGATTTAGAGGAAAAATTATTTTTCCTGACACCATGGAAGTCTAAATTAGGAGCATAAACCCGCCAAGTCAAAATAGAAATCTAGATTATCCCAAAAGGAACATTGCGACAAGATTTTTTTATCATATGATTGTTTCGAGTGATATTAGGGATATCTAGAGGATACAAAAAATATTACATGATTTGATCCTTGTAATATTTCTTTATATGTGTGATAGTTTAGCCATTGAGAAGTAGAGAGAGAAATGTAAAATGAGACTGAGAGGATGGCCTAGCCCAGAGAGCCCTTAGTTTGTAATCGAGCTTAGTTTTAGTGAAGATATGTATTCTATGTAACCTTATGTTTTTGTGTGCCTTGATGCATAAAACTTGTATGCATAAATTCAATTAATTCACACATTGAAGGCATCTGAGTAGAAGAGTGACAGTGCATGCTGGGTCTGTAGTAGAAGCATGGAAAAGATCCATTGTCAGTCTTTATAAGATCAATAGTGAGATGTTGAAGAATTGTATCAGGGATATTATAGATGTGGAGATCCATTATTCCAATATCTTGATTAATAGAGTGAAGAACATTAGATCTAGTGTTACAAATCCTATCTCACCCTTTATCTTGTTTTCAAATCATTAGAATGGTGAAAATTTAACCATATCACCAATCTACAAATGAATTCCCAATCAGTTAGTTAACATGCCCTGAGATATGATTAGTTTCGTGTTATTTGTTGTCCCTTCTCTCAACAATGAGACATTGGGAAGACATATTACTCATGGAGGAAAATATTCTTAATGACACATAATCCCTTGATTTTAGGGGTTATCCATCAATATATGGGCCCAATGGAAAACACATTTAATGTCAAGTGCAAGATCCTCATCTCAATCTCAGGACCAAGATCTCATGGCGAAAGTTGAATTCTCAAGAGTTTGAGATAAAGTGCAAATGGGTTGATATTGGATAAGTCTCGAGACAGATATAAGAGAGCAATTTCACATTTTAGTCTTATGCCTTGGACATACCACAATGTTCCATTGTTATTCTAGATAGCATAGGAGTGAAAGAATTTGGGGTTTGCCTAAATTTCTTAGTGATCTGCTTAGTGTTGGATAAGGAGAATTGGGGTTGTAACACTATATCATCGTAAATGAGAGGTGATAGTGTGTTATAATAATTCCATGGATGTGATCAATTAAATTTCATGGTCCCATAACCCATGGGTTTTAGAGATCAACATACTTGATTCAAAATGGATCCAGTTTTGCCTTTATATCAAATTCTTCATATGTAGATGAAAGTAGGATCAATCCAAAGTGCTCATCGATACGATTCCAACGGTGTGAACGGCGCGTAAATTCGAGTCTGGATGAAGAAGTTAAGGCTAGTCAAAGTTTTTGGGAAAATTAGGGCAAAAGTAAAAGAGTCAAAGGTCAACGGTCAACCAGGTCAATGCCTACATCAGCAGGGACACGTGTCAACCTAGGAATGTGCCATGGGTCCTAGATGATGTCAGCAGAGGAGATGATGTGGCAGATTGTGATTGGTTATTGTGCGCCAATCCGGTGCTGACACGTGGCAGCCTGGATTTTGCCCAGTGTGGCCTTATTTGATCAGGGAGGATCGAACCCCTGACTTCCCAAAAGGCTGAGTTTTCACCAGAAGGACCACATTGGATGGGCTATGTTAGGATATGTTAATGGAAGTGATAATGTTATATTATTTTCAAGATGGATTGAGTTGTTGGAAAAAGGTCGGACGGTCGGGGTCAACCCCGTGACTGCCAGAGCTTTAGATTTATCGTTATCATATAGTCCACAAATATATTGTAATATCCCATATTCACCGCAAGTCACAAAGGCACATGGTATATCATACCATATGATTAATGTATCAACCAATGGAGCCAACACGTAATGCATCACATATATATTATAACAACATAACAAATGACGAAATGGTCAAGCGGGGGTTTCAAACCCTCGACCCACCAAACCATATATATGCAATGACTTCAACACATTCCGATAACCAACATATCATATGTTCAGGCTTGAAACAAATTCGAACAAAATTTTTATTAAATAGTTGCAGGTGTTGAACCCACCATAACACCAGCATGCAGACCGAGGTAGTCTTGAGTAGGCTGAGGTGGTTTTTGTTAGCAGAGAGTGGTTTTGCAGGGGCAGAGACGGGTTCGGATCATTCCAGGGGGTCTGGAGGTCATAGTGACCAAATATGGTCAATTTTATACTTGTTTGACTCAAAATTTCGAGTTGAACGCAATGGTGAGGTCCATTTTCTCATTTGAGTCTCTGTTTTGAGCTCATACTTGTAACAGAATTTTGAATACAAAATAAAGCGGTCAGCACTGGAAACTAAAGGACCAGGAGATGTAGCGAGGAAGTCTGGTGAACTCCTTTATTAAATTTTGTTGTGTTGATGTGCTTGAATGTGTTTTCTATTTGCTTATGTGTTTATGTTATTTGAAACCTTTTCGATCCATTGCACTATGTAACATAAACAACTTCACATAAGGTCTGTAATACCTTTTTCATTAAGGGATCAAGTGGTATCAGAGCTCAAAGGTTTTTAAGATCTGACAAGTTTGTGTGAATATTTGAATGCTTACTAGGTTCAGGCTCAGATGAGGTGAAGGTGAACTTGTTGAGGTGAATCCAGAGATTGGAAGGGTCTTTTCACAAAGAAGGATGGTGGATGAAACTCCACTTGGGTCAGAATCTCAATTCTTGGATAGTTTCATGATGATACATGCAATGGTGGAAGAGATGTATCGCAAGTTTAAGAAGAACAAAGATGAAGGCACTTCATCACCTAAAGATCAAGAAGATAATGGAAAGGGAGGAATTCTTCCTCCACCATCTACTCCATCATCACCATCATCGTCATCGTCATCCTCAAAAATAAGAAATCCTCCTTGATCAAATTACATGTAAAATTTGATTTGCCAATTTATGATGGAGAACTTAATGATGAAAAGCTTGATAATTGGATAAGACAAATTGCAGTGTATTGCTGGGTGTAGAAAGTTGTTTCAGAAAGGAAGAAGATCCAGCTTGCTAACCTTTGACTTGGAGGAACCCCACTTGTAGGGTGGGAAGGCAAGACACAAGTAGATCTCCAAAAGCATGGTAAAATCATTTCAACTTGGAATGAATTTGTTTCTGATATTAAAAAACAATTTTATCCTTTGGATTATATGCAAGAAGCAATGATGAGTTGGCAAACACTACATCAATTAAAAGGTCAAAGTGTTCAAAGTTATAATCAGGAATTCTGTAAGATAGCTTTAACATCAGGCATATCATTGGACTCACCAGAGACATCGTTGGAATACATAGGTGGTCTTCATAGTTATTTGAGGCATACCATACTTATGTTTAATCCAACTAGATTAGATGATGTATCGGTTCAAACAACTCATCTAGAAGCTAGAGGCAAAAATGTAACTCAAGATGTTGGAAAATCATCCAAACATATTGAAAACAACAATAAAGGCAAGAAGAAACTTAAATGGAAGGAGAAGAAAACAAACACTGTGAAGAAAGGTAACCCTTCATCCACTCATTGTAAGAAGGAAGGACATGATGAGGCACACTACTGGTCATTGCATCTGGAATTGAAGCCTAAGAAGTTTGGGAGTAAAGAGAAGAGGAATGTTGCTGCTATTCAAAAGGACTTGGGATCAGATTCAGGTGACGAGACAATGGTTACATCTACAGGCATAAAAGGTAAAGATTCTAAAGCATCTACAAGTCCTTCTTCACATTATGTTGATAATGATAATGATGAGAGGAAAAGAAATGAGCTATTTCACGTTAGAGTCATTTCTAAGCATACTAAAATTGATACTTTATTTGATAGTGGGTCACAAGTTAATTTTATTTCTGAAACAATTGTAAAGTTGGGTCTAGAAACAAAACCTCATAAAAAGCCATATCCATTAGGTTGGGCGTGTGATAAAACTAAGGTACAAGTGATGAAACAATGTAAACTTCGTTTTGCTTTTGGGTCAAAGTTTGTAGATGAGGTTGAGTTAGACATAGTCCCATTGGACATATGTGCAATTGTATTAGGAAGTCCATACTTGTACGATAGAAATGATATCTTCTATCGAACTGAAAATAAGTATCAACTCAATAAGGGTGGAATTGAATATGTTGTAAGGGCTCATAAACTCAAAGATAATTTCTCTCTCATAAATTCAGGACAGATGAAAAGAATTGTAAATTCAAGTAAACAATTTTTACTTATCATTGTAAACACAAATGATATTGATAAATCCAATGCCTTCCAAGGATGTAGTCCTAAACAGAAAGTAGATCTAGTTAAAGTTGTTTCCGATTATGATATTTTGTTTCAAGAGCCTAAAGGGTTTTTGCCCAAGTGAGAGATAGAACATGAGATTTATTTGCAGCAAGATGCTACACTAACTAACATTTGAATGTATAGGTTATCAGCTCCAGAGAATGGAGAGATGAAAAAGAAGGTACAGGAGTTGCTCGAATAAGGGTTTATTCGACCAAGCACATCACTGTATAGATCACCTATTATGTTAGTGCGAAAGAAAGATGGTTCGTGGACAATGTGCATTGATTTTAGAGCATTAAATAAAATCACAATAAATAATCGTTATCCTCTTCCTCATATTGATGATTTGTTAGATCAGTTAAAAGATGCAGTTTACTTCTCTAAATTGGACTTGCGAAGTGGCTACCATCAGATCAGAGTTGCATAATAGGATGTATGGAAGACTGCTTTGAAAACACAGCAAGGACTCTATGAATGGATGGTTATGCATTTTGGCTTAACTAACACTTCAGCTACGTTCATGCGAGTCATGAATGATGTATTTAGGCCATTCATTGATGATTTTGTAATAGTCTATTTAGATGATATTATTGTTTTTAGTAGAACACGGGATGAACATGTAAAGCATGTAAAGTAGATTTTAGATGTTTTGAAAAGAGAAAATATCTATGTAAAACTGTCAAAATGTGAATTTGGCAGAACATATTTGAATTATTTGGGTTACATTGTAGGTGGTAGTCAATTGAATATAGATACTTCTAAGGTCGAAGTCATTGTAAATTGGCCTAAGCCGAATACTGCTACAAAAGTTAGAAGCTTCTTTGGGGCAACACAATATTGGAAAATTTTTATTGCTAACTTTTATTTGATTGCAACTCCTTTACATGCTTTAAGAAGTGTGAAATAGGTGTTTCAGTGAGGAGGCAAACAACAGAAAGCTTTCAACACATTGAAAGAAAGGATCAGTATAGCGCTAGTACTAGCACTACCAAATCTTCAACATCCATTTGAGATCAAGATAGATGCAAGTGAATATGCCATGGGGGTAGTGTTGATGCAGCACATAAAGCCTATATGCTTTCATTCTGAGACATTCACATTAGCAGTAGTTAACTATCCTACATATGATAAGGAATTATATGCATTAGTTCAGAGTGTTAAAAAGTGGAAACATTACATAATGGGTAAAGAAACAATCATACACACAGATCATCAACCACTTCAATATTTACACTCACAAACTAAATTGCAACAATCAAGACACTATCGGTGGATGGGTTTTCTACAACAATTTCATCTTGTTATCAGATATAAGAAGGGCATACATAATAAGGTTGCAGACATGTTATCAAGACCAATTATAAATGCATCCACAATACTTAAGCATAATTCAGTAATTCATGAAAGTTACATTGAACAATATGCTCAAGACACAGATTTTAAGGATGTATATGCAACTTTAAGTCATGGAAAGTAGGTAGAAGAATTGGATTATTTCATAAAGGACAAACTCTTATATTATTTGGGAAAGTTATGCATTCGAAAAACTGAAAGACTTAATATAATTCAAGAAGCACATACTTCTCTCATATCAGGTCATTTTGGTATAAGTAAAACAGTTGTATAATTACAAAGATTCTGCTATTGCCCATGGATGAATGAGACAATTTCTAGATATATTAAATGATGTAATATGAGTGCTACAAGCAAGCCAAGTAATAGAAAATTAGGCTTGTATACTCCACTTCCAATTCCTTCTCGTCTTTGGGAAAGTGTTTCCATGGATTTTGTTGGGGGATTGCCAAAGTCTAGAAAGAGTCATGATTATTTATATGTAGTTGTGGATAAGTTCAGTAAGATGTGTCTTTTGACACCATGTAATAAACAGGTCACAACTAAACAAACTTCAAAGTTGTTCTTTCAAAATCTATGGGTTCATTTTGGGTTACCCACTTCTATTGTATCCAATCGAGATTCTCGATTTGTCGAAAAATTTTGGTCAAGTCTATGGGAGTTAATGGACACAAAGTTAAAGAAGAGCACGACATTTCATCCGCAAACAAAAGGTTAGACAGAAGTGGTCAACATGATAGTGATACAATTGCTTCGAGGATATTGCGCCAAGCATCCCAAACTTTGGGATTAACGTTTGTGTTATGTGCAACATGCTTACAACCATGCAAAATATTCTTCTACTCAAAGATCTCCTTTTGAGACTTGTTTTGGTTTTATACCAAAGTCTCCCTTGGATTTTGTCTTTGGTAAAGACATAGCAGTTGATGGACATAGTTATGTGGACAAAGCAACCAAGTTCATTGAAAAAATCCAGCAAATTCACCAGGCAGTACAAGAACAACTAGAAAGAAGCCAAGCAAAGTATAAAGTGCGGCATGAAAAGCATCTAGTTGAGCATAGTTTTCAAGTTCATGATTAAGTCTAGTTGTACATCAGCAAAGAAAGATTGCAAGGGGAAGGTAAAAAGTTAAAAGCAATTAGATATGGTGCTTTCAAAATACTTGACAAAATTGGTGAAAATGATTTCCGCCTAGATCTACCAGCTTATATGCAGATCTATTCTGTCGTAAATGTTGAAAACTTGTGATTGTATGAGCCTTCATTGATTGAAGATCCCGAAGAGAAAAGTTAGCTACCTTCCATTGAATATCTTTTGCCCGAGTACCTCAATGAGCTATAGGAGGATACAGTTCTTGACAGGAGGATAATGACTTCACAACGGGGAAATGTTGAGTATCTTCAAGTTGGACTCAAAGGTACAAATCCAAGTAAAGCACAATGGATAGAGATTGGAAAATTGAAGGAAATTTATCCTCACTTACTCGACAGCTAAAACCAACTTTTGGTGGTCCAAAAACTTCTAGTGGGGAGGACTGATCCAAAATGGATCTAGTTTTGCCTCAAGATCAAATTCTTCAAATGCATATGAAAGTAGGATCAAGTTGAAGTGCTCAATGATATGATTCCAAAGGTGTGAATGGCACGTAAATCCGAGTCTGGATGAAGAAGTTAAAGCCAATCAAAGATTTTGGAAAAATTAGGGCAAAAGTCAGAAAGTCAAAGGTCAACAGTCAATGGTCAATGGTTAACCAGGTCAATGCCTACGTTAGCAGGGACATGTGTCAACCCGAGAATGAGCCATGGGTCCTAGATGATGTTAGTAGAGGAGGTGCTGTGTCAGATTGTGATTGGTTGATATGGGCCAATATGGTGCTGACATGTGGCAGCTCGGATTTTGCCCAATCTGTTCTTATTTCCAAAATTTTGGGGATCACAGAGGATCAAACCCCTAATCTCCCTGAAGGCTGAGTTTTCATTGGAAGGACCGCACTAGACGGGCTATGTTAGGACTTATTAATGGAAGTGATATCGTTGTATTTATTTTGAAGCAGGATTGAGTTGTCAGAAAAATGTCGGATAGTCGGGGTCAACCCCACGACCGCCGGACCTTTGGATTTATCGTTATCATATAGTCCGCAAATATATTGTAATATCCCACATTCACCGCAAGTCACAACAACACATGGTATATCATACCATATGATTAATGTATCAACCAACGGAGCCAACACATAATACATCACATATACGTTGTAACATCATAACAAATGACATAATGGTCGGCTGGGGGTTTCGAACGCTTGACCCACCAAAAGCATATATATGCAACGACTTCAACGCATTCCAATAACCAACATATCATATCTTCGGGCTTGAAACAAAGCCAATTTTTTTTTTATTAAATAGTTGCAGGTGTCAAACTCACCATACCACCAGCGCGTAGACCGAGGTAGTTTTGAGTAGGCCGAGGTGGTTTTTATTAGCACAGAGTGGTTTTGTAAGGGTAAAGGCGGTTGTGGATCATTCCAAGGGGTCTGGAGGTCACAGTGGCTAAATATGGTCAAGTTTATACTCGTTTGACTCGAAATTTTGAGCCGAACACAATGGTCAGGTCCATCTTCTCATTTGAGTCTTTGTCTTTGAGCTCATACCTGTAACATCATTTTGAAGACAAAATAAAGCGGTCAACACTAGAAGCTAAAGGACTAGGAGACGTAGCTATGAGGTCTGGTGAACTCCTTTATTAAATTTTGTTGTGTTGATGTGTTTGAATGTTTTTTATATTTGCTTATGTGTTTATGTTATTTTCAACCATTTAGATCCATTGCACTAAGTAACATAAACAACTTCACATAAAGTCTGTAATACCTTTTTCATTAACGGATCATTACCATAGAAATTTGATTTTTTTGGACCCCTAGAATTGGTCACTATTAGATTTCCAGATATAAAAGGATATTCATAATACTTAGATAGAAATTTCAATATCTAAGTAAAATATGTTTTTTCTGATAATCTGTTATGAAACCAGCTCAAGAAAAGATAAAAAAGATAGATCAACGCCTTAGAATTCAGCCTCTTCGAGGGGGCAACCTCCTTTACATTACATAAATGAACAATTCTTGGATGATACAAATGACAAAACCTCCTTTCTATATATAGGAGTCTAAGGAGTCACAATATAATCCAGCCGACCTAACAATAATAATATAAAGCCACAAAAATAACAATAGAGGGATTCTATGGGGCACAGAAATAACAATATGGGGGTAATAGGGGCACAACAATATAAATAAGGGGTATAACTACAATAGTAATGGGGTAATCACTAGTATTATAGGGACCCAACATGCCCCTCTCCTTCAAGAAAGTGTTGTCCTCAACGCTTGAGTAGTTTTGGATACTTCTGCATAAAATTCTCATCCTCCCGTGTGGAATCTTCAGCAGATAAGTTCTTCCACTTGATAAGATACTCTGAAATTGATCGATTTCATAGCTGTTGAGTTCTTGTTTTTGTGACTGCTTCTGGTTCCAATATAATTTTTCCTTCCTCGTCAAGTTCTGGAAATATTGTTTGAATTGGGAGCTTATCACCTATCACCTTCTTTAAACATGAAACATGGAAAACTAGGTGCAATCGAGAAGCTGCAGGGAGCTCCAATTTGTATGCCATAGTACCAATCTTTTGCAACACCTTGTACGGACCATAATACTTTGGTGATAATTTATTATCCTTCTTAGCTTGCTTTAGGGAAATTTGCTTATATGGTTGTAGCCGTAGGAATACCCAATCACCTACATCAAAACTTCTTTCACTGCGATGTTGATCTGCCTGTTGTTTCATTCTATTTTGTGCCAACACGAGGTTATCCTTTAAGAGTTGGAGGACTTGTTGTTGATGTTCGATGTGATGTTCCACTGCCTGAACCTTAGAATTTTCTGTTAAATATGATGTGATGGATGGTGGTTGATACCCATAAAGTGCCATAAACGGGGTCATTTTTGTTGCTGTATGGAAGGAAGTGTTATACCACCATTCAGCCAGAGGCAACCATTTGACCCATTGTGTCTGTTTATCACATACAAAGCAACGAAGATATCCTTCCAAACATTTGTTTACTATCTCAGTTTGCCCATTAGATTGAGGATGATAAGATGAGCTATGAGCTAACTGAGTACCAAGACAAGAAAATAATTCTGTCCAAAAATTTCCAGTGAAAATGGGATCTCTGTCACTTACAATAATCTTTGGGTTTCCATGTAGCTTTTGAACTATTTCCATAAATGCTATAGAAACTGTACTGGCTTTAAATGGATGTGATAATGCACAAAAGTGTGCATACTTGGTAAGTCTGTCAACTACCACCATGATGACACACTTTCCCTCAGACTTGGGTAAACCTATGATAAAATCCATTGAGACCTCCTCCCAACGTTGGCTTGGAATGGATAAAGGTTGTAATAGACCCGGTGTCTTAATTGTTTCAACTTTATTTTGCTGGAAAACCAAACATTCCGCCACAAACTTTTGAATATCTGATTTAAGGCCATCCCAAAAAAATTCCTTCTTAAACCTGTGGTAAGTTTTTAAAAATCCTGAGTGCCCTCCTAAGGGAGCAGTGTGCAATTCCATAAGAATCTTTTGTTTTAGCTGGGAATTCTTACAGAGGCATAAGTGATCTTTGTACCATAACGAATCATTTTTCTAGCTAAATGTATCAGAAGTACTGGAATCTTGTTGTAGCTTTCGAATAAGTGCCCACACTTCGTCATTCTTCCATTCCTCCCTTGCTTTGTTTATCCAATCTGGTTGGATAATAGAAATGGCACACAACAATGCTTCCACATCCTCATCCATTCTTGAGAGTGCATCTTCCACCACATTTTGCTTCCCTTTTCTGTAGATGATTTCAAAGTCATAACCCAACATCTTTGTGACCCACTTTTGTTGCTCTTCAGAGGATAATCTTTGTTATAAAAAGTATTTAAGGCTATCATGATGTGTTTTTACCTTGAAGTGTCTTCCCATTAGGTAGGGTCGCCATTTCTTAAGTGCATGGAGTATTGCCAACATTTCCTTCTCATAAATATCTTTGCTTAAAAACTTTCCCTTGATTGGACGACTTTCAAAAGCAATGGGTCTTTCATCTTGCATTAGAACAACACCAATTCCATTTCCTGAAGCATCACATTCCACAATAAAGGTTTTTGTGAAGTCCGGTGTAGCTAAGACCGGTGCTTGGCACATTGCCTCTTTAATATGTTCAAAGGCCTTTGCTGCTTCCAGAGTCCATGAATATGAATCTTTCTTCAATAATGTTGTTAGAGGTGCTGCTATTCTCCCATAATTCTTAACAAACTTGCGATAATACCCTGTCAACCCAAGAAATCCTCGCAGATGTTTTATGGATGTGGGGATTTTCCATTCCTTAATGGCTTTAATTTTGCTAGGGTCTACCTTAACTCCTTCATGAGATACAATATGACCCAAATATTCCACCTCCTAGACTCCAAAGAAACATTTGGATCTTTTCGCATATAACTGTTTCTCCTCCAATAGTTGTAGCACCCTGTCAATATGTTCAACATGATCCTTCCAAGACTTGCTGTAGATTAGTATATCATCAAAAAATACTAACACAAATTTTCGAAGGAATGGTTTGAAAATTGAATTCATCAAACCTTGAAATGTTGAAGGTGCATTGGTAAGGCCAAAAGGCATGACCAAAAATTCATAATGACCCTCATGAGTTCTAAATGCCGTTTTCGGAATGTCTTCAATCTTCATTATGATTTGATGATATCCCGAACGAAGATCCAACTTGGTGAAGTAAATTGATCCATGCAATTCATCCAGTAATTCATCAATAACAGGAATGGGGAACTTATCTTTAATAGTGAGCTTGTTGAGCTCCCTATAATCTGGACACATGCGCCATGATCCATCCTTCTTGTGCACCAATACTACTGGAGCTGAGAAAGAACTTTGACTCGGTTGAATTATACCAGCCTCTAGCATTTTTGCAACCATACGTTCAATTTCACTTTTTTGGACATAGGGATATCTGTATGGCCTGATGTTTGGAGGAACACTTCCTGGAATTAGATGAATAGCATGATCATGACTACGCATAGGTGGGAGACCTTTTGGAGTCTCAAATACCTTGGAATGATTGTCCAGGACTTTTTGGAGATCTGGAGAAATAGATGATTCCAATGTGGAAACATCTAGTGAACATAATTGTGCAATTACACCTCTTTGCTCCTTTTTTAGAAGCTTTGTCATGCTATTAGAGCTGATTATTGATGAGCCCCAAAAATGGATAATTATTTGGGCTCATTCAACCTCCTAATTCGACTTAATCCACCATTCTCATTAGTTTATTGCATGTTTTTTATTATATTTATGATAATAGAGTGAATTGGGTTAGTCATTATGCCAACAAATCTAATGGGTGCTTTGTGTAGCCTTTTTGGTCAATTTGGAGACAAAATTGAAGGTCTTAATGAGCACTTGGCAGCCAAATTCGTGGGAGAACAAGGGGGGGGATTTGTAGGAAGGTGTCCCCTTCATTTATGGGCCCTTACCTCGAATTCTCCACCATCAGCTCAGACTTCAAGGGCCACCAAATCAATTAGCACAAGGGCAGCCAAGCAAGTCAAGTAGGACTGCTGTTAACTACAAGTTTTGGGCAGCCGAGTCCCTAAAGTTTAGGAGGACTGTTGGGGTCCTCAATTTGTATAAATAAGAAGGCTTAGGGCCTCATTTTGGTTAGCTAGTGGTTAGTCAATTTGTAGCTGGTAGTTAGCCAATGGCTAGTCATTTTGTAGGCAGAAGTTAGCTAGTTTGTATTTCAATTTTGAGGCAATAGATTAGCTTTGCTTTCAGCTCATTTCCAAGTGCTCCATGTGGACAATTTTGATGTAACTCTTCTTTTCTTTTGATCAATAAAGATGAATCTAGCTTGGCACCAGCTCTAAATCTCTCTTAGAAGGTTGTAGCTCTTGGGGTTGGGCCCATCTCAAGTGCCCAGTACCTCCTTTGTTTATCTTTATGTGTTTTTGTTGCATTCTTAGAATAAAATCTGCTATTTAGATCTAAATCTTGTTTTGTTATTTAGTTTGTTTTTTGATGAGTAAAATAGCTTTTCATGCTTACATTTAGTTGATAGGTTGTTAACCAAAAAAGCTTCAAGAAAGGGGCCAACAAACATCTGTGGTTTCACCTCTCCCTCAGTGGGATCATGAGCTGTGACTAGGATGACTTTGCTGCCCACAAAAACACTGTTTTGCTTTGCCATGCAATTCTTAGTGTTGGAATCCTCTTTTGTAGATGCTGATATTACTAGTGTTTAAATGCTTTAGTTGATGATTTCTTAGTGGCATAAGTTAGTTCACGCATTTCATTTCGAATAAACTGTTGTTCATTTCCTTTTATTGTTACTTAGGTCAGAATAGAGTAAAGTAACTAGGTCATAGGTTTTATAAGTGTTTTTTTGTTCAGTTTGAAAACCACTTGTAGAGTACCTATTACCCGTCCTTACTTGCACATACTCCATCCAAACTACCTATTTCATCCTTCACTTAGAACCCCTACGTTACATTTGCCTCATTCGCTTACTTTGCCATGATTCTCATCTTCTTGTGCAACATCGTTTCATCCCTCCTTGAACAAATCTCACCATCTGCGCCACTCCTCGACTCCATCCTCCAAGTGTTGAACTCCCCTACACCCCTATTTCACCTCCATACTCGTTCCTCCACCTTTTTCCCTCCATCCATTCTCCAAAATCCTCTTTTTAGAACATCCTGTAGAAATCTCTGAACATCTTGTAGAACCCGTGCAGACTTCCTGTAGAAGCTCACAAATGACGTTTCTTGATAGCCAAACTTTGTGAAACTATCCGGAAGGGTGTTAGGGACTCCTTAGACCCTCTTTGTACCATCCCAACCTTTTCCAAGCATTTCTCCTCCTTGATCCACCCCTGCACAGTGAAAAGCTAGTTAAAAGCACATGCATGATAATTCCAACAACTTGAACAAAAATACAAAAAGATGTTTTCTTCAGATAGAGGTAGTCTAGACACATGTATTTTACCTTCATAGAAGTAATGGAATCTCTTTCAGTAGTTTGCATAGCTCGTAGAATTAGGGTTTGCTAGGGTTTGCGTTTTTTTTTGGCTTTCAGTTTCTTTCCGCAAGTAGATTAGCTTCCTTTGAGTTACCTTTCATCCATCAGTTAAAAAGCTTCTTCTAAGAGCTCATAGAGGTTGGCTTAAGCCCCTAGCGGACTTGTGCCAGCTGACCAAGTGACATCTGCGGCAAGAGCTAGTACTTGTGCATACAGCACCGTCGCTTCCAAGTTTGTTACGAACTACCGGGTTGATAAAATTAAAGAAGGGAGTTCCAGGAGTTGTAGCATTATTGTTACAATACTGGGGCCCACCATCTTTTTGGCGCCGTTGCCGGGGAAGCATCAGAGTATTGGTGACTACTGCTTTTCTTCTATTTTTCCACTACAACCTTTTGGTAAGTAGTTTATTTCATTTCATTTCCGCAAAAGTAGAGTAGCATTTCCTGCTTTCATAGATTAGCATTTCAATTCCGCAATTTCATTTCTGCAAGCGTAGATTAGCATTTCAATTCCGCAAGCGTAGACTAGCATTTTATTCCTGCAATTTCATTCGAGCAAAATAGATTAGTCCTTTTCTGCTTTCATTTCAATTCCGCATTTTCATTTTAGCAAGATAGATAGTTGCAGTTCAATCTATTTCAGTTTTGCAGTTAGAAGTAGAAAAAAGCAAAAATCAACCAAAAAGATTTCATTTCATGCCTTGTAGGAGTAGAGATAAGTTAGAAAAAATGATTGCACAACCCCCCCACTACTTCACACAGCCAACATTCTCTCTTCTTTGATGGTTGTGATTAAAGAACCCTTAGGTGGACAACAAGACATATTTGAAGAACCTCAAGGGAAGAAGAAGAAGAGACCATTCCTCTGGAGCAAATGGCTACAAGCAGAAATGTTGGGAGAAGAACCTTATCCAAAGATGAATTTGAAGATCAGATGGAAGATTTCAAGAGTGATATGACGCAATTTCTTGCCATGCAATTGGATACCTTGTGGATCCAAAAGAAGCAAGAGGAAGCCAAGAGGGCTTTGGCCTTTTTTTGTCCTAGGTGCACTAGAAAGCATCCTAGGAACGAATGTCCATTGTACTCCATAGAAGTATGTTTTGTATGTGAAGAATACCATCCTACAGATCAGTGCCCTTCCTTACCCAGAATCAAAGCTGCATATCAGAGAGCCAAAGGAGCCACTGAATCACTCTATTATATGAACCAAAGGAGGCCACATGAACCTAGATCTTACCAGCAGGAACTGCAAGGGACACACGAGACCTATTATGACCCCTCCCAAGCCACTTTCATGCCTTCTTGGGGTCCCCCTGCTCATCCTTCCTGGTTCACACCTCCTCCTTGTTCCTTCATAGATCCATATTATGCCCAACCAGCTGCTCATTCATTTCACTCTTATGCTCAGCCACAGCCTCAGTGGAATGCACCTCATCATGGGTGGAGGCCCCAATACAACACTACTCCCGCTTCTTTTCCTCCACCACCTGCTCATCCACAACCATCACCTCCTGCTCCACCAAGGCAAGCCCAAATGCCTTCCCAACCACAACCCCATCCACATCCATCTCAAATATACACCCCCACTCAGCTACCCATACCACCATTTCCAAACCTGTCCATTGGAGTATCTCAACCCAATTGCAAAGCTGAGGCACAACATGTCCAAATGACTCCTCCTAAGCTCAATGATCTTCACCAAAGCTCAGGAAGAGTGTTGCAAAACAGAGATTATATTGACAACATTGAAGGACCAAAGGCAAAAGAAAATTCGAAAGAGGAGATCAAAGAACCATGGGCTCCACTTGATGAAGAGAAGAGATCAGAATCAGAGATCGAGAGAGTTCCCTCATGGTTACCATCAAATCCTCCATGTACTCAAGAGAAAGATCAGCAAAAAGAGGAAGATGAGAAGGTCATGATAGAAGGTGACATGAAGAATGATCCAGATCAGAAAAAGGACCAAGGATATCAAAGCTATATTGAGACATGGTTCCAGACAGTCACTAAATTGCAGTAGTACTCTCTTCCTCAGTTATGTTTGATCCCTTCAAAGTCAGATCATTTGGTCTCTAAAATCCGGATAGCTCTCCAAGCATGCATTTCGAGCCTCCACATCATTTTGTCTCTAATCTCGATGTGCACATGGCTCCATTGGAAGTATTCTTATACTTGAGAACGATTTTGTTTTTAAAGTAGGGTAGGGTAGAAAAAAAAGAAAAAAGGAAAAAAGAAAAGAAATGAAAAAATGGAAATAAGAGCAATAATCTAAGGTGAAAACCTCCTCGGAGGCGCCTTAGATTGGCTCATTGATTGAAAACCTCCATGAGGCAATCAATGGGTTGGGAAAAAAGAGAAAAGAGAATAAGATCTCCGGGTGAAAACCTCCCTTGGAGGCGCCTAGGGCAGGCAATTAGGGTGAAAACCTCCATGAGGCGCCCTAGTTGTTTTTCAAAAAAAAAAGGAGAAAAAGAAAAAGAAAAATAAATCTAATTTCCATTGAATAATTTCAGGTTGCAGCAATGACATTGCAGGTCAGGAGGATCACTCAAAACAAAGACAAAGGAGTTTTTGTGCCTTCTAGAGGAAGTTCTATATTTCTACAGGAAACATCCTGTAGAACCTTCAAGCGAGCCAGATTCGATTTTGGAAGGGGATCTAAAGCTTGAAATCCATTGGTTATGCCTACAAGCATCCATGTTCCCATTCCTCACCCTTTTCCATCATCTTTTCCAGCTCATTGTGCTTCTTCATTGTGCTTCTACAAGAAGTTCCTGTAGAAATTGTAGGAAGCTAGAAATGGATTTCAAAAAGGTGGTTTGAAGAACATGGTAGCTTCCTCAAGGGTTCAGGAGTCCTCTTGCACTTTTCAAACTCCTCCTCCATCATCTCCATGCCTGCATCACAGCCCAAGTTCATTTTTCATACCATGCAACAAAACTGCAAAATGCCTTGAAGCAAAAATACCTAGAACAAAATTTGTTTCTTCCATAACTTGAAAACCATGCATCCATTTGAAAAACTGTTTTACAGAGAATTGTATAGGGATGATGGCAACATGCTCGAGCAGTTTCAGGCCATTCTGGTGCACGGTTTCTAAGAAATCAGCCTCCATCACCATCAGCCATTTTTGCATTTTCTCCATATCCGTGCATCCGTTTCAAAACCTGTTTCATGGGGATATGCATATGGGTGGTAGTAGCCTACCCAAGTAGTTTCAGCCGATTCCGATGCACGGTTTCCGAGAAATTGATCTCTGAAATCTTCAGCCATTTTCCATTTTTCTCGAAATTTGTGCATCCATTGATCACGATTTCACTATGGGAGGTGCATCATGATGATAGGAACATGCTAAGCAATTTTCAGATCGATCCAGTTTACCGTTTGGGAGCAATGGCGAAAACAAGTTCTGGTCCTGTGAAAATTCAGCAGTAGCAGCTTGAAGGTGCAAATCTTAACGTGGAAATGAACTCCTGCATCTGGGATCCGGCCAGAGGACACCTGCACAAGGAAAAAACAACCACGAATCATCAACCAAGCCACCATGCAACCACATAAACAAATGCATGCAACAAATGAAAGATCTTAGCACTTCACAGCAACCACGCACGACTTGCAGGTACGTGACTAAACTCATTCCTCTAATTGCATGCATGTAATTTAGAAACTGCATGAGAAATGAGATGGTCGGGATTAAAAAAAATCGGTGGCCAGCTAACTGACCACCGTCATCCAGTTCAATAGCGCTCGGTGGGTGAATGAGACACGTGCGCTCAGCCATCTCAGGAGGGAATCAGAAAACAGGTAGTGATGGATAGTTAAACTTCAGCGTGATTGATGGACGAGATTACAGGTAGAGAACAAATAGTTAAGCACTGTAGGGGACCAACAGTTTGCATGGGCCAACGCACGTCTCTGCCACCTCACCAAAAATCACGCCATAATTAAAAATTCTCGGCTGACTCTCACCACCTACTGATTAATTTGCACTTGCAACATTCTTAGCTGAAGGATGCATTCTCTGCTCCCACAATCGGTTAACCTATCATCCTTCACTGATTTTCTTTTTTGGCCTGTTCAAAATTCTCCCGCATACCAAGATCGTGCAGAGGCACAGAGACATTCTACAGAATCCGGCCAACATTCTACAGGAAGACGTTTTACAGGAAAGTACAGCAGAGTCTTCCAGAGCAGAGAAGCCCAAGTTTTTCTTCATCCAGTTTGAAGCTTGAAGAAAGGTAGGCTCGAAAATACCATTCCCATGCATGAAATTTTAAAAGGTGGTGAATTAGCTTGTTTGAAGTGGGGAAAATTGGAACCAGTCTGCCTGTGGGTCAAGAACGGTGGTTTGCCGATATAATACATAGAATTTCTTTTGAATGGTGCTGCGTCATATTCACCTCCATGGTTCCTGCCAAGAAAACTCTCCCCATTTTAAATGACAAACCGCTGTAATGCTCACCTGTTCACATATCCAATCTCTGTTTTGCGATTGTTACATGGTTGGTCTAAAAATTAGCTCTGCACTCTGTCTGTGAGAGCTTAATTCTTATTGATCAGTCGAGTTTTTGGGAAACAGTAGTATTATAACCCGAGAATTGGTGAGAGGAGAGGTACATAGTGATGAAACCCTGTCCTAAGAACCAAGGAGAAAAACCACATATGAATTTCCACCTTAACCAGAGATCAAGCCAAAAATAGGGTATTTTCACCATGCCTGAAGGGTTTATCAGAAAGGAACCCTCGGACTCCAAGAAGTTGAGAGAAACTCCTGAGGTGGTAGGCCTATTTACCTGTGCAAAGTGGATGACCTTCTGTGATAAAATTCAAGGTCACGATGATGAAATCACAGAGGAGTTCCTTAGGTCCCTGCAGAAGCCAAAAAGGAATTCTTCCTACGAGAAAAGCAGTATTCAGAGGATAAAAATGGGATCTAGAGAGCTAGCCTACAACCATTTTGAGTAAAGTCAACCTTCAAATTATGAAGTATATTACCTATGAGGGTCAATTTAGCATTGTGTATGGTTATCACTTTCGCTTGTTAACAGAACTCATGCACAGGATGGATTTGCCCTCAAAACAAAAATTGAGCATTCCATACTTCCTCCTATAGTCATTGGTTGAGTGTAGCACGAAACTGAAGGAGGGAACACCAGACCAGCTGGCCCATCATGGGCTTATCAAGCTCCTTGTAGAAGATGCCCTCCATACTTATACTGTCCCTATTTCTTGGGAGGTTTTCCACAATATGTCCAAGGGTGATGACATCCAGACTCTGGCCGAAGAATTCACCTCATCCAACAGCGAGGACAAGGAGCACATCGAGGCAGAGAGGAAAACAAAGGGGAAGAAAGCTAAGGGTAAGAAAACCCAGGGCAGACCATCACAGGAAAAATCACAGGAGAAGCCACAGGAAAAGCAAGAAAAGGACAAGCTGTTGAGGCAAGCGGGTGAAATAAAGACACAAATGCCAAAGGAGAAGCGGTTGCAAACCCGGGCAGAGAAGACTGAAAAAGGCCAAACAAGTAGGGATACACCCAAGGCAACCACAACACAGGTCAAGGAGAAGGCACCCCCAGCCAAGCAAGCCAAATCAGAGAAAATTGGTTCTACAGGAAGCCAGCAGACTGTTTTTACAGGAAGCCAGAAATTAGCTACAAGACTTTCTACAGGAAGTCCTGAAAAAGGGAAGCAAAAGGAGAACTCGGCCGAAATCCTAGCTAGGGAGGCAGCAGCTGTGTTGGCCGCCCTAAGTACCTCTCCCAAGCCGAAGGAGAAGTGAAAGAGGGAGCTTCCACTATATTTTAAGGCAAGAAAGGGCATGCAGATAAGAATTGGCAGACCCCAAACCATAGTCAAGGAAGCAAATTGTCATTGAGGACACACAAGCTAAACAAAAGGAGGGGCCTCCTTCAAGGATGTCCATCACCTATGAATGAGGAAGCCAAAAACCTTCACTGGAAGAGAGAGAATTCAGATAATGGACTCAAAGACAGTTCTACAGGATGCTGAGACAGTTCTACAGGAAGTTGAGAATTCTCTAGGAAAAGAAGCGCAGGCAGTGGGAAGAAGCAGAGAGAAAAGCATGGTTTCATGACCGAGAAGAGGAAATCACTTCAGAAGCTTGGGATGACAGGGAGGCCACCAGGGCCATCAAAGATGAGGAGATAGATTGGTTGCTCAGAGGATGAGCAACACTTTCAGTAGGGGGGTGATGATGAGCCCCAAAAATGGATAATTATTTGGGCTCATTCAACCTCCTAATTCGACTTAATCCACCATTCTCATTAGTTTATTGCATGTTTTTGATTATATTTATGCTAATAGAGTGAATTGGGTTAGTCATTATGCCAACAAGTCTAAAGGGTGCTTTGTGTAGCCTTTTTGGTTAATTTGGAGACAAAATTGAAGGTCTTAATGAGCACTTGGCAGCCAAATTCGTGGGAGAACAAGGGAGAGGATTTGTAGGAAGGTGTCCCCTTCATTTGTGGGCCCTTACCTCGAATTCTCCACCATCAGCTCAGAGTTCAAGGGCCACCAAATCAATTAGCACAAGGGCAGCCAAGCAAGTTGTTACACTAAAATTTGTCACCATGACTATTTGCAGTTAGTATGGCTCCATCAACTGTCATACTATCCTCCTTAGCAAGCCTCATACCTCTGCTCTCCATGTCAAACTCCAAGAAAGAGAGAAAGTCATTAAAAATATATATATCTCTGGGTACGCAGTTTCTCTTAGCCTTACCTGCGTGTACGCACCCCAAGTTCACAATACCTGCGTACTTGTACGCTCTGTCTGTAAAGGGGAGGGTGCGTACTCCTGTAAAGGTCAAAAGGCGCAAGTTTCACTCCAAAAAAGTTACTTGTAGTCATTTCTAGAGCATTCTAGAAGCTTGTTTGACGTGTATGGAGCGCCTCCAGATGGTTCATGTATCCCTATCAAAGAGGAACTTATCCCATCAAGAGGGGAGCTATCCCATCCAAAGAGGGGCTTATCCCATTGATGGTGGACCTGAATAACTTCCTCTAGAGCACTATAAATACAGGCATTGGGCCAAAGGGAGGGGAGGTTGAAAGCTGAACATTCCTAAGGGTAGATGCTGCTGCAATTAGGACTCCCTTGTAAAGCTTGATAGGAGAGATTCCCATCCTTTCCTAGCCTTATTTGAGAGTGGGTGAGCTGATCAAAGTAAAGGAAAACTCTTGCTGGACCCTAGGAGGGACCTGCACAACACCAAGGCTGAGGTTGTAATGGTTTCTTTTGTTTCCACTTAATTCAAATGAACTCATTTTTCTCAACAGATTGCTATTCATGATTTGTTTCATATACTCCTTGGTCTGTATGATGGATATGTGTTATTTTATAAGTTTATCGGGTGCTATTTAATCTTTTGGCTTGTTAGTGAATGCAGGTTTCGAAGAGAAGGAGGAGCTCATCCGGATCGGCGAGGATGGACTACTACAAAGCGTTGGACTAAAGGTATGTTACAATCACCTGATTACTTCTAATCTAAATGCATGTTTAGAGAAAGGTAGTGTTTATTTGTCTTGTTTGTCACTAGAAAGCATTTTCTTCTAGGGAGGTCGGTTTTGTCCACACTATCGACTCTTTCCGCATGACAAAATGGCGACTCCGCTGGGGAATCCATTGATGTGAATGATTTTTCCTTTGTATGAAATTTTGATCTGAGAAAAGTCGTTTGTTTTCTAGTTTTTGGCTGTCTGACTGTGTTTTTGGGTGGCCTAGCTTAGGGTTAAATTATATTTTAGTTTTTCTTAGTTTTTCTAGAAGTACGCAGCCTCTGCGTTGAGCACAGTGCGTACCTGTACGCACTGCAGCTTTGTGCACAGAGCGTACCCGCACCTGTGCAAACAGGTCGCCTGGGTACCCTGTCAAAATTAAGAAAATTTCAATTTTCTTCTTTTTTCCTTTTAGATTTTGGTTTTAATTTGTTTTTTCTGCCCAAAACCACTGGTTATCTACCATCAATCTTCACCTAAGCTTGTTTCATCAGTGTCGAGAGTCTTAGTGAAATTCATAGAGATTTTTCCCTAGGGTTTGATTTTTGCACTGGTCCTGTAGTGACTTTGGCTTTAGAGGTTGTCAAACTTTGGATCTCCCTGGTTTTGTTCAGTCCTCTTAGGAGTCGGGCCTTTCATAGAATCTACCCTTGTGAGAAACCTACCTTTGTGTTCTCTCTTTGCCGAATCTCGAAAAAGTTTGTTGATTGAACTTTGAATTTTATTCTTGAAAAAAAGAACAAAAAGATTTTGATTTTTGTTTTTGACTGGTTTTTGGTTCTGCACTAACTAGTCCTTAGTTACATTTTGACTGAGTAAAACATCCAGGAATCATCTTTAGTAGGCTTTTGCCTCGTTAGATTTAGTTTTTAGGTGCATTTCTCTTAGATTTGCTTTTGAGTGAAATTGAGTTGATTTGATTGCCATAGCTTTTTTAACTTTGATTTTGTTAAAATAAGTTTTACATGCTTTATTAATTAGGAAAAATACAAAAAAATATCTTTTGAAGGAAAGTTTGCTTTGGTAGCATTTGAGTCTTTGAAAGAAAAAGGAATTTTCGTGAAGTGATTAGTGGTCATGTGTTGTATGCCTTGGAAAAGATAAAGAGTTTGTTTCTTTGATTTCCATTGCCAAGAAAGTTGTCATTATATCAATTTTGCATTCTCCAACTCTCTTAGCTAGGGAATTCATTGAAAAAGAAAAAATTAGTATAAATCATCCTAAGTGCATCTTTTTAGTGGATTTCGGTCGAGTCTACACACCATCAGTTTCATCTCCACTACCTTTTGTCTTAAAGAAAAGCCATAAAAATTAACGCTTAAAGTAAAATCAACTTAGTAACTTTTTATTTACTAGGGCTCTGAAACACCAATATAGATCAGGCTAGTGTCTTGGAGTAGGAGAGTAATTAACTCTCCAAGACAGCAAAACCAAACAATTAGCTCATCTTGTGGTAGGATAAATCCAACTGTTTCATTTGTACTCTGGGAAAGCTCCTCTTAAAGGAGAAGCACGAGACCGTGTCCGAACCAGTGAGGGGATCAATCCTCCTTCATTGGGAAAGACGCCAGATACACACGTACTACAAACGGTAAACCTCGGATTATTGTCGAGGAGCCTGGGGTCACTTATCGGTAAACCTTGGATTATTGTCAAGGAGCCGGCAAGGGGATTGAGCTTGTTACTCTGCCCTTGCGTGCTATCGGGTCGTAGACTGTTCCCCCAGGTATATTTGTTGTTGTTGGTAACCTTAGTGACCATTATCTTTAGGATTCTACCGAGGTGACGATGGAGGGAAGATCCCACTGTACCTGGAGCAGACGTCGACTAGACTCACTTGGATTTTCTGGGGGTTCACTTCACTCGAGACGGTTAAAGTGGAGGAACTTGTGCTGGTCTATTCATTAAGTAGGTTGCCGGGGTAACTGTTCCGCCCACCACTTCTGTACTAAATTCGGCGATGTTGGGTTTCATCTCCAACTAGTGTTTTCGGTCCGGAAGGCTACTGTTTGTGTATGGTTTGACGCCCTAGATTCTTTAGGCATGTGATTCAGTTTGTTTGGTTCTTTAGAGACTTTAGGTGGTTTGCTTTGAGATTTTACTTTGTTTTCGTGTGCAGTAGTTAAAAGTTTTTAACTGTGGCTGAATTACCGAGACAGTCCCGTAGACTTCAGGGCAAGTCTCCTGAGATTGTTACCATGGCCGATTTGTTGAGGAAGTCACGTAGACTTCGGGCGAACCTCCTGAAGAGGTTCCGGGTCATTACGAAGGTTTGAAAGTCCTTGTAACTCCTAGTGGTAGTAAAGTAGGTTCACCTGAAGAAGGAGAATCGTCGTTGGTAGTCCATCCAGATTACCAAGGTCTAGAAACAGGTTATAATTCGAAAGTTGTTGCAGTTTCCGAGCTTGCTGGTAGTTTCTCATCTACTAGTGATATAGGCGAAGAACCTGAAATATCTGAACCTGTTACTCCAACTTCTAGTGCACCTGATTCACCTAGGGTAGAAAGAGTCATCACCGAAAATCTTCCTGCTGGTTTGATAGCTATTGAAGAACTTGCTCCAGAGGAAGAATTTGGCGTATCTATCCTTGAAGATCAACCTACTATTGATCTAAGGGAGCGTGAATCCATCTTTTACAGTCCTCCTAGAAGTACTACTTGGTACATTTCGTTAACCAATTATTTAGACAATTCAGGGATAAGTTTTTCTCCACCTCGTACTCCTTTTCCACCTGGAGGTATTTATACTCCTGTAAATATGTCTAGTGAGTCATCCGTGTTTACTCAAACTCCTAAATCTTTCTTGTACGGCGGTCCTTCTATTCCCTCCGGGTATCAGTCACTTTCTGGTACTTTTGCGGGAGCATCTCCTCAACCCATTGAACATAGGTTATTAGCTGGAAACAATGGTAATAAACTGTTGGGTGTAGGAGACATTTACATGATGTCAGGTTCAGTTCCCGGTTCTCAACCTCAAGGTGGCCAGTTACCGCCTGGGGGGCAGCCTCAATTAACGCCTGGGGGGCAACCTCAAGGTACACAAATTGCGTCTGGGGGGCAACCTCAAGGACAGTATGTACCCATAGTACAATACATTCCTCAAGGTCAACCCCAGCCTCAATATGTACCCCAAGGTCAACCTCAGTATCAATTTATAGCTCAAGGTCAACCCCAGTATCAGTATTTACCTCAAGGGTATAAACCTCAAGGTCAATACTCGAGTCAACGTTATCAACCACCTCAAGGTCAATCTTATGTTCAAGGTATGGGAAATGTACCTTTCAGTTATCAATCCTACCCTCAATCCGGTTACGGATCTCAATATCCTCAACCTGTCATGGGTCAATACCCTGGAATGAACATAGTGTGGGATCCATCGCAAGTTCAACAAGTATTGCAGCCAAGCATACAATTGTCATCTCAAGCTGGACAACCCTTAGTTGTTGGTCCATCCCAGCAACCAGTCCAGTCTAATGTTCAAACTTCTGTACCTTCGGTAGTTACTCAGTCACCGATTGCACCTAGTACTCCATCTCAAACGACTGCTGCAACTACCGCAACATCTGTTCCTTCCACCACACTTGCTTCTGGAGTATCGACAGCTCCGGTTTCTACTATCTCTGTAACTACTCCTCAGACATCTTTACCATTGTTTGGATCTACGATTCAAACTACGGTTCAGATGCCTGTAGGACAGCCTGGTTTAAGTACGGTTGTCACTAGTCAACCACAATTCACTTATCAACCGTACCAGGGACAGTACCAATACGGGCTAGCTGTCCAACAGCCGGTTTACCAGTATCAACCGTATCCTGTGTACACTTATCAACAACCTCAGCAACCCCAGTACAGTCCAGTTAATCCTAGTTTTCCAGGAGGATATAATATCCCGAATGCGATACCTATTCCAAGTTATCCTGGATATCCTCCTCCTGGGACTGGTCTTGTGACCCAGAGTTTTAGGGATCCTAATTGATAGTTACCATTTATCGCAACTTTGGATTTACCAGACTTGTCGCGCCTAACGAACGATCCAATAAATTATCTTCCGTTCTGGCTGCCAATGCCAAATAAGTTGCCCAGTGATATACCCAAGTTCGAGGGTAAGTCTGGAGAGGATCCGTCAAATCATGTGATGACTTACCACCTCTGGTGTGCTTCAAATTCCATCTCGGATGATTCGATCCGCTTACGTCTTTTCCAGCGTACGCTCATTGGTCTCGTGGCCAAGTGGTACATTGAGTTACCATGGGCCTCTTTTTACAATTTTAGTCAGTTAGCTACCTCGTTCCTAACTCATTTTCAGTTGTCGGTCAGATATGATAATGGCACGGAGCTACTAACTTCATTAAAATAGTCGACGTCCACTTATATTTCCAATCATATACATGAATGGAGACGTCGACGGCGATTAGTGAAAGTTTTTATCCTGGACCAAATCTTAGCTGAATGGTTTGTTAAATCATTATTACCGAAGATTACTGAAGATGTAGCTAAGGCCGGAGTAGTTACTGAGGAGCAAGTAATTGCTCAAGCGCAGTACCTTAACTTAGTTTACACTTAGTCAGGTACGTTACACGAAAAGATCCCAGATCTTCCAAAGTCAAATCAAATTGCTGCTCCTCCTTCGGGATCTCATGCTGCTGATGGCATGACTGGTACGGTAAATACTAAAAGCAAGAAGAAGTCTTCAAAGAATTCTTCACTCATTATAACCTTACCAGATTCCCCGACAGGAGAGTCTTCTCCTGAAATTTCCGCTGATATTCACGCTGTAGAGTCATCTACGGCTAAATCAAAAAACGGTGGGAAGAAGAAAGGTAAGAAGAAGAGTAAAGCAAACAAGACTCCAAAGGAGAAAACAGAAAAGTCGGAAACCAATGACGAAAAGCGAAAACCTCGATATCCTTGTCTAATTTGTGAAGAGGATCATTTTACAAGAGATTGCCCTCATCGGGCCGAGGTTGTGAAAATCGTCAAAGGTTCCTCAACTCCTGCTGTTTTGAAAGATCCATTTCCAAAGCAGGAGAGTAAGATGATAGGTTCTTCCTCGAGTGCCACCGAAGAACCCATATTGATGATGTCTCATGTAAGGATTGCGACTCGATCGCAAGATTATGGTAGTAAGAGTCCTGTTGATGGATCGAAAGAAGCAGAATCTTCTCATTCAAATCCATCAACCTCGGCTCCCGGTTCCGATCCACTGCAGATTGAGAAACCTAACCCTGACTTGGTAATCAAACCGCCCGCCAAGGGTGTACTTCGAAGGTCTGCTTTCAATCCGCATGCGAGAGCAGCCCAGAATTACAACATTGTTGAGGATTTAGCTGTTTCACCCTCAGCAATGTCGGCTTTAGAAGTGCTGCAATCATGCCCAGCACAGCGAAAATTACTTTTGTCGGCTATAGGAGCTGTTGATGTTCAAGACCCGAACCTAATAATCTTTGATCTAGAAAATAGTACACCGCGTTTACCTCATCAGATAGCTTTCCAGATCCCAGTGATAGTAAAAAACATGCCTATTCATCGAACTGTAATTGATGAGGGAGCTTCCACGTGTATTATGTCGATACAGTGTTGGAGATCGCTTGGTTCTCCTTCACTAAATCAATCCCCGATAATTCTTAAGGCCTTTGATGGCCGTGGGTTCCATCCGTTTGGCATTCTACAGGATTTGCCTATAGGGGTTGAAGGAAAAACCGTTAGTCTAGATGTGGAGGTGGTTGATGCCCCTCTAGACTACAACCTTCTTTTGGGTCGAAGTTGGTCTTACGCTATGACAGCGGTCGTTTCATCGGTCTTCAGAGTAATAAAGTTTCCACACAATGGCAAGATTGTAACCATAGACCAGCTGGCTTATTTTTCATCCGACCCGGCCTCTTCAGAGAGTATCCAGCATGTCGGTAAAACAACTATCCCTTACAAGGATGTTGGCGTAGGATTAGTTAAAGATGCCGGTTTACTGGGAACTTTTCCTTTTCCTCCAATCAACGCCGTGTCTTCATTTGCAGCTATTCATATGATTACTTCAGACACTATTATTTATGACGATCCTTGGATCGTTCCTTCTGAATCTGAGATAGACTCATTTGGTGATGCAATGCCTTTGAGTCCATATGAAATTGCCTATGAAGCCGTGCAGTCTTTTACCGACCCAAGTTCAACCAAAATCGACCAAATGAATGTGGTCCGTGAGGAATCCCTTTTCGCGTCAACCTCGGAATTAATAACGTTTCCCGAAGTTGTGTCATCCGACGAACAACTTTGTGAAGTCCTGTGCGTAGACGATTTACCATGGGAAGATCTCCATCATAGATCTTCGTTTTTACCTGAGGATGATCGTTTTGAAAACGATTTCTCATCAATCTTTACAACTGAATATGTCAAAGACGCTTAGAGTCCAATGAAACATCCTGATTCAGAGCTAAACTTGGCAAACATTTCTCGCACTATTCCCATTGACATTTCAGTCAAGTCCGGAATTGTTGAACACATTCATATAGGTGCCTCGTGTTCAGATGACAAAATTCAAACATACAAGGCCCTATTTCAAGAATTCCGCGACGTGTTTGCCTGGTCTTACGAGGAGATGCCAGGAATTAATCCCGCCATTGTTTTCCATGAAATCAAGACTTACCCGGACGCTAAACCCGTCCGGCAACGTCTGCGTCAGATTCACCCACGAAAAGTGGTTGCGATTAAAGTAGAAGTTGAGAAGCTGTTGAAAGCAGGTTTCATTTATCCGATCCCGTTAACGGATTGGGTATCGAATATTGTTCCAGTTAACAAAAAACAGGGAACAATAAGAATATGTATCGACTATAGGGATATCAATCGTGCTTGCCCCAAGGACAGCTATCCCACGCCCTATATCGATCAAATAATTGATGATTGTGCCAGCAGTGAAATATTTTCCTTTATGGATGGGTTTTCTGGTTACAACCAAATCAATATTCTACCTGCCGATCAACCAAAAACGACTTTCATTTGTCCATGGGGGACATTTGCTTATTGCAAATTACCTTTTGGGCTTAAGAATGTCGGAGCCACTTTTTAAAGGGCGATGTCTTATGCATTTCATGACATCAAGCACATTGTGCAACCGTATCTCGATGATTTGCCCGCTCACTCCTTACATCGAGCTAATCACCTTGTCCATTTACGAGCAATTTTTATGAGGTGTAGGCATTATCGTATACGGTTGAACCCACACAAATGTGTCTTCCGCATAGATGTGGGATGATTGTTGGGATTTGTAGTTTCAAAAGCCGGCATTCGCGTCGATCCCTCGAAGGTAGAAGCTATCATAAAATTGCCTCATCCTTCGAGTCTGTGCCAACTCCAAAGTTTGCAGGGGAAAGAAAACTTTTTACGCCGAATCATTCCGAACTGTGCCAAGATTACCAAGGGTTTTACCCGGTTGTTGAAAAAAAACACTCAATTTTCTTGGGATGAGATAGCTCAGAAATCTTTTGATGCGCTTAAGCACACGTTGACCCATGCACCGTTGCTGCATCCTCCCAACTACAACCAGGATTACTTTTTGTACCTCGCCGCCGCTCATTCCACCATTGGAATGGTCTTAGTCCAGGAAGATGAATTTGGAATGGAACATGTGATCTATTACCTTAGTCGGACGTTAAATCCCACTGAGCTCAAATATTCACATGTGGAGAAATTGGCCTCGGCAGCTGTTCAAGCTGTTCAACGTTTTCGTCACTACATTCTTCTCCATAAAACTACAGTCATTTTGGATTGCAACCCTATGATCTACATTTTGACTAAACAATTGCTAGGGAGCAAGTACTCTAAATGGATCGTTATCCTGCAGGAGTTTGACTTGGAATTTGAAAAGTCTACGTCTAAGAAATCTTTAGTTTTTGCGGAATTGATGTGTGATTTCCCACGTGCTGACACAGAAACTGTGGCAGAGGAACCCATTGCGGATGAATCTTTGTTTCTCATCAGCACTTTAGATCCATGGTATGGGGATATAATTGTCTATATCCAAACCCAATCCTTTCAGCCCGAACTTTCAAAGTCGGAATGTCGGAAAATTCGATTCCAGTCCCAACAGTACAAAATTATTGGAGATACTCTTTATCGTCGTGGGGCGGACTTGGTTTTTCATCGTTTCTTAACTCATGAGGAAGCTGAAAGGGTTTTGAATGACTGTCACTCTGGAGTGTGTGGAAGTCATATGTCTGGGTATGCCACAGCCGAGAAGGTGTTGCGTGCTGGCTACTTTTGGCCGTCCATGTTTAAAGATTGTATCATTGTTTTCCGAAAATGCCACAACTGTCAAGTGTTTGATCGCAAGATGTGCGCACCACCTGCTCCTCTCCACCCTATAATTGCCGTTGGTCCTTTTGCTAAATGGGGTATCGATTTTATTACATGTAACCCTCACTCGGCTAGGGGGCATGCGTATATCATCCTTGCGGTTGATTATTTTACTAAGTGGGCCGAGGCGATGCCTACATTCGAGGCAGACGGCAAGACAGCTGCGATTTTCATATTCAATCACATTATTGCTAGGTTTGGTGTCCCACAAGTGATAATCACTGACCATGGCCGCCATTTTCGAAATGTTATGATGACAGAACTTACAGGCCAGCTTGGTTTGCGTCACGATAGCTCAACTCCTTATTATCCACAAGCCAACGGCCTGGTTGAGTCTATCAACAAAGTTTTAGTTATCATGATCTGACGAATCATTGGTATTCATCGGTCGAATTGGCACAACATGTTATTTTCCGCGCTTTGGGCGTACCGAACCTCAGTGAAAACATCAATAGGGTTCACTCCTTTCCAATTAGTTTATGGTTTGGAAGCAGTGTTGCCCATTGAATGCGAAATCCCGTCACTTCAAATGGCTGTCGAATTACTTCCAGCTACTTCCGAAGAGGAGAAGCGTCTATTATACTTAGCTCAATTAGATGAGACTCGACGTGAAGCTGCTTTAGCAATCGAGACTCACGCAAAACGGATGAAAGCTCAGTATGATCGTAACGTGACCCCTCGAAATTTTTCGGAAGGAGACCTAGTGCTATTATATGATCAAGCTAACGATAAATTAGGTGCTGGAAAATTCATTCCTATGTGGCATGGGCCCTACTTTGTCAAGCGAAAGCTAGCAAAAGGGGCCTATGAGATGGTAGATTTTGATGGGGACTCTTTGGGTAAGCCCAGAAATGGACTTTACCTAAAGAGGTATTATGCTTAAATGATGGGTATGGAGATTTAGTTAGGTTAGATTTTTCTTTCTAGCTGGTGTGTTTGTTAGTATAGACAGTGTGCTTAGCTTAGAGAGTGTGTTTTTCGTCGTTATTCTGGCTTATCTTGGTTTTACTCTTGATATTGCAGATGTCGACGCCTCTCCAAACGTACATTGGATTCGCTGATGGTGCTTGTCGGAGTACACGGAATATCTCTTCCGCAGCTTGGGTTATTTATTCGCCCTCTGACGAGTTAGTTTCTATGCATGGGGTGAGCCTCGGTCAAACAACAAACAACATTGCAGAATACAATGCAGTGATTGAATTATTGTCTGAATCTATTTCATTTGGGATTCGGAGTTTGATAGTGAGGTTAGATTCTGAACTCGTTGTATTACAGCTTAATAGAGTTTATGCCATTAGAAATCCAGTGTTATTAAGGTTATTTTTGAGAGTGCGCCTCTTGGAACGTGAATTTGATTACATTGAATATCAGCATATTCCAAGGTCATTAAATACATTAGCAGATGCAATTGCTTCTCGAATGTTAGACAAACATTTGCGATAATCATGCATGTAAATTTAAAAACATTTTGTCACACATGTTTAACAAGATAAGCCGGTAATAATGATATATATAGATAGGAGTGTGTCAAAATATACATCCTCTTCGATCATAGGTTGAAAAACACCTTATGACCGGCAAAAATGATAAGTACAAAAAACCAAAATGTCACATGTGTCCACAAAAGTGACTAGCCAATCACTGGTGGTGCTCTCTATACGACACCACTGCACGCGCTACCCTACACAAGAACCTCCTAAAATGTCCTGGGACTGCGACCACATAGCGCTGAAGTCTGATAGGGATATCATCTATAGTCGCCTCTGGTATGTCCGCCGTAAGATGCTCTAGGTCCTGTTCCAACTCGGCTAAGGTCTCTGCGGCCGCATCCTGTGGGGCCGGTGCTGGTGCAACTGGTACTCTTCTCTCGAAAGGCCGGAGATTGGTCGGACGCTGTGGACCTACATCTGCATTTTGAAAATTGTCACTGTCAGTTTTGAGACGATATAAAAACAAAAAAAAAGTAAATAATTTAAAAACTTGTGGAAAATGAAGTACCTGTGTCGTCCCACTGTTCTCCCGCTGGAAGAACCATGTCCGGATCTCCACGAAAATCAACTCCGGCATACGGAAAATCCTGAATCGAGAAAAACTGGTTCTCTAACTAGTGAAAATACTCCGGTCTAAATCGGACAACCTCCGTGCCCTCATCAGGATGACGGGCCATCACCGCAACCCATCGCATCAACTTGGGCTCTCGGGGAGGCCCAACCTCAACAGTGAGATGCTGTGGGATCAGCATCAGAACCCTCTCTAGGGCAAAACTCACAACTAAAGGCCCATAACCAAAAGTCTTCAGCTGTCCGTTTTTAGTCCTAGTCAGTTGGCCCTTTAAGCTGGCCAACACAGCATCGCACAAGTTGAAAATGGTGCCCCGATAGCAATTAATCGCCATCCGCATCTGGGATCCAGT
Source organism: Pinus tabuliformis (assembly GCA_031772625.1). Lineage (NCBI taxonomy): Eukaryota > Viridiplantae > Streptophyta > Pinopsida > Pinales > Pinaceae > Pinus > Pinus tabuliformis. The sequence continues at coordinate 729,921,759 of CM062809.1, read as the reverse complement.
GGAAATTTGCAAAGAGGCAGCGCCGCAAAGTCTGGTAACTGTAAAGGCAATTACCATAAGTTCAGGTAGGGTTATCTTTTTGATTTCTATTCCCTTATCCTGGTTTTGGTTGTTACACCACTCTAGCCGGAGGCTAGCAATGGACTGGCCACCTGGCCTAGTCCCGGAAAGAGTCAATTATTCGCCCCTCTTGGGCAAACCAGTGAGGAAGTAGATATCAGAGGGCTCTATCTCGAGTTGGTGCCCTCCAATGTAGAAGCACTGATCCTGAACGTTCCACCTTTCGACCAGCCACTCTAGAAAGCGCACCTGGGCCCTCATGCCAGGTATGGCCCAGTATTTGTAAAGACCGCATGCCTTCAAAGCATCAATGGAAGGTTGATGATTAATCGTGGCCAAATCAACATCTTCGTGTTCCCTTTCGCGCCAATCAAGCATGGTGGGCAATCTACACACCATAAAACATCTGTTAGAGTCCATAAAAATGAAAATTTTTGGTTCATTTTGGAGCATTGGAAGTTTCAAAATGCTTTCCGTGGGGTACGCAGCCCGCCTTTAGAGATAGAGTGTCTGTACGCACCTTCTCTTAAGGCAAGCTGCATACACCCGGCATTTTCCCAATGGAGAAAATGTCGGGGTACGCAGGTCACCCATGGGGCACCTGCGTACCCCGAAAAGCGGACCTTGAAACCCCCAAGGCCTCCAAAAAATAAATCTAAAGCCTAAAAATGAATTCTAAACGGATGGAAATGCAAGGGAGGATGTTGTAGAATACCTAATGAGACGGCGTTCGATTTCGACGGTCGGATTCTCCGCAATGACCACGGGAAGTTTCTTGCCAAAAGCCCTTTTTCTCTCCTCAACAGTGAAATGGTAAAAGCCCTTTTTATAGGTTTTTTGAGTAAATGAATGTTAAATTTGTTTATTTTCCACCATGAAAAGGTATTTTTCAAAGTATTTTTATCTATATTAAACAGGTATGAGTAATGTGTTGGTTTTTGTGCAGGATAAAAGGATTTTCAGGGAAAATTGTCATTTTTCACATACAAAAATATCAGAGTCATCTTTTAAGCCCTTTTCTGACTCCTAAAACATGAAAAGATTACCGAGCGTTTCTTTTACACTCGTTAAAACGGAATTAAAAGACGGTCCTCTTATAGCCCTTTTCTGACCGTAAAAACGGGAAAAGATTGTCGGGTTTTTGTCGTTTCAAACTCGATACTGGAAATAAAACGACGTGTCCTTGATCGCTTTTTACTTTTCAGGTCAGAGGCACTAATCATGAAAGTACTCCTTGGTCGTAAGATCCAGTGGTTCTCTCAAGTATTATTTTATACTTTTTCTGGCTTGGGAGACACAACTTTACGAAAAAGTTCAACCTGGAGTCTTCTTAAGTTTTTTTCAGACTCTCTAAAAGTGAAAAACGCCGAGTTTCTCCTATACTGGACTCGTTAAAATTTCACAGTAAAGGACCTGTTCGATTACAAACAGGAAATGACCACTCCTTCTTAGGGTTCAAATCAAAACTAAGTTGGACTCATCCGAAGGATGAACTTATAATCAAGCATATGTTATCCTCCTCAAGCTTGTAAAAAATAAAGAGGTACTTGCCAGAAATGGTGGGGGAAAAGAGAGAAAAATGAGCCTATTTGTTATCCTTTGTCTCAGTAGAAGCCTTATTACCACTCTTGAGCACGACACTTTGCATTCACCTGGGTTGGGAAATCCTTTGCCTCACAGTTGATCAAACCACATTGAAAGTTTTCAGCCGGGTATTAACTTTGGGTCAAATGTCACCAAGCCATTTGTCATGTCGTTATGTGTTCAAGAGGTCTCTGCATATAAACCATTCATCTGCAAAATACCCGTCATCCATCTTGACCATCCCTGAGTCAGTCCTTACAGCTACATTTCTTCAACTTGATCTATGATTTCGTGTTGTGGGCTTGCCTGCAACGGGTCACTTTCTATCGACATCAGCACATTATCTAGAAAGATGACCTAGGAATCGTCAGTACCTTGAAATCTGCATGCATCAATGGCAGGTTTCTCGCCTTTGACGACGGTTTATATCATTAAATTTCAATCGAAGGATTCCGTGAAATGTTCGACATCAACTCATTCATTCACATCTCATGGATTGTACTGGCTACTTTGAGAACCATTGACATCACTGGTGGTCTCTCTCACACTTGTTAACAGTTTACATCATTGACTGGTAATCAAGTGGTTTCTACCATGTTCGACATCAACTCATTTATTCGCATGGATAGAATCGTACCTGTTCGGGAAGTAGAAATGAAAACCCTGGATCTAGTTTCCACCATCCAGGCTGCGAGGAGTTTTGTATTCATTATATAGTATACCAACTATAAACAGATGGCTGCATCCATACTGTGTCTACAAAAAAAAAAAAAAGTCTATGATTATGATGTACTGCAAAATCATTCCTGTATCAGAGCAGTAGATAGTCAATTAGTTAAAGTTTTCAATCTGAGTATGGGAATGCCTACCTCAGCGATGATATGATCTTATATATGTATTTTGTGTTGAATACTTGGAGGTTCCGACTGGGATCTCCACAAGATAATCCTTGAAATGATAAAGTACTTCACCCTTCCTAGATGATATGAAACCCTTATATACTACAGGCTTCACACTTTAGGGGGAAATCTGTTACACTAAAATTTGTCACCATGACTATTTGCAGTTAGTATGGCTCCATCAACTGTCATACTATCCTCCTTAGCAAGCCTCATACCTCTTCTCTCCATGTCAAACTCCAAGAAAGAGAGAAAGTCATTTAAAATCTATATATCTCTGGGTACGCAGTTTCTCTTAGCCTTACCTGCGTGTACGCACCCCAAGTTCACAATACCTACGTACTTGTACGCTCTGTCTGTAAAGAGGAGGGTGCGTACTCCTGTAAAGGTCAAAGGTGCAAGTTTCACTCCAAAAAAGTTACTTGTAGTCATTTCTAGAGCATTCTAGAAGCTTGTTTGACGTGTATGGAGCGCCTCCAGATGGTTCATGTATCCCTATCAAAGAGGAACTTATCCCATCAAGAGGGGAGTTATCCCATCCAAAGAGGGGCTTATCCCATTGATGGTGGACGTGAATAACTTCCTCTAGAGCAGTATAAATACAGGCATTGGGCCAAAGGGAAGGGAGGTTGAAAGCTGAACATTCCTAAGGGTAGATGCTGCTGGAATTAGGACTCCCTTGTAAAGCTTGAGAGGAGAGATTCCCATCCTTTCCTAGCCTTATTTGAGAGTGGGTGAGCTGATCAAAGTAAAGGAAAACTCTTGCTGGACCCTAGGAGTGACCTGCACAACACCAAGGCTCAGGTTGTAATGGTTTCTTTTGTTTCCACTTAATGCAAATGAACTCATTTTTCTCAACATATTGTTATTCATGATTTGTTTCATATACTCCTTGGTTTGTATGATGGATATGTGTTATTTTATAAGTTTATCAGGTGCTATTTAATCTTTTGGCTTGTTAGTGAATGCAGGTTTCGAAGAGAAGGAGGAGCTCATCCGGATCGGCGAGGCTGGACTACTACAAAGCGTTGGACTAAAGGTATGTTACAATCACCTGATTACTTGTAATCTAAATGCATGTCTAGAGAAACATAGTGTTTATTTGTCTTGTTTGTCACCAGAAAGCCTTTGCTTCTAGGGAGGTCGGTTTTGTCCGCACTATCGACTCTTTCCGCATGACACAAGTCAAGTAGGACTGCTGTTAACTACAAGTTTTGGGCAGCCGAGTCCCTAAAGTTTAGGAGGATTGTTGGGGTCCTCAATTTGTATAAATAAGAAGGCTTAGGGCCTCATTTTGGTTAGCTAGTGGTTAGTCAATTTGTAGCTGGTAGTTAGCCAATGGTTAGTCATTTTGTAGGCAGAAGTTAGCTAGTTTGTATTTCGATTTTGAGGCAATAGATTAGCTTTGCTTTCAACTCATTTTCAAGTTCTCCTTGTGGACAGTTTTGATGTAACTCGTCTTTTCTTTTGATCAATAAAGATGAATCCATCTAGGCACCAGCTCTAAATCTCTCTTTGGAGGCTGTAGCTCTTGGGGTTGGGCCCATCTCAAGTGCCCAGTACCTCCTTTGTTTATCTTTATGTGTTTTTGCTGCATTCTTAGAATAAAATCTGCTATTTAGATCTAAATCTTGTTTTGTTATTTAGTTTGTTTTTTGATGAGTAAAATAGCTTTTCATGCTTAGATTTAGTTGATAGGTTGTTAACAAAAAACGCTTCAAGAAAAGGGCCAACAAACATTTGTGGTTTCACCTCTCCTTCAGTGGGATCAGGAGCTTTGACTAGGATGACTTTGCTGCCCACAAAAACACTGTTTTGCTTTGCCTTCCAATTATTAGTGTTGGAATCCTCTTTTGTAGATGCTGATATTAGTAGTGTTTAAATGCTTCAGTTGATGATTTCTTAGTGGCATAAGTTAGTTCACGCATTTCATTTCGAAAAAATTGCTGTTCATTTCCTTTTGTTGTTACTTAGGTCAGAATAGAGTAAAGTAACTAGGTCATAGGTTTTATAAGTGTTTGTTTGTTCAGTTTGAAAAACCACTTGCAGATTACCTATTACCTGTCCTTACTTGCACATACTCCATCCAACCTACCTATTTCATCCTTCAATTAGAACCCTTACCTTACATTTGCCTCATTCGCTTACTTTGCCATGATTCTCATCTTCTTGTGCAACATCGTTTCATCCCTCGTTGAACAAATCTCACCATCTGTGCCACTCCTCGACTCCATCCTCCAAGTGTTGAACTCCCCTACACCCCTATTTCACCTCCATACTCATTCCTCCACCTTTTTCCCTCCATCCATTCTCCAAAATCCTCTTTTTAGAACATCCTGTAGAAATCTCTGAACATCCTGTAGAACCCCTGGAGACTTCCTATAGAAGCTCACAAATGAGGTTTCGTGATAGCCAAACTTTGTGAAACTCTCCAGAAGGGTGTTAGGGACTCCTTAGACCCTCTTTGTACCATCCCAACCTTTTCCAAGCATTTCTCCTTCTTGATCCACCCCTGCACAGTGAAAAGCCAGTTAAAAGCACATGCATGATAATTCCAACAACTTGAACAAAAATACAAATAGATGTTTTCTTCAGATAGAGGTAGTCTAGACACATGTATTTTACCTTCATAGAAGTAATGGAATCTCTTTCAGTAGTTTGCATGCTCTCCTTTGCGTCAGTAGGACTAGCTGGTAGAATTAGGGTTTGCTAGGGTTTGCATTTCCTTTTGGCTTTCAGTTTCTTTTCGCAAGTAGATTAGCTTCCTTTGAGTTAGCTTTCATCCATTAGTTAAAAATCTTCTTCTAGGAGCTCATAGAGGTTGGATTAATCCTCTAACGGACTTGTGCCAGCTGACCAAGTGACAGCTGCGGCAAGAGCTAGTACTTGTGCATACAGCACCGTCGCTTCCAAGTTTGTTACGAACTACCGGGTTGATAAAATTAAAGAAGGGAGTTCCAGGAGCTGTAGCATTATTGCTACAATACTGGGGCCCACCAATTATCTTTCCTAGTTTCCCTGCAATACCCCTTAATTCAAATTCCTTTCCTTCCGTAGAAAATTTGATGAAAAGTTCTTGAAAATTAAAAGCTATTGTACCCAAGGATTGTAGCCGTTGGACTCCTAGTACAACATCAGCACCTCCCATTGGAATGGAAAGAATTGGGCTAGTCAATACATATTCTCCCATGGATAGCTTGATATTATGGCACTTTCTAGAGCAATTTATTGTTCCTCCATTTTCAATCATCACTTGACACTCTAGTGCTGAATATAGGAAGTAATTCAATTCTTTTGCTGCCCTACAATGAATAAAATTGTGGGTGCTTCTTGAATCAATCAACACTATTACCTTTTTCTTCTTGATTTGTCCTTCTATCTTGATGGTTTGAGGAGTGGTAATTCCCGCCAATGCATTACAAGATATGGTCGGATTTATTTGTTCTTCATCTAGGCTTTGTTCTTGGAGTATATCTTCTTCTTTTGACCTTTCTTGCTCCTTTTCTTCTTCCTCTTCACAATCTATGTAGAATAATTTCTTCTCAGCACACTTATGAACTTTAATGTATTTTCTATCACAACTGTAACAAAGCCCTTTAGCTCTTTTTTCTTCCAATTATTGTGGTGTCAACCTTATAGGTTGTGGAAGACTAGGGGCAACAACACTTCCGTCTTTATAGTTGTGAGTGGTATGCTTCCTGGTTGCCATAATTTTGCTTTCCATTTTTCTTGCTAACCTGAATGCCTTCTCTAATGAATCAAGTTCCCAAAGGTGAACATCATGTTGGATATTATCCTTTAAAGACCCTATGAACACATCAATCCTATGCTCCTCTGGAATATCTTTTACCCTTATGTTCAATTTTTGGAACTCCTCAATGTGCTCCATTACTGAACCCTTTTGTTTGAGACTTATCAATTGGCTAAAAAAAGTGTTTCTTTTTGTATCTTCATAATGTGATATCAATTCTTCCGTAAAAATTGCCCAAGTGATAAATTGTTTACAAGAGCAAAGCCATTGATACCATACAAACTGATTTGGTTCCAAATATACAGTTGCCATACGTACCTTTTGTGCGTTTTGCACATTATTGAGATCGAAGAATTGCTCCATTTGTAATATCCATGTGGCGGGATCCTTGCCATCAAACTTCCTCATATCGATTTTTGGAATATGGGGATTCTTCGATTCAACATTAGCGTCTATGGAATCATGATTAACATTTCTTTTGTTCTCATCATGAGTTTCCTTTACTACCTTTTCACCATTAGTGACCCTTTCTTGTAGCAACTTCTTCAATTCTTCCATGTCTGTCTTCAAATCTATCTTCAAATCTGCCATGTCTCTCTTCAAATCTGTCTTCGAATCATCCATCTTAGCTTCCATGCCCTTTATCTTAGATTCCACGCCACTTATCTTAGCTTCTGTTAGCTTTTGTGAGCGTGACATTTGTTGCACTTGTTCTTGTAATTTTGATATATCATGTAGCATTTCTTCCTCTTCTTCATGAGTCATGCTAGAGCTTTCAGGTTCCTTACTAGGTTTTTGCATTTTCTTTCCTCGGGGCATCAGTTACCGATAATAATGCTTTACTATGCCCTTTGAATTCCGTTAAACCAAGCTTACACAAAAATTTAAAAAGAACTACACACCTTTTTTCACTTTATAGAAGCCTGATATTGAATCTGATGTATCTCTGTAATTTCCAATCATCCAGTTCTGAAATTACTACCTGTAGTAACCTTCTGCGTCCTCTTTCCAATGCCACAAGTCTGAGCCAAATTGGATTCTCCAAGGAAGCGTTATGTGAAATCTCCCATAGTGACTTGCTTTTAGATTGGTTCAGCAGAGTGAACTTGTACGACGTTCCACGAGTCACTGCTTCAACCTTTGAATTTGAAACATATACAAAAGAAACTACAGTCCGTCCTCTTTATGTACCTTCTTACGAAATTTCAATCCGATCCCCAGAGAGAAAGTTATGACGATTGTCCCCAGGTCACCTGTTTTGAATGTAATTCAAGAGTCTACAAAAAGACCAACTTCCTTAGATCATATCTCCACAAATATCGCGCGAAAAGGTCTGACATTTGGACCCAAGGTTCAGCGTGATTTATTCTCAAATGGGTTTTTTTTGCGACTTCTGAAACGTCACAGAAAAAAAGTTATAGTGAAAATTCCACGATGACCTGTTTGGAGCAGCGAAACCCTAGAATCCAAAGCTCTGATACCAAATGTTATGAAACCAACTCAAGAAAAGATAAAAAAGATAGATCAACGCCTTAGAATTCAGCCTCTTCGAGGGGGCAACCTCCTTTACATTACATAAATGAACAATTCTTGGATGATACAAATAACAAAACCTCCTTTCTATATATAGGAGTCTAAGGAGTCACAATATAATCCAGCCGACCTAACAATAATAATATAAAGCCACAAAAATAACAATAGAGGGATTCTATGGGGCACAGAAATAACAATATGGGGGTAATAGGGGAACAACAATATAAATAAGGGGTATAACTACAATAGTAATGGGGTAATCACTAGCATTATAGGGACCCAACATAATTCCTAATTATTCCACATAAATTGAGTCTTCATGAGAAGTTGCAACACACTTGAGATAAAAGCCTATCCAAGTTCAATGATATAAGATAATGTGAGTTCATCTCAAAGATGCATTCTCTTATCTCCATTTCTAAAGTAGTACTAAATGAAAAATAAAACTATCTTGGAGAGAAATGAAGTCTGAAGCCCTTAGGACTTGGCACCATTAGGCATAAACTACTTGGACCTCCTAAATTTCTCCTACATTTTGTACTCTACCTTCTAGAGCTATGCAATCTCCTTTTGAAGCATTGTCTCCCATTTATGAAGTCCCATCCACTTCTTCAAATTAGGAAAACCATTTGAATGATGTGATTAAAAGTATTTGAAGGCTAGATATTGATGAAACCACATCTGAATTAGTGAAGGTACATGTACCATTTCAGAAAGGCCCACCAAAGTGACTTACCAAAGCACTTGAAAGTATTCAACCTGATGATGTCAAAAAGACAAGAAATAGAGGTTTTACCATACATGATGGAGGTGATATGGATGATTTTGATTCAGTTAATGTAAATGAAATGGATGTTTCATATGATTGTCAGATGAGTTTAAGTAATAACTTTGAACCAATTTCCTTTAAAAATATACTTCTCATGAGGAATGGAAAGAAGTAATGCAAAGGTAGTTTGATTTTTGTCTTAAATAATGGAACATGCAAGTTGGTGGATCCTCCATTCGGAACAATATTATATTTTTACAAGTGGGTCTACAAGAACAAGTACAAATCTGATGTCCCACTTGACAAGCACCCAAAAAAAGGCAAAACTCGTGGAAAAAGGATTTCCATAGAAAGTTGTTGATTATGAAAATAATTTTTCCTCCACAACAAAATGGATGAAAATTATAACTCTATTTCCTTTGGAAGCTCAAAAAGGATGGAAATTTCACCAAATGGAGGCTAACAATTATTTATTAAATGAAGGCAAAATGTTTTCATGTTTTAAACATAAGGTTTTTTTGTAAAGATAAAATAAAAAATATGTATGTAAACTTATGTTGACAGTGTTAGACTTGCCAACATTCACGGGCTCTCCCCAATATGTGGTCCCAATTAGACCTCACACCATTTTGGATAGGACCCACATCTGGAATACGACCTGGTTTGCATTTTCTTAAATATTTTCCTTACCTCTAATTGTCAGCAAAAGAGAGGGATGCACATGTACCTTCAAAAAGCAAGTGATTTTGCCTCGTGAGTGTTCAATTGTAGGCGTGTCAAGGTTCTTCTACTCCGGAGGGAAAGAAAAATGACACTCTAATAGAGAGGTAATAGTACCACTCTAGTAGAGACACACACAAACAAGAAGAATTCGTCTAGCGTCAAGTGGAATAGTCCACATAGATGTGACGATCAATGTAACCAATAAAAAACATTCTCAATATGATAAGCACTAAAATATCCAAAATAATTCAACTAATTTAGTATAGGTGAAAAGAAATATGAATTAGAAACATTAACACAATAGTCTTACAAATATTCATAATCCATCCATGAAGAACGTGTTGGCCATTAGGCTTCATATATTAAGTAAAATTTATGTGACACATGTATAGAATGAACACCACTAGCTCCAATAATGGAGCATTAGAGCCACTACTTTCTCCCCAAAAGAACTAGCTTGTCTCCCTAATGCGTTGCAGGAGGAGCCAAGGTGAAAATTCATTTTGTCATACAATTAGGGTGTATATATAACCAATGGGGTGATGATTCACCTCCCTTGTGACTCTTCGGCTACCCTCATTACTTTTTTACTTCCTATGACTTTTCAACTTTACATGACTTTGTTATGAAACCAACTCACAAAATAGAAGAAAAGATAGATCAATGACTTAAAAATTATCCTCTTCAAGGGGGAAAACTCCTTTAAATTACATAAATGAACAATTATTGGATGATTCAAATGATAAGACCTCCTTTCAGTATATATGAGTCTAAGGGGCCATAATATAATCAGACCCTACATAACAATAATAATGTAATGGCACAACAGTAACAATCGTGAGCTTCTGTGGGGCACAATAATAACAATAATGGGGCTACACTAAAAATAACAATAATGGGATACACTAGTATTATAGGGACCTAACATGTCCCTATCCTTCAAAAAGTGTTTTCCTGAATTCTTGAGTAGTTATGGATGCTTCTGTATAAAATTATCATCCTCCCATATGGAATCTTTAGCAGATAAGTTCTTCCATTTGATGAGATACTTTGAAATTGATTGATTTCTTAGATGTCAGGTTCTTATTTCTAGGACTTCTTCACGTTCCAATATGATTTTTCCTTCCTCATCAAGTTCCAGAAATATTGTTTGAACTAGGAGCTTGTCACCTATAACCTTCTTGAAGAATGAAACATGGAAAAATTGGTGCAATTGAGTTAGATGCAGGAAACCCCAATTTTTATGTCATAGTACCAATATTTTGCAACACCTTTTAAGGACCATAGTACTTTGGTGATAATTTATTATCCTTCTTAGCTTGGCTGAGGGACATTTGTTTGTATGGTTGTAGCTGTAAAATTACCTAGTCACCTACATCAAAATTTATTTCGCTCTGATGCTGATATACCTATTGTTTCCTTCGATTTTGCACCAAAGTCAAGTTATCCTTTAAGAGTTGGAGAACTTGTTGTTGATGCTTGATGTGATCTTCCACTGCTTTAACGTTATAATTTTCTCTTAAAGATCATGTGATGGATTATGGATGATGTGCCATAAATGGGATCATTAATGCTAAAGTATGGAAGGAAGTGTTATACTACAATTCAACGAGAGGTAACCACTTGACCCATTATGTTTGTTTATTAGTTACAAATAAAAGAAAATATCCTTCCAAACATTTGTTCACTATCTCTTTTTTCCCCTCAAAATGAGCATAATAAGATTAGCTATGAGCTAATTGAGTACCTAGAGAAGATAATAATTTCGTCCAAAAATTTCCAGTGAATATGGGATTTGTGTTTATGACAATAATCTTTGGGTTTCCATGTGGCTTTTGAATTGTTTCCATAAATGTAGTAGCAACTTTATTGGATTTAAATGGATGATATAATGCATAAAAGTGTGCATGAATGGTAGGTCTATCAACTACCACCATGATGACACTCTTTACTTCGGACATGGGTAAACCTATGATAGAAGCCACTGAAACCTCCTCCCAAAGTTGATTTGGAATGGCTAATGGTTGTAATAGACTCGAGGTATTATTTGCATACCCTTTATTTTGTTGCCAAGACCAAACATTCTTTCACAAAATTTTGAATAACAAACTTAAGGCCATCCCAAAAAAATTCCTTCTTGACCTTGTGGTAAGTTTTTAAAAATCCCAAGTGCCATGTTGGTGTTCAGATATGAATCATGAAATTCAGCCAATTCACCATTAATTGTCAACCCAAGACTCTATGATTTATTTCAAGGCTATCATGAAAAGTATATGCAGTCCATAGTTTCCCTAGCCAGTACTGAACATTCAATTATAAATTTAGCAATGTGTAACAACAAGCGATAATTGTAACAACAAATAAGAGTAACAAGTAATGACTTTAACAAGAATAAGAGTAACAACAAAGTAGACTCATAGCAGCACATTGATAATCGTTCAAAACAATAAATAAATTAACTGAAATAAAACTATGCACACATCTATCCAATGACACTTGGTTGGGAGAGTGGGCCCAACTCGGTGCTCAGGGTTGTGGCAAGATCAAGAAGTCATGAAATGATCAGAAGATTAGAATTTTGTTAATCAAAAGGATATTAAAAACCTATGTTGTTACAAACTTAAAATTAACGTAATCCTCTGTGATATTAACTGTCAGATTTCACAGCCACATAAGTCCACTTATACAATTTGTTAAGACTAACAGCTCCTAGAATTATGGTAGTTGTCTTCCTACAATTACATAGTGGTTTATTAAGAAAAACAAAATATAAAAATAGAAGTGCATTGATGGAAAGGCTAATCCACTGTTGTAGTTGATGTCTCAAGATAGTGCTGCCATCTTGATGGTCACCATTTGTTGAACCAAAGTTTTGATCATACTCCCTCCAAATCTGCAAGAATAATCGAATTAGAAATCCTCTTAGGCAACAATCCCCTATGACTATGCTTCATTGATTAATGATTCATAATGACATGGTAAGAGGTATACCAGTATGGTTTAGAATGTAAATTGACCAACAATGGTGTAAAATGGATACAGGAATCAATTCTAAAAGGTGGGTAGAAACATGAAAATTCAGCCACAAACATTTCCCCCCAACTAGTTTTTATACATGTCCTCATGCAGCCCATCACCTGTGTAGATCTAGGTTGGAGTTCCCTTGATTAGCACGAAGTTGTCTGAGATCATATTTTGCAGCCATTTCTTTCCCCGGAGGCTGATATTCATCTGTCTAGAGGACTTCCTTCCACCAATCCTTTCCTACCTCGTGAGATAGAGTATATTGATCACCTGGCATCCAGATAATGGGGAACTAGAACCTCAAACCCATCCATCGGACCCCATGAAGTTGCATGCATGCAATATACCGAGGTACTATGTTTAAAGCCCAAGAAAAATTGGGGGCCCCAAAAGGTTCATGTATCCTGACGGTTGATGACGATAGCATCCACCATTTCTAGCAGTTGTCCCAGGCCTCCTCTTGACAAGTAAAAAATTATTTTGTGCATATGTCAATGCACCATTTCTGGGTTTCCATCATTTTTCCCTTTGTCCTTTGATCTTCAAGAAAATTTAGTGTCCTTTATAGACATTCACAGGCTAAAATTGTCCACCCAAAGGACAAGTGGCATGTTAGCTTGATTCTCTTGAAACGTGTCGAAGGCCTTCTTCCACTTAACCTAATTAATTATGTAGGAGGTAAAGGATCTCAATTGAATATCTCCCATGTATCGCACTGGGTTGAATTATTGATCATCTCCTAGAAAGTAAACATGCATATAGAGTTTGCACATGAGGTGTTGATTCAGAATATTGTGGATTCTCAAGATGCGCAAAAACTATATCGGGTCGTCTATCACACGGCTAATTTCTAGGTGGATGCTTTCTAAAAAAAATAATAAATATTGTTCATCAAGGAACAAACCATAGCTGTGGGCAGGAGATTGGCAAGCCATTACCTACTATGCCAGAGCAAACATTTATACATTATTATCCTTTAGTAGTTGCACCTACCCTTCCAATTCCTCGATTTGCTTCCGTTTCTTCTCCTACTTTAGTTTCTTTTTCTCTATTTGCTCCATGTAATCAGTAAATATTTCCGCATCTTGCTAATGAACTCCCCTCACTCCTTCCCGGTTGGCTTCTAAAGGAATGTTCCACCATTGAAGGTGAGTTGTAGCAGCACGCCACTTCTGAATTTCTGTAGTTAGGAAAAATTCTCGTGCCTTGATGACATGAAAAAATGACTCAGTTTGTGTAGTCACAGGGGTTGTGGGCGTGTCTTCGGTCTGCACTGCTACTGAAATGGTTTTAGCCCCAAGTTTCAGGACATTCTTCTTATGCCCCCTCACTTTCCTTCGTAAGCATAGTACCTGCCTCCTTGGCTTAGTGATCTCCATTTTTAGCTGCATGTTTTCCCTGAACTGCAACTAGTACCTTTCTTTAAGAGGATGCTTTATTTTTCCACATTTCTCAAAGAATTCGTGTTTGACAACAACCTCCTCGACCGGCCTTGTGGCTGGTTTGGGGTTTGGTGGATTGACGTTGACAAATTTGTCAACCAACTCTTTTTTTATCCTGACCCCCTCTATTTGTTGCTCGACTCTGGGAATAGTCCCAATGCCTTCTCATTCAGGACTAAAAATCTTCATATCTTCCTTTGGTGACTCTGTAGCCACTCCAAGTATCTATGGGGTAGTGTCAACAACAACATTCTCCTCTAATGGCCCTGTAGAGACAGTATCGGCCATAATTTCTTTAGTTTGTTCTTTGGTCGGTGCTAGTTCTTGTGTCACAATGTCGACCACCAATCCATCAATTTGTGAAATTTTTTCACCAGTTGACATTGGTTCTTGTGTATCATTGTTGATGATGGTGCCTTTAACTACCCTGACAAATTTTAATATTGGGTGAGAGGCTTTTTCCTTCACCAGGTGCCTAGGGGAACAAAACTTCCTTGCCCCTCTTGGTAAGGATGCAAGAAGCAGAGAAAGAAAAATGTTTTCTTTAGTGTCCATTCTCTCATTCTGTGCTACCTCAAGATGTCCTTCCCTTGTGTCCACTGGCTATTCTGTGCTCCCTCTTTCTTTTTCTACCTGTGCTTCTTCTAGTTTGTCCTCCTGCTCAATAGTCGACACTGGTTCTTATAGAGTAGTGTCGACTGCGGCCCTTATTCTTTCAAGTCTTCCTTAATCATTTGAGTAGGTGATGTTGGTTCTTGCGTATCAACATCACTTGTAGCCTCATCCAAAGGTTCCTCATTTTTTGGAACAGGTGATGCTAGTTCTTGTGCATGAGTGCCACCTACAGTTTCATCCAAGGGCGGAGATTCTCTCCTACAATTGGTAGTCACTATTGGTTCTTGTGGGACAACGATGACTAAATTATCTTCTATCTCCATTTTTTATTCTCCCAATGGGCCAACAAGTGACATTGGTTCTTTCACGGTAGCATTGTTTGTGGCCTCTTATGTCTCCATTGCATCTACTCTTATTGGGCCAGCAAGAAATGTTGGTTCTTGTGGAGCAACGCCATCTACGACCTCTTCTTCTTCTACCATAAATTCTTTCTTATCCTCCCTTGTAAGCATCATAACCACAATTTCTTCCTCTGCTAGCTTGGTGAATTGTGGCCAAGCCACAGAAGTTTGAGACAGAGCATGTACCACTAATAGTTTGACCAACCCATGATTTGTAAGGACCGCTAATGCTTGTCGAGACCGAAGAGCATATTGCACTATTAGCTAAAGACAATTCCATAGAAAACATGGCATATCTAGAGAATGGATCCATCCATGGTAAAACTGAAGGCATGCAAGAAGCTTGAAATTATACTTAAACAAGGTAGCAAACCGACCTTCACAAGTAATGTACCTCATGACAAAATATGAAACCTCGGCCCATGGTTGTAGCATATGTTTTTTATCATACCCCCTACCCTTTTGGACCATTGTTTCTCCAACATGTAAAAAACATTCTGGGAACTCTGGAAAGGGATATTTCCTTGAAAACCATTTATGCCCTCCTTGTGGAAATCCACTGACAGTCGAAATTACTTCCTTTGTGACGGAAATATCCAACCAATGAACTCTAGGATGATTTCCATCCAAATTCAACGTGAATTCGACTGTGATAGCTTCATCAAATCCCTGAAACCTATCAAACTACACATGCCATCCTACATCTAAGAAGACCTGCAATACATCTAGATTACCTCGGACTTGCAATGTATTCTCTGGTTTGTGCCTAATGGCTTGCCCACCTATTATGTCATTTCTCAATAGAAGAAATTGTACTAACAACAAGACCATTGAGGAGGAGTGTTGGAAGGTAAATTTTCAGTGACAGGGTTATGGTGGCGACGGGGTGCAATGATAGTGAAATCCAGGAAGATAATGGTAAAATATGGAAAAATCAATGGTGAATTATGGTGATAATGAGTGATAATTATGGTAATTGTTTCACGTCATTGGAAAAGATCATCCATTAACATAACCATACTTATTCAAGTCCTAATGCATATAGATAACCGTGCGAGGTATGGTGAGGGTCGTGGAGTGTACGCACTTAGCACAAGATTCAATGGTGATACGACAAGTCATTACTACATTTTAATTATGGAATTTTCAAATTTATTATGATACCTCCCCCCAACTATAGGATGACTGTCCATGGTCATATCGAGTCATGTCAAATGAATTATCGATCATATCCACAAAGTCGATCATCGATGTACTTGGAAACTTACCTTGACAGAGTAATAGAAGCAGAGGAGTAACAACATTGGAGGGAGTAGCAACACCTGAGGAGTAGCAACATCAGGGGAGTAACAACACCCTAGGAGTAACAACACTACTTGAACACTTAGTCGGAATCGCCACAAATGGAGTAACAAATCCAGAGGAGTAACAACACTGGCATACTTAGACAAAATCGCAACAGAGTAACATCATCGGAGGAGTATCAACATTGGAGGAGTAACAAAACCAATGAAGTACTTAGACAAAATTGCCATGTTCAGAGTAAGAGCATCAGAGGAGTAACATCACCAGCGAGGTACCTGTAGGAAAAATAATGATAGAGCAGTAACACCATTTTATTATATTATATATATATATATATATATATATATATATATATATATATATATTATTGTTTTTTTTTAAACCAAAGGTGGAGAGGAAGACATATTTGCACTAATAATTCAAAACCAGAATTATCAGATAAATGTTTAATAAAGGAGTCTTTAGAAGCTGGATGGTGATGCAATGTGAGGTGATGTCCATTTACAAGAAGAGAAGTATGTGCCTCATCAATTGTTATAAGTCTAATAGTCTCGTTATCAAACACAATGCCAACTTCATATGGTCCCATCCACAGGGAGAAAAGTTTTCTTGTAAAATCTTTGAATCGAGAGTCGTAGAGCAATGCCCAATATCCCCTTTGAAACACCTTTTTCTTGATAAATATATCGTGCCATTTAGTTTGATGCTACTGAACTACAATAATATTCTGGACAACTATCAAATGAATTTCATCCAACTCATTTAACTGTTCCAGTCAATGTTTCTGGGCTTCTAAAATATTCAAATCTACTTCAAGGGTTTTCCTGAGTTTCTTAATTTAAAATTCCACCAGAAATAAAGGGGATTTCCCATAGACAAGCTCGTATGGTGAAAATTATGTTGTTTTTTGCCATTTTGTTCTATACACCCACAATACTTCACGAAGTTTTTCAGCCCAATTTCAACAATGGTTTTCTACAACCTTTGTAAGAATATTTTCCAATACCTTGTTTATGCTCTCGACTTAGCCATTCACTTGATGGTGATATGGAGATGTTAACCTATGCTTCATCTCATATTTCATCATAAGTCCTGCTATCAGATGTGATGTAAACTGTGCCCATCCATCTAAAACTATCTCTCTAGGAACCCCATATTGAGAAAACAAATTCTTCAAATAAGAAGTCTAAGACAACCTATTTTGTTGCTTTCACAACACCCTTGGCCTCTACCCACTATGTCACATAATCCATGCAAACGACAATGTGAACTTTATGAAGTTAAGGCAAATCAAATGGTGCAACAAAATCAATAGCCCATTTTTCAAAGGGCTCAAGTAATAGTTCAGGTTGTAGTGGCATCTCATCTTTCCGACCAGGCTAACCTATCTGTTGGCAACTATCACACCCTCAAGCATAGTTCCTTGCACCACAAAAAATAGAAGCCTAATAGTACCCCATTTACAACACCTTATGACGTGTCTACTTATCTACAAAATGGCCCCTGCAAGGGTTGTCATGAGCAACTTTCAGGACATCATAAATGTCATCCTCACTTATGCAGCATCAAATTTGTTGGTCAGGTCCTGTGTAAAAGGGATATCGTTCTATCCATGAATAGTAGGCACTATGATGGATAATCTATCGATGTTCTTTATATGGTAAGTGTTGAGGCACTTTTCCTATAGCATTATAATTAGCAATATCTGCATACCATAGAGTGAAAGTAGAAATTACAAAAAGATGTTCATCTAGAAAACTATCCTTTACAGGGGTACCTTCATTACTAGTATCCATCCTAGACAACAAATTTTCAACTACATTATCTTTCAATGGCTTATCTACAATGGTAACATCAAATTATTGAATTAACAACAACCATATTATAATACGACAAGGGGTTATTGGCTTATTCATTAGATACCTAAGAGTTGTATGATTAGTGTGCATGAAAGTAGGATACCCTATAATATAATGTTGAAACTTATTAAGAACATAAATAACAACCAAGAACACATTTTCAATTACCGTATAGTTCAATTCAACAAGAGTCAAGTTCTCGGTGACATAATAGATTGCATATGGCTCCTTATCCTCCTATTGTTGCAAGACCTCCCCTACTGCTGTTTGAGAAGCATCTGTAGAGATGTGAAATGGGAGCTTCTAGTCAAGACCTCATAATATCAGATCTTTACAAACTATTTCGTTGATTACCTTAAAGGCTGGTTCACATTCATCTGTCCACACAAACTCTACATGTTTAGGTAACAACTGAAAAAGTGGGAATGTTGTCATAGAATAATTTTCTCTAAACTGCCTGTAATATCCAGCATAACCAAAAATGCTATGTACCTATGTCAGCTTCTTAGATGTAGGAAAATTCAATATTACCTCTACCTTAGTAGGATCAACCCAAATTCCCGCAGCTGAAAGCAGGCACCCCATCACTCTTCCTTCCTCCATTATCATAGGACATTTTATTGTACTAAGAGAAAAATGTTTTTTTATACATCGTTTAAGTAATTTCTCTAATTTTTCTAAACATTCTTCAAAAGAATCCGCATATGGGGTGAAGTCATTCATGTAGATTTCAACACTATCATTGATTAGATCAGAAAAAATTCTTAATGTTTCCCTTTCAAAGGTAGAGGGTGCGTTATAGAGACCAAATGGAAGGACTCAGTAAGCAAAGGTCCCCTAAGGACATGTGAATCCTAAACTCTAAACACTAAACACTAAACCCTAAACCCTAAACCCTAAACCCTAAACCGTAAATCCCAAACCCTAAACCATAAACCCTAAACCTGAAGAATTTTATACCATTTTAAAAAGCATTTTGTAACATTTATTTAAGTGTCTATTAAAAGCATATACTAAAGTATTATAAACCCTAAACCCTAATACCTAAACCCTAAACCCCAAACCCTAAACCCCAAACCCTAAACCCTAAACCCTAAACCCCAAACCTTAAACCCTAAACCCTAAGCATTTTTTAACTTTTGAAAACGTGTTTTGTAACTTTTATTTAATTGTTAAATAAAATTATTTACTAAACTGTTATAAACCCTAAACCCTAAACCCCAAACCCAAAACCCTAAATCTCAAACCCTATACCCTAAACCCTAAGCATTTGATAAAATTTTAGACATAGTTTTTTAACTTTTATTTAACTGTTTATTAAAAGAATTTACTAAAGTGTTATAAACCCTAACCCGTAAAGCCTAAACCCTAACCAGAAATCCTTGCCCCAAACCCTAAACCCTAAGATTTTTATAACATTTTAAAAATGGTTTTGTAACTTTTACTTAAGTGTTTATTAAAAGCATTTAATAAAGTGTTATAAACCCTAAACCCTAAACCCTAAGCATTTTGATAACATTTTAAAAAACATTTTATGACTTTGATTTAAGAGTTTATTAAAAGCATTTACTAAATTGTTATAAATCCTAAAACCTAAACCTTAAGAATTTTATCTGACTGTATTCGTTGAATCCATCCAAGAAGGAGAAAAACTTCTTTCGAGTAATGTATCAAGGACCTGGTCAATAAAGGATAAGGGAAAATGATCTTTTAAAGTTGTTTTATTTAATTCCTTGTAATCCACACAAATCCGCCACATTCCATTCTTCTTAGGAACAATGACCAGTGGTGAAACCCATTAAATGTCTTATATCGGATAAATAAAACCCACATCTAATAGCTTCTGTAATTCGTATTTGAAAATGTTTTTTAAGGCATCATTCATTCTTCTTTGTGGCTGTCTAACAGGTCAACATTCTTCTTTAATGTAGATGTGATGAGTGCATAAATCATTAGGGGTGCCTTTCATACCTGTCTACTCCCAAGAAAAGGCTTCTTTATGTTGCTAAAGGGCCTTCAGTAATCATTCAGTTTCAGAGGGGGAAAGGTGAGGATTAATATTTAATGTTTTCCCTGGTTCAATTTCTACAGAAATACTGTCACGGGGTACAATTACAGGAATTTTACCAACTTCTGTCTTTGGTTCCATATCTTCTTGAACGTTGAAACTAATGTCAGATTCAAATAGCTGGTGGGTTGGGTCAGAAACAGAGTTGGGACTGCTAAGAAAGGTGCTAATGGCGTCATCCTCTATTTCATCCTTGAAATAAGGAGCCTCACTGATGGTAACGATAGGCGTAACTTTTGCATTCTCATATTTGAGGTCTTTCATAGGTAGATATTTTTGCATCAAGGTAAATCCCGGTTTATCTGATGAACTTGGATCAAGAGGGTTGTAGAGGATAATATTCTTTGTAACTTCCCCATTGGATATTACCATATTTCTAGACCGACACCTAATGTAATCATATGCGATCGTAAGCCAAGGTCTTCCTAAAATAAAAGGATGTCCACCGACTGGGGATTGAGTATGTAAAACCAAAAGATTGACAGGGTATTGCCATGAGTCTACTGAAACAGTTATATCTTCCAGCTTCCCTACCCATCTTATAGTAGACTGATATGCCAATTCTAGGATGGTGGGAGTTGATTTAAGGTTTCACAGACCCAAGGTAATCACAGTTGCAGAGGTTATAACTTTAATTGCTGCCACCAAATCTACCAGTACATTTGGATATCAAACCCATTAATCTGTATATTCATAATCAGGTTCCCTGGCTCCCCGTATTTAATAGGTATAGGCTTCCCAGCATTATGTTTGATAATTTTCCCATAATGTGAATAGTGAGTGGGTCCTTTGGTTTTCTACTAGGTTTCTCAAAGAAATATTATTTAATTATTTTGGCATAAATCGGTAGATCCTTCATAGCATGAAGTAATGAGATTTTGACAGATAAATTCTACAATTCCCCTAAAAAGTCAAATTTAAGACAAGGACTTTGTTTTCTCAATGATAGTATCTCAGGGTAAGGTGGACTAGTGTGACATCCTCTAGTAACAATTTTTTGTGACGGGGTTTGTTGTTTCATATGAATTTGTATTGAATCATCCCGAGTTGTTCTAGTAGAACATCTAGGTTCTGGTTTTGAGATTTCATCATTGGTATGTTCAACAAATATTAGTGAAGTCTGAGTATTCCCCACCCGACTTGATCAGAGATTCAATTCATTACATTCCACGTCGACAATACTATATGCAGGGAGGTTGAGTGTCTCAACCTGTTGAGCCTCTCTATTGTTTGGATTTGGATTGGATTGAACAGGAAGTTGTGGATAAAGATGACGATTACTATTGGATGCATTAGAAGGCAGTTGTAGATGCTATTGTGGCATGCATTGGGAGAAGTTTCCTAGACGACGAGGGGATTCACGCCAATTTTGGGACCATGAAGGGTTTGGACTAGATTGAGGGTACCATGGTTGCCAGGGCATTGGATATTGATAATACTGTGGCCATGAGGGTGAAACGGGTACAGACTAAGGCCTAAAATTCAGATTATTAAAATACTAAGAAGGGTCTTGATGCATATCTTGCTTCATGTTTTTTGGTCGTGGCTTCCATGATTTCTTTGATCACATAAAATACAGTTGATCTATTCTTCATTTGTTCCCTGAAAAACTACCTTCAACCCAAGAAGGGATTGACAGGTGCTAGTGGAATTAATCTAATCACATATCACACAAGTTTCGATGGAATTCAATGGGCATTCCTTCAGCAGATGCTTATTCATGCATTGAGGACAAAAAAATGGAAATATCCTTCTCTTCTTTTAACTGCTTCTATTTAGCCGGTAACACATCTAACTGTGATGACATTATGCTTAGGATATCAATTCTCAAATTGTCTAGCAAGTTCCCAATCTTTGCCTTTGTAACTCCACTATTGGATGTCCGGAGAGTCCAAATCCCCTGCTTATGCCTCACAACCCCTCGCGATCACTTGATGCATAATTCATAGATGGAATCAAATTCCTCTTTTGATATTCTTATCCATATCATGATGGCCTAATCTTCGTAAACTATATTGAAAATGCCCCACAAATTCCTCCATGTTCTTGTCCTCTTTCTGCATAATCTTAAAGACTTGTTCCTTCAAATCTGAGGATTTGTAGTAGTCTTGATATTTCTCGAGGAAAATCATTTTCATATCGTCCCATGTAGTAATAGATTCCCCCCTTAAACCCATAAACTATCTCCAAGTTGGGCCCTTCAAAGTAGTGGGGAATATCTTCAATTTATAAGCATCAGAAATATAATCATACCCCTGATAAACAACGTCGTATTCAAAAAGGAATTTGTCTGGATCCTAGGAAGAATGACCATGTAAATTAGGTAATGTTGGAAAAGGAATAGGCTTCATAGGTGCATCGCCTCTAATATCTCCAATTGTGAATTCAATCGAAGAAGTTACAGGAGCGATGAATATCTTCCAATATTCACTTGGAATCTCAATAGAGTCTCGCTCTGGCTATTTTATAACAGGTGGTTTAGGTTTTTTAACAACACTCTCTCGATCAAATGGTGCAAAGAATTCTCTCAAATCTCCTTCCTCTGACCTTGCAGTGTGCAGTTCCTCAGATCCTCTACTTGCCACTTCTTCTTCCCTGAATTTCATTTCTGTTATCAAGGAGGATTATGGTTGTGAAACTAATTTCCCTCAAAATATCATATGAGATCTCACCCTAACAGCAGCTCATGATGATTCTCCTGACTCATCTCTTGAAATGATCTCTTGAATGTAGGTATTTCTTCCTAGATCCCTCCCTCTTCTTTTAAGGGGTCTTACTCTGCCCCTTTTATTGTATCTTTGTTCATGTAATCATGAAATAAAAGGAAAAAGTTCAAGCAAATCAAAAGCTTAGGACCTAGAGCAGGCTACGAAATTCCCTCCAGAAGACGAGAGAGTGGCCCCTACAAAGAAATCAAAGGAAGAAAATTAAATAATCACAAAATTAAGCACAAGACCTGAAACAAGGTGACAGAAAAACTTCCCTAACTAGGACGACAGAGTGATTCCTATGAAAAAGAAAACAAGATAATCAAAGCAACAAAAATTATCTAATGCTCAGGACCTAGAGCAGGGTTAAAAATTCTCTCCCTAGGATGAGAGATCATTCCTATTGTCAACAATGGTCATACTTTCACGCCTTTGAGAGCCTTCCTAACAACGATGCCAAAATATTGTTGTTCAAATATGAATCATGCAATTCACCCCATTCCAAATTAATTGTCAACCCAAGGCTCTACAAGTTATTTAAAGTCTATCATGCAAAGTATATGTAGGCCATAGTTTCCCTACCCAATACTGAATATTCAAATATAAATTTAGCAATTTGTAACAACAAGAGATAATTGTAACAACAAATAAAAGTAACAAGTAATGACTGTAACAACAATAAGAGAAGAAAAAAAGTAGACTCACAACAACACTGATAATCATTCACAAAAATAAATAAATAAAATGAAATAAACCTATGCAGACATCTATCCAAGAACACATGGTCAAGAGAGTGGGCCCAACTCCCTGATAAGGGCTGTGGCAAGATCAAGAAGTCAAAAAATGCTCAGAAGATCAGAATTTCATTAATCAAAAGGATATTACAATGTATGTTGTTACAAACTTAAAATTAACATAATTCTATATGATCTTAACTACCTACTTTCATAGCCTCGTAACTCTAATTATAGAATTTTTTTACACTAACATTTCCTAGAATTACAATAGTTGTATCCCTACAATTACATAGTGGTTTCTTAAGAAAGAAAAAAATATAAAGATAGCAGTGCGTTGATTGAAAGGTTGATCCACCATTGTAGCTGATGTCTCAAGATAGTGTTGTCAACTTGATGGTCACCATTTTTTGAACCACGCTCTTGATCATACTCCCTCCAAATGTATAAGAATAATCAAATTCACAAGCCACTTAGGCAACGATCGCCTATGACTACGCTTCATTGATTAATGATTCATAGCAACATGAAAAGAGGTATACCTATGTAGTTTACAATGTAAATTGACCAACAATCATGTAAAATGGATACAGGAAACATGGTAAAAAGGTGGGTAAAAACATGCAAATTCAGCGACCAACATGCCCTCCTAAGGGAGAGGTTGCAATTCCAAAAGAATATTTTGTTGGAGTTGTGAATTCTTACAAAGATATAAGCGATCTTTGCACCATAATGAATCATTTTTCTAGATAAATGTGTCAGATTTACTCTGATCTTGCTACAACTTTCGAATGACTCCCCACACTTCTTCGTCATTCTTCCATTTATCCCTTGCTTCAGTTAGCCAATCTGGTTGGATACTAGAAATGGAAAGAATAAATGCTTACACATCCTCATCCTTTCCTGAGAGTGCATCTGCAACAACATTTTTCTTCCCTTTTTTGTAAATGATTTCAGATTCATAACCTAACCTCTTTGTGAACCATTTTTTCTTCTCTTCTGCTAATAATAATTTTTCCAAAAAGTATTTAAGACTATCATGATTTGTTTTTACCTTTAAGTGTCTTCCCATTAGGTAAGGTCTCCAATGCTTTAGTGGGTGTAGTACTGCCAACATTTCCTTCTCATAAATAGGTTCTTCTAAATACTTTCCTTTGATTGGATGACTTTACAAAGAAATGGGTCTTACTTCTTGCATTAAAACAACACCAATTCCATTTCTTGAGGCATCACATTCCATAATAAAGGTTTTTTTGAAGTGTGACGTAACTAGGACCACTGCTTGGCACATTGCATATTTAATATGTTCAAAGGCCTTAAATGCTTATGTAGTTCAAGAAAATGCATCTTTCCTTAGTAATTTTGTTAGAGGTTTTTTATTCTCCCATAATTCTTAACAAACTTGTGATAATACCCTGTCAACGTGAGAAATCCTTGAAGATGCTTTATGGTTGTTGGGATTTCACATTCCTTAATGGATTTAATTTTGTTAGGGTCTACCTTAACACCCTCATGAGATACAATATGATCCATATTCCAGCTCTTGTACTCCAAAGAAACATTTAGAGGTTTTTTCATATAATATTTTCTCCTCCAATTGTTTGAGCACTGTGTAAACATGTTGAACATGATCCTTCCAAGACTTGTTGTAGATTAGTGTATCATGAAGCAAATACTAAAACAACTTTTTTAATGAAGGGTTTGAAAATGGAATTCATCAAACCTTGAAATGTAGAAGGTGCATTCGTAATGCCAAAAGGCATGACCAAAAATTCATCATGACCCTCATGAGTTCTAAATGTTTTTTTTTTAGAATGTTTTCAGTCATTATTCTAATTTGATGATATCCTGAATGAAGATCGAGCATGGTGAAGTAAATTGATCCATGTACTTCATCCAACAATTCATCAACGACATGAATGGGAAATTTATGTTCAATAGTGAGCTTGTTGAGCTCCCTCTAATGCAGAAACATGTGCCATGATCCATTCTTCTTATGCACCAATACTACTAGACCAGATAAAGAACTTTCTTTAGGCTAAATTCTAATAGCCTCTAGAATTTATGAAATCATACACTCAATTTCACTCTTTTAGGTGTAAGGATATCTATAACGCCTGATGTTTGGAGGAACACTTCTTGGAATAAAATGAATAAAATAATCATGATCAAAAATAGGTGGGGGCCCTTTGGGAGTCCCAAATTCCTTGGAATTATTGTCCAAGGGTTTTTGTAGATTTAGAGAAATAGATGATTTCGATGTTTTAACCTCTAGTGAGCATAAATGTGCAATTACACCCCGTTGCTATTTCTTTTGAAGCTTTATCATGCCATTATAAATTATTATCTTTCCTAGTTTCCCCGCGATAGCCCTTAATACAAATTCCTTTCCTTAACAACAAAGTTTCAAGAAAGGTTCTTGAAAATTAAAAGCTATCATAGCCAAAGATTGTAACCATTGGACTCCTAGTACAACAACAGCACCACCGATTGGAATGGAAAGGATTTCACTATTTAATACATATTCCACCATGCTTAGCTTGATATTATGGAATGTTCTAGAGAAATTTATAGTTCCTCCATTTGCAACCATAACTTGACACTTTGGTGTTGGATATAGGAAGAAATTCAATTCCTTGTCTAATTTAGAATGAATAAAATTATGGGTACTACTTGAATCAATCAACACTATTACCTTTTTTTATTCTTGATATGTCCTTCTATCTTGAGAGTTTGAGGAATGCTAATTCCTGCCAATGCATTAAAAGATATGGTCAGATTTATTTATTATTTCTCTAGGGTTGGTTCCTAGTGTATATCATCTTCTTTTGACATTTCTTGTTCCTTTTATTGCTCCCCTCACAATATATGTACAATAGTTTTCTCTCAGCACACTTATGACATTTAGTGTATTTTCTATCACAACTCTAACAAAGCCCTTTTTATCTCTTCTCTTCCAATTGTTGTGGTGTCAACCATGTAGAATGTTGAAGGCTAGGATTAGCAACACTTTCATCTTTATAGTTGTGAGTGGTAGACTTCCTTGTTGCCATAATTTTTCTTTCAACTTTCCTTGCCACCATGAATGCCTTCTCCAATGAATTAGGTTCCCAAAGGTAAACCTCATGTTGGATGTTATCCTTTAAAGTCCCTATGAAGATATCAATCCTATGTACCTTTGAAATATCATTTACCCTTATATTCAATTTCTGGAAGTCCTCAATATGATCCACCATTGAACCCTTTTATTTGAGATTTATAAATTGGCTAAGGAAGGTGTTGTTCTTTGTATCCTCATAATGTGCTATGATTTCCTCTGTTAAAATTGACCAAATGATAAGTGGTTTATGAGAAAAAATCCATCACTACCATACAATTTCATTGGGTTCTAAATAAAAATATTCAATGAGTACCTTTTCTGTGCATTGCACATTAGGGAGATCAAAATATTGCACCATCTGTAGTGTCCATGTTACTGCATCCTTTCCATCAAACTTCCTCATATCAATATTTGGAATATAGTGGGTCTTGATTCTAACATTAGAGTCTATGAAATCATGATTAAAATTATTTTGTTCTCATCATGAGTTTCATCTAATACGTTTTCCCCATTAGGAAGCATTTCTTGTAGAACTTTGTGAAACCTTCCATGCCTTGTTTTAAACCATCCTTCAAACCTTTAATGAATGCTTTTAATCCATCCTTTAGAATTTCCATGTCTGATTTCAAACCATTATTCAAACCATCAATATTAGCTTCCATTCCATTTTTGGTCTCATAATTTTGATATATCATGTTGCATTTCTTCCTCTTCTTCATGCGTCATAGTATAGCTTTTTGGTTGCTTACTAGGTTTTTCCATTTTCTTTTTTCAAGTCATTTTGGAATCAAGCAATCATATTTAGTGTCACTATGACCCTTCAATCACTCCAAACTAATTTTTCAAACAAAAGTTATGCAATTTAAAAAAAAACATACAAAAAATACACACATTTTTCTTACTTTGTAGGAGCTCGATAATGAATCTCTTGTATCTGTGTGATTTTGGATCTCCAAAAACTGAACTTTCATCTGTTGGCATCCCTCTATGTTTTCTTTCAAACCCCAAAAGTATACCAAGATTGGATTCTTCTGGAAATAGTTATGCTTGATCTCCAATGATGGCCTGATTATAGACTCGTTTAGTAGAGCGAACTTGTATGTAGTGACACATGTCACTGTTTGTCCCTTCGGCCCTAAACATTATGCACAGGAAATTAGACTCTATGTAATTTTAGTCAATTTTTATAAATTTCCAACCAATGCTTGGACAGAAATATATGATGCTTTTCCTTAGGTCACTTGTTTGAGATTGAATTCTGGAGCCTGCAAAAACCCTACCTTCCTCAGATCATATCTCCTAAAATATAGCGAACCAAACTCTAAAATTTTTACAAGAACTTCATCACAATTTTGGGTCCACGTGGTCAAAAGTTTAGCTTCTCAAGCTTCATAGGATTTTTTTTTATACGGAATATAACAATATGCCCTATTTGAAGCAGTGAAACCCCAAGATTCAAACCTTTGATACCAAATGTTGTGCAACCAGCTCACAAAATAGAAGAAAAGATAGATCAAAGACTTAAAAATTAGCCTCCTCTAGGGAGAAACCTACTTTACATTACATAGCTGAACAATTATTGGATTATTCAAATGACAAAACCTCCTTTTTATATATAGCAGTCTAAGGGGTCATAATGTAATCAAAGCCTACATAAAAATAATAATTTAAGGGCACATCATTAACAATAGTGCACTTTTATGGGGTACAATAATAATAATATGGGGTCTGCATGGGAACAAAAATAACAATAAGAGGATAAAATAGTATTATAGGGACCTAATAGACTCTTCATATTTTGTATGCATCCTTTAAACTTCCACTTTACAATACATTTTTTAATAGCTAATTACATAATCCACAAGAATGATGTGGCATATGGTGACTCATGACATGACATGCCATGACATGAAAATACTGACATAGACTACATGACCACATGGAAATGTCAAGCTATTATTGCTTCTTCTTACTATATGTCTTCTTGAGTATGCTCTTCTGTTCACGTCCATATGACTTAGAGGTAAGGAGTCTTCAATGATATCAAGTATTGAGTTGATGTTGCAAACTGGTGTCCCTTTGCTTTGTCTTTACTGATCAACTTGCGTAATCAACTACAAAAATGTATTCTTGCATGTTCCCATTCTCCATCTCATCCTTCATGAACTTGTCATGGTATGATAGAGTACCTACATCTACAATTCACTCATGACAAGATGACATCAACCCAATAAATCCCTAGTCTAAGATGTTGCATGTTGATCCATTGACTGAGTCGGAATTGGGTGGAAGCATAAGGGAGAGGCTCAGTGACTACACAATTGTGTAGCTTAGATAGTCAAGGGTGAAACTTGAACCTTGAACTGTGAAATGTGCAGTTCAAGCTAGAATGAGGAAGAAGATTACGTAGTTTGGGATCTCAATGAGCCATGCTGAGTGGTTTGATCATTGATTGAACCTACCGCATAGTTTTTGAAGGAAGAGGAGGTTGGGTGACTGTAAAATCATGCAGCTCAGGAGCTCAAGGTTTTGGCTTGAGGACTGATACTGCATAATGTGTAGTTGAGGCCAA
Organism: Pinus tabuliformis; assembly: GCA_031772625.1. Lineage (NCBI taxonomy): Eukaryota > Viridiplantae > Streptophyta > Pinopsida > Pinales > Pinaceae > Pinus > Pinus tabuliformis. Next base: position 729,892,612 of record CM062809.1, on the reverse strand, counting down.
GATAAAGCATTGAATTTTGCAGTGATGGAGATCAAGGTCCGGGCTTGAGCAATTGGATTCTGTAGTGTGCATTCCTAGGAGGCATGAAATCCGCATTGCAGAATGTCAAGATGCAGGGTTGCAGATAGAGGCCTGGAATTGAGAAATGCATAGTTTAGGAGGGTCGGATGAAGATATGTCGTTGGAAAGTTTCCCGAATTTGGCTAACTGTGGGACCTATGAATCTGATATGAAGAGAAATATGATTTGAATATGGTCACATACTTAGGAAAATTGATGACAGCACAAAATAGATCATCTAGGAGACATGAACAACTTATTTCCCTTACTGTGACAACTTTGCGAGGACTGTTATAGACATTTTTTTGCCTTATAGATCTAAGCATGAAATGTCCATAAACCAAGGGATCCTAAGTCCCTAAAAATGTTGTTCCGCCCCCTAGAGGAACAAGGTCAACAAATTACAGCTTCTCCCAGAAGTTCTCCACCAGAAACTGCTCAGAATCAGTCAAATCAGGATCATTTCAGCTGCTCCACTAGCTAGCTGCGTTGCATAGCACCCAATTACACTAGGTAGGTGCGTTGCAACACACCTAAAAGCACTACCAGGGTGCGCTGAGTGGGAAATGACAAATGGCAGTGTCATTCCGCGAGGTGGACAAACAATGGAAGCTTCCAGAATCTTCCCCAATGACACTTGCCTCACTGAGTTCGACCAAGGATGAGTAAGAGGCTCTCAGTCTCCAAGTGGAAACAAGAACTGACAGAGAGAAGCCACTAGTCAAATCATAAGCTGACTCATCCTCTTTGCATACATCTATATATGGATCCCTCATCCCAGAGATCCAGACGCTGGAATTTTGTACATTGCAGAGAATTGCTGTTGGTTTTGAGATAGAGATCAGAGTATTGGGTGATTTATGCTTTGTTGGAGGTGAAGAGGGGATTCCTTTGCTGGGGGGTTGATGTTGGATCAGGAATCATCGGTTGTAACTCCTCCTGGACCTTATTGTTATATCAATAAAACTATTTGAGTTTCTCCTACATGCTTGTGTATCAATGATGTTTTGTTATATTTGCATGTTTAGCTTAAATCTGATCCTAAGCTATTTATGAATATAAATCCATGTCTTTGTGTAGTTTTCCTCTTCTGTGATCTTGCATGAACTTGGTGAAGCTGGACAAGTAAGGGAGCAGGTAGCTGGAAGCTGTCAAAGAGGAGAGAGATTGGATCAAAGGACTAGCGCAAGACACAGGTTGGTTTATCCTATTCCTCTTCATTTATAGTTCATAAAGAAGAATATGAAAGTAGTTTTCTCTATTTGCTTCTAAGGTACTGTCACACCTTAGTGGGATAGGGGCGTTCTGAGTAGACACTTTTCCCGTTAACAAAATGACGACTCCGCTGGGGAGCGTGTCTAGTTAGTTTGTTTGTGTTTCTCTTGTTGTTTGTTTCATAAACACAGAAGTAGCAATCCAATTGCATTTGCCATTATCAAATGCAAAGTAGACACCTGATACTTCAATCCATTCACTGGATTTGTTTATGATTTGAATAGCTGATTCACAAATGATCTGATTACCCTTTGTGATAGCTCTTAGACCTCCTTTAAATCCACCCTCTGATTGTGCATTACTGATTGCTTTCAGTCGGCCAAAAACCATAGATTAAACTGCAAACCGTGACCCAGAACCCGGATAGAATTCTCATTTCTGCCCCAGCGCAGGCACTGTGAAGAGATTCTGCATTTCAACGCAGTTCCCGAGAGGGCTACCTACGCTGCAATCCAGTTTCTCTGTGTAACAGGTGCGCTGATCAACCTAGCCCTGTGCAGCTGAGGTTCTTTGCTTCATTTTTTCAGTTTTGTCTCTGATTTTGCAGCCTGAGATTAGTGTGTGTCTGTTTAAAAACCCCTTTTCTTTGCCTTAATTCCGCCTCCTTTGTACAAAAAGACTGTAGATGTTCTTTGTGTGTTTGTTACATCATTTACAGTTTTCCATTGAAAGAGTAGAATAGTCATACTGTCGTCCTTGGATTTAGATCTGTCGTAAGTGTCGATTTTGATCTTAGGAGAAAGTTTATTTGCTGTTGACAGTCGATTATGCTTTTACTTTTGCCTTTGGTTTGAATTTGTCACTTTCTAGTGTCGAAACGAGTGTTTATTTCAAAATCATAAAGTGTCGTAATCTTCTCTACCTTTTGATTTCGAAAAGAAGCTTGTTTGTGTTTGTCACTTGAAAGCAAATTCAGATTTGTACATCAACTTTCTTTTTAGGCATCAATATTAAGAAAGTGAAAACAAATACATGCATATGTGCATTTGCATATTGATAGTCTGTTTGGCTTGATTTAGGAAAAGTGCATTTACAGTGTGCTCTTTGCTCTTTGAGAAAAGATTGTGTCCTTCTTTTCCCCTTGTAGCTAGGATTTTCATTGCCGAAAAGAGATAAAAGTTTGCTTATCATCTTTAGAATGCATTTTAGGAATTACATCTACATCTCGTGGTGATCCCAAAAGGAAAACTTCTAAGAAATATCAACTTAAAATAAATTGAATGAATCTAACAACGCTTTGGAACTTAACGCACAACATTTAGAGGTCTAGGCTAGAGACGTATTCCGGCGTCGTAAAGCCTGGTAACTGTTGTCCTCACTGATGGTTGGGTGATTCCTCCACTTTGAGACGATAAGTGCCAGTACGGACTTGTGCTCCCACGTACCATCGAGTATATATTGGGAGACCCCTATAGGCTTAAAACCTTTTATCCATAGGAAGCCGTGTCGGCCGCCCTATTGATCGCAATGCACCGAACACAGCATTCGGGAAGATTGACTGCCGTACCGTAAAAAGTATTTTGCAGTTTTGTGATTGGTTTGGTACTCCCTCTACCTAGATCTCCAGAGCAGTCCCTTTCGTTCCTTTTCAGACTCCTTAACGGAAAAGTTCCATCTGAGCACTTGTCACTTCAGGCTCATTAAAAATCGAAGGAGACTAGAGTCATCTTTTGTTTTTTCTCGACTCTTTAAAATTGAAAAAACAAGTTGCGTCAAAAGCGTCTAAAATTCATTTAATTCGGAAACATACTTCCCCTTTTTATTTTAGTTGATCGAGTAATCCGCAATCGTGGAAGAAATTTAATTGAAACCCCGTCGTTCGCGGAGGCTTACGAGTCAACCGTCTTTGTCTCCGGAATCAAAACCAGTACAGACAAAGCGAACTCGTTTAACTGGTTCAAAATCTCCTATTAAAGTTAGAACAAGTGTTCCAATGACATCCGAGATTCCAGTTACTCCAAACATTTCTAGAAACCCTGCCTCTACAGAAGAAGTTCAACAGCCACAGAAGGACAGTGATATTGATCCTAGTCTGAGAGTAAAAACTTGTGTTACCGAACTAGTTCCATCTACAACCGGTTCGGAGAGTCTTGCTCTTCAAACATCTGTCGCTATCGATTCCACCCCTTCTTCGGCACCAGAAATATTTTACGGACCTGACGGTCTTCCCCTTCCACCTGATCTGATTGCAATTGAAGAAATTATAGAAGATCCTCAAGCAAGTACTCCAACGCACTTTGGAGTCGGGATTACTCTATATCCTTCTTCATCAGAAGTTAGTCTACCACCAGTGGAAGTTCCTGTAGAATCGCTAGGTAATCTTTTGGATAGACTCCAAATGTCTGAACAACCATCAACATCTAGGACTGTGTCGTCTGACACAGAGACAACAAAACTCCCTGCCGTCACTCCGACAATGTTCGCCGGCATACCATCTGTCCCAACTAGCTCTCAACCGCTAGAAGGAGCCCACTCAGGGGCTATTTCGACAGTCTGGTCCGTTCTTGTTTGTTCATCCGGAATAATATTCGGAAACTCTTGTGTTGAGTCTCAACAAATTGATCCATTTGGAGGTCAATTTGGGTAGTCTGGTCCCCAAGGGCAAACAATCCCCTTGAGTTCTGGATTTCCACCGTATGGGGGGCAGCATGCCCTTTCATTATCCCCTCCGGGAGGATATCCATACGGGAGGTCACAACAATATTCAGGTTATACTGGAATTACCTCAAGTGGTTGGGTACCTATACTACCTCAACAACCAAGGGTTGTGTATTCGATGCAACAATGTGTACCTATGTCGAATATCCCGACTACACCAGCTATTGTGACGGTGTCACAAGTTCAAACGCTGCCTGTTGTATGCCAACCTTAGATTTCTCAGGTTGTAATGCAACAGCCCCTTGACCCTGTGACTCAACCACAATCGCCAACTGGTGGGGTGACACAGGTCCAGACAGGTACAATTACCCCACACCTTGGTCCAATGGTTAGTATAGCACAACAACACGTGGCTTCACAACCATGGCTGGTGCAGTACCAACAACCACAATTCCAACAAGTATACCAAGGTTCTGAGCAGCAAATCTTTGCGAACAGTGGACAGCCGTACATTCAAAACTATCAAAATCAACCATTTTACAATGGTCATGTCCACCAACCTTATCAGTCATACCAGCATCAAATGCATTATGCTGGCATGCAAAGACCAACTGCTCAGGCAATCCCATCTTACCCTGGGTATGCTTCACCTAATCTGAATTAGCAGTTACCATTCGTGGCAACTTTAGAGTTACCTGATTTAAACAGGTTAACAAACGATCCAATTGCTTACGCCCCTTGGTGGCCAGCGATTCCACATAAACTTCCATAAGATATTCCTAAATTTAATGGAAATCCGGGTGAAGATCCATCGAATCACGTGATGACATTTCATCTATGGTGTTCATCAAACACCCTAAATGATGATTCGATAAGGCTTCGCCTCTTTCAGAGGATGTTAACGGGTCCAGCGGCAAAATGGTACATTGAATTGCCTAGAGTTTCGTTCGACAACTTCAGTACCTTAGCCACAAACTTTTTAACCCATTTTCAATTATCGATAAGGTATGAAACGGGAACAGAACTCCTTACCAACTTCAAACAAACAACAGCCACTCACATATCTGGTCATATACATGAGTGGCAACGTCGTCGTAGGATGGTAAAAACGTACGTTCCCAATCAGCTATTAGCTGAATGGTTTATCAAGTCATTACTGCCTTCCATCACAGAAGATGTGGCAAAGGGGGGAGTCGTAACAGAAGAGCAAGTTATCGCTCGTGCGCAATATCTGGACTTGATCTATACTCAGTCCAGCACGCTCTACGACAAAATACCGGACACCCCTAGACCGGAATTCTCAATTCCTCCTCCTCCTAAATCGAACAATGACTCTCACGCCGGTGATGGCGTGATTGGCACAACAGACACGAAATCGACAAAGGCTACATCGAAGAAGGCCCGTAAGATTTCAGATCAAAATGCAAAATACGAACTTCTTGCTTCGGAAGTAAATGTCGTATCAACAGATAGGGGCAAAGAAACCAAACAACCAGGAAGCAAGAAAAAAGGCAAAGGGAAGAAGAAGAAACAAGATGAATCATCACCTGAAAAATCTTCTTCAAAACCTCCTGGAAATAGGAAACCAAAAAATCCATGCTATATATGCGATGAGGATCATTAGACCGCAGATTGTCCACACAGAGCTGAGCTTAAGAAATTCTTTAAAAGTTCGAAAACCTCAGCTGTGTTAACTGATCCGTTCCCAAATCCAGGAGCAAATCTGGTTGAAAGTGGAAATGCTTCCCCATCTCAAGTGCTAATGTTGTCGATTTCGAAACAGCAGAATGATGCTTTGATTTCGACAAGGAACAAAGATTACGGGAATCCGCAGCTATCAAACGACAAGGATAAAGATCAACCAAGTAGTTCGACAACAACTTCGACAGAAGTTGTACCACCTACCATTCCTGAATTAACAATAAAACCGCCGAAGGGAGTAGTACACAAGTCGACATTTAATCCCCGCGCTAGAGCGGCGCAGCATTATAACATAGTGGAAGATTTGGCCCAATCGCCATCCGCTATGTCGACTCTTGAAGTACTACAAAATTGCCCATCCCAAAGGCAGGCTTTGTTATCAGCCATTGGTGGGATTGATCCTAAGGATTCCAATCTTGTATCCTTCGACCACAAAGGATACGATCCTCAGTTACCGGCTCAACTAGCTTTCCTTGTTCAAGTGAAAGCCCTCAAAAAAACTGTTCATCGAACAATTATTCATGAGGGGGCATCTACATGTATTATGTCGATGACTTGCTGGAAAACTTTAGGATCTCCAACCTTGTCGCGATCTGTGACGACGTTAAAAGCATTCGACGGAAGGACATATACCCCATATGGTATCCTAAATAACTTGAAAGTTGAACTAGGGGGGAAAACGGTAGAGATAGATGTTGAAGTCATCGATGGGAATCTTGATTACAACATCCTACTAGGAAGACCATGGATATATGCCATGGCAGCTGTTGTGTCGACCTATTTTAGAAAGATTGCATTTCCCTTTCAAGGAGGGATTGCAATCGTCGATCAACAAAACTTCCTCCCCAATGGTTCTCAAGTTACGAGAAGCATTCGCATGATCCATGGAAGCCCCCATTCGCTTCAGAATATCGGAGTAGGCCTACTAAAAGATCCTATACTAATGGGAACTTTCGCTCTTCCACCTCCAATCAATCTGGCGGAAGTAGCGTCGATAGGAACCTGCAATATGATATCTTCCACGAAGATCTCAGAAAACGATATCAACATGGATCATGCAATGGTTTTGCCCCCAAGCCCAATAGAAATATTATAGCAATCAATGTTTCTAGCATGGGAGGCAAACCCAAATCAATGCTCATCAAGCGTTTGGATAGATAGGTCTAGAGAATATGGTACTCCTTCAGATCCTTGGTCGCAAATGCATGTCACCGACTAAGGAATTCTCCAAGCTATGGTAATTGAAGGAGCACCATGGAATGATTCCCACCATCGTTCCCTTCTTCCCGATTGTGAAGAAGAGACTCAAAATAACCTTTATCATCCCTCAGTATTTGATTTTCTTTCAAATACTGTAAATACGGTGGATTCTGAGCGAAACTTATCCAACATTGAAGAGACTATAGCCATAAATATCTCGACTAAAACAGATGTTGTAGAGAATATTTATGTTGGCAAATGTTGTTCTCCTTCAGAACTGGAAATATATAACGCTCTTTTTCGCGAATTCAGAGATGTCTTTTCTTGGTCATGCAGTGAAATGGGAAAGTAGACTGATCATCCGCAGCATTTAAGAGCGATATTTCTACGTTGCCGACACTACAAGATACGACTCAATCCAAACAAATGTGTATTTTGCGTCAGTTCTGGTCATTTACTTGGCTTTGTAGTCTCCAAGGATGGGATTCGTCTCGACCCGTACAAGGTCCAGGCAATCATAAATTTGCCTCCACCTTCAAATTTGCTTCAGATTCAGAAACTCCAAGGGAAAGCAAACTTTCTGAGGAGGTTCATTCCAAATTATGCCGAACTTGCTAAAGGTTATACTCGTCTTTTGAAAAAGGAGGTACCCTTTGTCTGGGATCAGGTTGCACAAGCTTCCTTTGATGCTTTAAAAGATTCCCTAATGAAAGCATCATTAATGTACGCCTCCGATTATCAAAGAGATTTTAACCTGTATCTGGCTGCAGCAGATACAACCATCGCAATGGTTTTAGTTCAAGAATTTGATGGAATTGAACATCCTATATATTATTTAAGTAAGAACTTAAATGATACAGAAAGCAAATATTCTTATGTTCAAAAACTAGCGCTTGCAGCTGTTCAAGCGATACAAAGATTTCGACACTATGTCCTCTTTCGGAAAACTACCATTCTGTCCGACTGCAACCCCATGACTTATATATTGTCGCGACAGTTGTTGGGGGGCAAATATTCAAAATGGATAGCGATCCTTCAAGAGTTTGATCTAGAATTTGTAAAATCCAAATCAAAGAAAGCTCTAGTTTTTGCAGAACTATTATGCGATCTCCCATCGTCGTCCAACGATGAAACATCCGAAGAATCAATCGTGGCTGAGAATTTGTTTCTGATATCTACAAGCAATGAGTGGTATGGAGATATAATAATTTATCTCCAAACCCAAAAGTTTAGGCCAAACACCTCACACTCTGAACAAAAACGTATTCGATACCAAGCAAAAGACTACATGATCGTCGGTGATACACTTTACCGTTGTGGTATCGATACAGTTCTGAGAAGGTGCCTCACCCATGAGGAGGCTGAAAAATCCCTGAATGAGTGTCATTCAGGAGCCTGTGGGGGGCATCAATCTGGATATGCTATATCACAAAAAATCTTACGAGCAGGATACTTCTAGCCAACAATGTTCAAAGATTGCATAACCGCAGCCAGAAGTTGCCATGCTTGTCAAATTTTTGATAGCAAAACCAGAAGACCACCCGCACCTCTACAGCCAATAGTTGCTGTTGGGCCGTTCGCCAAATGGGTCATCAATTTCATGACATGTAACCCCACCTCGACCGGGGGGCATGGGTATATCATAGTTGCAGTTGACTATTTTACCAAATGGGCCGAGGCGATGCCTACATTAGATAATACTGGTGAAACAGCTGCCCTTTTCTTTTTCAATCATGTAGTCGCCAGATTCGGCATACCACAGGCTATAGTCACAGATCATGGATCGCATTTTAGCAATCACATGATGCTCGAATTAGCTGCCAAACTAGGATTGTCTCACGACAGCTCTACTCCATATTATCCGCAAGCCAACGGACAAGTTGAAGCGATCAACAAGGTCCTGAAGCACATGTTGCAAAGGATGATCGGAGTTCACAAAAGAAGGTGGCACCTAATCCTGTACTCAGCCTTGTGGGCTTACCAAACATCGGTAAGGAATGCAACCGGGTTTACACCCTTCCAACTGGTATATGGCCTGGAAGCAGTCTTACCAGTCCAGTGTGAAATCTCGTCTCTTAAACTCGCAATCGATCTCCTCCCCGGAACTTCAGAAGAAGAGGCTCGTTTCTTGGAATTAATCCAACTGGATGAAACCTGTCGTAATGCCGCTTTGGCTAACGAAGCCCATAAGAAACGAGTCAAGGCGCAGTTCGACAAAAATGTCAAACCCTGTGTCTTCTCAGAAGGTGACTTGGTCTTGCTTTACGACCAAGAATCCGATAAATTGGGAGCAGGTAAATTTAAGTCTTTATGGATGGGCCCCTATATTTTTAAATGAGTGTTAGCAAAAGGAGCCTACGAGTTAACGGATTATGATGGAGTTCCACTGGCGCAACCTCGTAATGGGTTGTACCTCAAGCGTTACTATGCATAAATAGTAACCAATATGCTTTTGTTATATTTTTGTTTTCGCTAAAGTGTTTGTTTTGGTCGAGTAATCCACCTTTTTACATTTATTGCAGATGTCATACCTTTTAGAGCCATGTGTTGGATATGCCGACGGAGCGAGTCGTAGTTCACGGAACCTGTCCTCCGCAGCCTGGGCCATTTTTGATCCAAGCGGCGAGTTAGTAAGTTTCAGAGGTGTATGTATTGGTCAATCAACGAATAACATCGCTGAGTATAGCGCGTTGATAGAACTTCTCTCTGATGCCATCACCCACGGTATACGCCGACTAATTGTCAGGCTAGACTCACAACTCGTAATGCTACAACTCAATGGTATATATTCCATCTGAATCCCAGCTATTTATCGCATGTTTCTAAGGGTTAAGATTTTGGAAAGACAATTTGATCTTATTCAATACCAACATATTTCCAGAAACTTAAACACATTAACCGACTCATTAGCAAACTATGTGTTAGATAGACATTTGCAACATTTATAAAAAGAAACACATCATCAATGTTTTACATGTGGATCATATAGCTCAACCAAGATAAAACCCCGAAAATCAAAAATATATATAGCTGTTTATGGTTTACATATAATGTTCTGTAACCAAGACAAAATCGGTCACATGACCCAAAATCTCAAAATGCTAGGGGGCACCCTAGTCTAATGATGCTCGTGATAGCAAGTCACAACCTGTGCGATCATGCGTAAGAGACGAGTCCATCGTCTAGGCACACCAGTAGTATGCCGCTGTAACTACAAAGGTAGCTCGTTGATCCTCACATCTGGAATACCGAGAGTAAGGCTCTCAACCTGCTCCTGCACAGCTGTAAGAGTCTCGGCCACATCGAGGTCACGAAGAATAACTCTCCCGGCGGCCTCTCCTGCCGGGGCAACAGCTGGTACTCTCAGGCGAACTACTAGACGAACAGGACCAACATCTGCATGTACACATGAGTTTGATTAAAGTCTTGATAGAATAAAGCACAAGGACATTATAAATAAAAACAGTAAACAACGATATGGTCAAAGATTTTACCAATAGCACCCCACTGCTCGCCATCCGGCAGTACTAAATCTGGATCACCCCGGAAGTCCATGCCAGCATATGGATACTCGGCATAAACCATCTCTTGACGATCGAACCACCTGAAGAAGGTATCGGAAAACGAAATCTAAGACTGGCCAGCATGCCTAGACATATGGTCAACCCATCTCTGCATACGTGGTTCAGTAGGAGAAGGTAAGTCGAGTGCAATGTACTGCGGCTGCATCAGTGGTATCTTCTCAAAGGCAAAGGCGGTCAAAATAGAACCAAACCCAAAGTTCTTCAACCTCCCGTTCTTTATCTTGGTCAACTGATCTTTCATCACAAGAAGTACTACATCGCACCAGTTGAATACCTTCGGTTGGAGGCATTCCAAGGCATGTTGCATATCGGATCTGTTGGCTACATGAAGAGACGCACTGCCGGCCATCCTACCAAAAGTATACAGGATAGTCCTAAGGGACCTGTCAGTGACATCACAGATGATGATCTTGCCGTCTTTACTCGGCTGAGATCCTTCCCTGCAATACTGGCGGACATAATCTCTCACAGAGTCACCTCCTCGGGCCGAACCTGACAAAGAGATGGGGGCACCCCGCCTCGACAAGCCAGTCAAGAAGTAGATGTCTACTGCAGTCAAGGGGATAGATTTTCCCCTAATCTGGAAAAATTGATTGATAGGATCCCAAGCATCGAGCAAATACTGCAGTAAGTTGATCTGCTATCTCATGCTAGAGATGCGAAAGAACTTCAGCAAGCCACAATTCCGCAGCGCGTTCACTGTAACTGGATCATGTAGGGAAATCATGTCCTCTTCTTCATGTTCTCGTTCTCGCCATGTAAGGGTCATCTTGCTCTGAGATCTCTGAAAAACAAACAAGAGAGGAGTTAGATCCTGATTTTGATGAGAAACAAGCAAAAATTCCATCAAAAACTGTGCAACAAATTCCCTTTCTGTGCCCAACGCACCTGCAGCAGTGTTCCAACTGCGTTGAATGTCAAACTGCCTTCATACAAGCCAACATTCAGCGCAGGTTTCGATGTACTAAGGGTGCGTTGATGGCAGAATGAACCCCTCAAACCCCAGGAGCTCAGAAAAGCAGGGAATGCAGCACAGAATGCAAAAAAGAAACCATGAAATGAAAGAGCTCGGGTTTAGCTCCTACCTGGTCCAGACGGCGCCGAGAATCGTCCACAGAATCTCCCAAAATCAGCTGATGAAAATCGAGGGGGAAAAGGCACCTCCAAAGCTCCAACAAACCAAGTTCAAGTGAAATGGTAAAATGAGAGGTAAAAAACACTTTTTGATTGCTTTTACGTAGTTCAAAGTAAAATATTAGCATTTTAATCTCATTTCAAGCAAATATTGTTCATTTATAACTATTTTGATGAAGCAGTTGAAAATACAGTACTATCTTTGGAAAGACGAAGCTATTTATGGTAAAAATCAAAACAAGACCATCTAATCGAGCAGTTTTAGCACATAGTTCAAGCTCGTTAAAAAATAAACATAAGACATGAGCAAATGTTTCCACCCGCGTTTAAGCTCGTTAAAAAATGAACTCTTACCCGGTAAATAACAACCGTGAATGAAGCATTTCAGCCATTAAAGCCTTGGTCGTGTTTGCACCGTCACCTCCACTTTTCCATTGGCCAATCATTCACCTCCATTTGATTTTTTACCCATTTTGAGCAACAGCTGCGAAGAGTGATTTCACTAGCCATCCTTGTGACACTGCCGTGATTGGAAAATTCCAACCCTTACCTGGAATCAGCTGCTACCCATTTTATCACTCGTTCCTCAAAAGACGAGTCTTCTTTAAGCTCTTTTCAACTGACTCGTAAAATATTAAAAGATTGCCGAGTTTTGGCCTTCCAGCTCGTTAAAGCGACCAAAAGTGCTATCCCTCCTCTAGATTTTAATCTTTTTGGACCTGAGGGATTATTGCACAAAACGATCGAGCGCTTGTTTTATTCGGCTCGTTAAAACTATCGGAAATTCATCCCTTCTGTATTGTTTTATACTTTTTCGGACTTAAGGGATTAGATGACGAAAAAGGAATTTTGGAGTTACCTTTACGTACCTTTTCAGACTCTCTAAAAATGAAAAGGACCGAGTTATCTTTGTCGTTAAACTCGTTAAAAAGATTAATAGCGATAAACTTGTCTTTAGACGAGAACGAGTTTCACTATCGTTAGGCTCGTTGAAACATAGCGATGGGTTTGCCCGAAGGGCAAATTATAGAACAAGAACATGTTATCCTCCTCAAGCTTGACAAAAATAAAGAGGTACTGGTCAGCAATGACTAGGGAAAAATTGGGAAGAAACTCAAAGAATCTTTATTGGTAGCAAGTCGCTCTTGAACATGACACTTCCACTCCGTGCCTGAGTCGGGTTGGGTTGTTTCATTCACCGGCCACATCACCATGGTCATGCCATACCATCCACATTTGGGGTAAATGATACCAATCCATCACATAAGTGTCACCGACATGTTCAAGAGAAGTCATCCAGAGAGGTCATCCGTGCCCCATCCACTACCATACATTATACTTCATTCTTTCATGACCGCCATCCTGAACCATATATCATCAGATCGTTTTCACCTCCATCAAAATCATTTGCTCCATTCTGTGTCATTGATGTGAGATTCATCAAGGCCCTCCTTTGACGGATCGTTTCTTGTCGACATCAGCTCATTATCCAAGAAGTTGATCTAGGAACACCCCATTCAGTACTTTGAAGCTTGCATGCCTCAATGGCAAGTTTCTCACTTCCGGCGATAGGTATACATCAATGACCTTCGACCGAAAGATTTTGCGTGGTGTTCGACGCCAAGTCCTTTATTCACACCACGTGAATTGTACTGCAGTACCTTGAGGGTCATCATCATTATCGGTGATTCCTCTCGCGCTTGTTAACAGTTTACATCATTGACTGGTAATCAAGCGATGTCTTTCCATGTTCGACTTCAAAACATTTCTCACATGGATCGACTTGTACTTCAAGTGAAGATCGGACGAGATTGAAGACCCCGGATCTAGTTTCATCCATCCGGGCTGCGATATATATTCAGGAGAATAAAGACATTGAAATGTACAGCGTTGCAGCACAGATAATCATCCTACCAAAAGGATGATGGCTCTATCAGAATCATCAGTCTACCATCAGACGATTGTCTGTCCTATGTACATGAAAATGAATTTATAAAACTGAGCATGGGAATGCTTGCCTCAGCTAGATCATGAAAACAGTATGAAGATAATGTATTGTATTGTATCTTATTACAGGTCTCCTCCCAGCATTGAAAGAACTTCGGATCCTCCTAATAAATCATTTCACCCGATAAACGACCTCATACTTTAGGGGGAAACTGTTATAGACATTTTTGTGCCTTACAGCTCTAAGCATGAAATTTCCATAAACCGAGGGATCCTAATTCCCTAAAAATTTTGTTCCGACCCCTAGAGGAACAAGGTCAACAAATTACGGCTTCTCCCAGAAGTTCTCCACCAGAAACTGCTCAGAATCAGTCAAATCAGGATCATTTCAGCTGCTCCACTAGCTAGCTGCGTTGCATAGCACCCAAGTACACTAGCTAGGTGCGTTGCAACGCACCTAAAAGCATTACCAGGGTGCGCTGAGCGGGAAATGACAAATGGCAGTGTCATTCCGCGAGGTGGATAGACAATGGAAGCTTCCAGAATCTTCCCCAATGACACTTGCCTCACTGAGTTCGACCAAGGATGAGTAAGAGGCTCTCAGTCTCCAAGTGGAAACAAGAACTGACAGAGAGAAGCCACTAGTCAAATCATAAGCTGACTCATCCTCTTTGCATACATCAATATATGGATCCCTCATCCCAGAGATCCAGAGGCTGGAATTTTGTACATTGCAGAGAATTGCTGTTGGTTTTGAGATAGAGATCAGAGTATTGGGTGATGTATGCTTTGTTGGAGGTGAAGAGGGGATTCCTTTGTTGGGGGGTTGATGCTGGATCAGGAATCATTGGTTGTAACTCCTCCTGGACCTTCTTGTTATATCAATAAAACTATTTGAGTTTCTCCTACATGATTGTGTATCAATGATGTTTTGTTATATTTGCATGTTTAGCTTAAATCTGATCCTAAGCTATTTATGAATATAAATCCATGTCTTTGTGTAGTTTTCCTCTTCTGTGATCTTGCAGGAACTTGGTGAAGCTGGGCAAGTAAGGGAGCAGGTAGCTGGAAGCTGTCAAAGAGGAGAGAGATTGGATCAAAGGACTAGCGCAAGACACAGGTTGGTTCATCCTATTCCTCTTCTTTTATAGTTCATAAAGAAGAATACGAAAGTAGTTTTCTCTGTTTTTTTCTAAGGTACTGTCACACCTTAGTGGGATAGGGGCGTTCTGAGTAGACACTTTTCCCGTTAACAAGGACTTACGACAAGTGTGACACTAAAGATGCACTTTGCAATGACCATGATGACACTTGTGTGACAATGCTTGTAACTTTGGAAATGAGCATGACAAATGTTTTCATGGTAGGATCAACTCATTTGCACAAAGATAACCCGTTGAAACCACCAAAAAAAGCGTATATACATAGTGCAACACTTAATTTGCGAAAGGATGACATTTTTCTTTTCTTGCAAAAGGGACCAAGACACTTGGAGAAAAGACATGTGATAAGTCTTAGTGTTTGAAAAGAATGTATACAAGATGAAGGTAGGCTCTAAAATTTGGTTTACGCCAAAATTTTGGAGGGTATTTTAGCAGTGACAACACTTGGTGACACACTAGTAAAACCAACTTCTTCATCTTGTTGACTCTTCTATGTAGGTTCTTAGTTCTTCAGACAGTATTTATTCATCGTGCAGATTAATTTGGCCTCCACACTTACCTATGAATAAACATGGTCCCATTTGTGCCTTCTTGATTGAGCAAAACATAAGATTTAGTAATATCTCAATGTTTCGAATCAGAGAGAGTAGTGTAGGTTGCGAGCTTTAGATTTTCAAAGTATAGTTTTTCATATTTGGTGTTTCTTTGCTACTAGCAAGCCTAGACAGTACCCTGATGGAGTCACTAGAGGAACAAAAACATTGCTCCACTGCTAGGATGCCTGGATAATACCCCGATGGAGTTGTTTCCTTCATCTCTTTATGTAGGAATCATTTCTCTTCTTTCGCCTTTATTTATATATACAAAGAGGACTGTGAATAGGCACTTATTACTTTTATGGGTAGAAGAGGAGTCATGATTTATTGAGAGAATGATAGGTTGTTCCTTCAGTGAAGCATATACGTACCTCTAATTTATGTTTACTCGTTTAGATTTCTCCCCTTTTCCTCATATATTGATTGGATAGGAGTGAAAACATTGAAACATAAAGAACTAAGTGTGGCATAAGGTTTCTAGAATAGACACAAGTATAATGGTTTGACGAAAACCCTTCTTACAGATGGATCCTATTTTCCTCCAGAACTTCATTCATAAAAATATATAACGAACACAAAGGAGGACCGAAGGTTAGCCGAATGTTGTAGTGTCAAAAGGCTCTTTTCAATTCAGGCACATGGAAAGAATTCAGAAAACATGTTCACACATGACGCTTATTTACATAAAAAAAAAACCAAATAATCAAGCAAGAAAAAAAAACTATGTACATAGGGCAGGCCACAACCCCAGATCATCATTGAAAATAATGTTTCAAGTCTTGTCCATTAACAGGAAGAGTGCCAATCTTCCTGTCTAGTGATTGAAGACAATATGTGTATTGGGAAAGATTTTTGTGTACTGTGAATAGTCTGATCTACAAGGATTGGAACTTAGTGTGTTTTCCTTTGTCATCGAGGGATTTTTCCCACTTCAAGACCAAGTCACCCACATTGAATTCATTCTTCCCCGGAGACTTCTTTTCAAACCAACGCCTAATACGACTCTAGTGAAGGCATAATTTTTCTTTTTCCTTTTGTCTTTGCTATTTTAGCTTGTGGACGATGTCTATAATATTCTGAACCAATAAGAAAGGATTTCCTTAGGATTCCTGTGAAAGTTGAAGTGCAGGCAGGTAGATGTTCGGGGCTAGGATGAATTCTTTTCCATACACTAGGAAGTAAGGAGACTTATTTAGATAGGGTTTTGGTGTGACTGGGTCAACCCATAAGGCATTCACCAAAGTAAATTTCTAGTTCCTTTGTTCAGATAAAATGGTATTGTTAATGATACATATGAGGTTCTTATTTATAGACTCAGAAAGACCATTTTCGTGCGGATAGTAATTAGTTGAATGTTTTAATACAAATACACTTTCCAATGCAAATTCATATAATCTTAATGATGAAAAATATATTGCATTGTCAAAAACAAGTGAAGTCAGAATGCCTAACATGGAGATTATATTCTTCTTGAGGAAATTGAGGACTTCCTCATCATTCACCTGTTTAAGCAGAATTTATTTTGTCCATTACGTTAAGTAGTCTATGACAATGAGAGTGTAGCGACGCTACTTTGATAAGTGCAGAAATATCTCACCAATCACATAGGCCCCATTGTTGGAATGTTTCTTGCACTACAATAGGCTACAATGGGGTGGGTAACTTCTTTCCTCGACCTGCACACTTTTTATAGACCAGACACTTGCAAGCATAGGCATGATCATATTTTAATAATTGGGCCAATAGAAATTGGCCCGCATATCTTTGTGCATAGTTATGTCACCCACAAAGTTTCCCGTGGTTGGTCCATCATGGAGATCACGTAATACTCTCTCTGAATCGTGCACTTCCAGGAATTTGAGAATTTTCCATTATGGTTCTTTTTTAGAAGAACCCTATGCACCAATTGAATAGATAGTACTTTTATTTCGACTGCCCTCTTCTACCATGTGGATAAATAAGAGGGAAATGTGTCGTTCTCAAGATAATGACGCACATCATTGTACCAAGAGTCTACAATGGTAATGGGGGAAGCTCACACGACATTGTACATCTTGATTTCTGAATGTATCTTCCTCTTTTCCATCTACTGCTTATGCTTCTAGTTGACATAGACCATGGCCTTTGACTATTTGAACTGGCTTGAAATCTAAGTCGTACTCCTGCAAAAAAGTCATCCATTTCACTCCTCTCTCACCCAACTCTTTTTGAACAAATAATGATCTGACTGCTAGTTGTGGAACAAAGAGAATGCAATGATTCATGAAGAGATAGGGCTAAAAATGCTTCACCACCTTGTAGACTACATACACTTGGTTATAAATGAAGGGATAGTTAAGCTCTTGTCCTTGTAGGTTGGCACTCATGAAAGATCTTGGCCACTCATTATTTTGCTCATCTTTCTGTTTAATCACAACAACAAGAGAAGTATTAGAATCAAAGGTGTAGAGCAAAAACTCTTTGTTGAAATTTGGTTTGTACAAAGCAAGTGCTTCTGCAATAGCTTGCTTGGTATGTGAAAGCACATCCTTTTCCCTTTTATCCCACTTGTATATCACATCCTTCCTTACCATATCCTACATGGCTTTTACAATCTAAGCGTAATCAGAGATAAACTTGCAAAGAAAGTTAATCTTCCCTAGGAAGAGAATCTACATTATAGGTTTGAACCTTTATGGGTCTACTTTAATCCCACATTTCATGATAATATGGCCCAAGAGATTACCCTCGTTCACCGCAAAAATAATATTCTCGAGATTAAGGGATATCTCGTATTCCCGACATAGCTTGAAAAGTTTCTTCAAATGGCATAAGTGGTCTAATATCCTTTTGGAAAACACCATGACATCTTCAATATAGACCACTATGCTCTACCCGATCAGCCCCTAAAATTTGATGTCCATTGCACGATGAAATGTCGCACCGGCATTGACTAGCCCAAATGGAATTCTTCATAATGTGAACATGGCCCACTTCGTGTGAAATGTATTTTTTATTCTATCAGGCTCTAAGACTAGAACTAGTTGTAACCTGAATAACCTTCCAGTAAACAGAGCATCTCTGACCCGAAACTATCTATAGTATATGCTCTATAGACTACACAGGGTAGTTGTCTTTCTCCAAGGCACAATTGAAGTTTCGAAAATCAACAAACAGTTGGATTTCCCCATACTTCTTCCTCACTGAGACTAGATTTGATACCAAGGTTGAATGTCACACTTTGTAAATTATTTGAGCATCCAAAAACTTCCTTAACACCTTTTGAATCAGACGTTGAAGCATAAGATGTACCTTTCATAGCTTCTGTTGGAAAGGCTTGGCCCCTTAACATGTTGGATTATTTGAGTGTCATAAGTTTTGAGCTCATCATATTTCCTAGAGAAAACATCTTTGTATTGCTTGAATAAGCGGATAAATGCTTGTTCCTCTAATGATTTGAAACAAGTACTAATATTGATAAACTTTGGATATTTCTCTTTAACAAGATTTATTTGTTCATGTGACAGTGTTGACTTATTGGTTTCTCCATTAACTAGCCCACATAAGTGATTCGCCAAGTCATACATAATTTCTAGTGATATTAGGCCTTTCATCATGCGGTTTTCTTATTTGCACGAGCTGCATCCTACAACACTCTCTCGTGCTCGTCTTCATCGATAGTTTCATCCTCTAATACATCAGTGTTCGCCATAAAGTGTAGTATCTGCTGGTCATCATTGAAAATGTGTAAATTAGTAATATTATTAGGGACGGATGCCTTATAAGTAATTTCAATAGAAAAACCATCCCTAAGTGGTGATAACCTAGTAACTTGATTTTCTATTGCATCCGCAGTTGCGTTACGCATTCTAGGAAAACAAATAATAATAAAATATTGGAAATGAGGAGTCAAATTCCATACCTCTTTTTGATAACCTTTCAAATGAGGTGACACATAATGCATCGTATTAGGTACCTGCAATATGACAATTTCTGAGCGAGCTACTGCTTTGAGAATTCCAACATTGAGGTAAATGGCACTTCATAAGCCGAAGATGAGTGCTTCATATTCTACAGTGTTATTCATGGACTTGAATTCTAAGTGGCATAAGATTATATGTTTCCTTTGTCATAGGTATACTAAAAGACAACCAACTCCAGAGCCCTCCTCTGTCTTCGAACCATCAAAATACAAAATCTAAACATCATATGTACAAAGACTATGCACTACAATAATTCTACTACTACTACTACTACTACTACTACTACTACTTACTACTTACTGTACAAATGTCATTTTCACTCGTTGGACTAGGAAGGAGTTCCAACTATGTGTCAGGTGGCACTCGAGAAGGTTGAGAGAGATAGCATCCTAGATCAATATCTAAGAAGCAAATTTCCAAAGATAAGATATACAAAAGTAACTAGTTCATTTTTTCCCTCGAAGGGAGTGGCAGTATGTTTCATGTAAGGCTCTATTTTTACCTAAATTCAATTATTTTCTAACCTTGTAGAGAAGCCAAAAATGTGACTAGTCCATAGAAAAATACCCTTGTAATTTGATTGACTAGTGTCTCCTTAGAAATACACCGTAAGCTTCCAGGATGTCCACAACTACTATATTTATACATTGGTGAGCGTGTTTCTCATATGATAAGAAAATAAGCACATTTTTTAGTTTGCCTCTAGCATGGACAAGAATGTTGTCCAACTAAATGATTTGTGCATCTATTTTATCCCATTCCACATTGATTTTATTTGCTACAAATAAACGTTATATGTTTACAAATGCACTAGAATCAACTAAGAAATTGTGTACATTATAATTAAAAATTTCAAACTTTACAGAAATGGAGGGCATAGTGTGTTAGCATCTAATGTTAAAGCACTAAGAAAATACTATAGGGAACCAGAGGACTTACCAAATCCCTTGTACGAAGAAGAATTATTACCTGAGGTGGACTTTTGGAGAGTGGAGACAAGCAGTTCTTGCTAGCTTGTGATCCTTATTAGTTCAAAAAGTGAAATCTTCACATGATATTTCTTCATGTCCTTAACTATGTTGTAATCTAGTGTGGGAAACATTGCCGAAGTGTTTGAAGTAGTAACTTGATATGTTATTTTTGACACAATGGAACTTCTTATGTTTTTGACGGAAACACTTTTCATTATAGCTACATTTCGAAACTTGTTCTAATTGTTATGGGCTAAGTTGATGGGCGGTGTGATATTTCTTAGCAAATTCTCTTTTAATTTTTATGTGTCAACTCTTGTTTAGACACCGGCCCTTGGCTTCTCAACTTGTATCGACTATTCTACTACTCGGTCGGGGCCTCAAGTAGTGGCTATTATTTGTAGGTTTTATCCTCAGCTACATAAACACAATTGAATGTATTTACTATGTGCTCAACACTCATAGTTTCTTCAGCTGCAATAATTTCTTCCTTCTCTTCCAGGGGCTCAATTTGATCATCAGAAGATATTGTGTCAATTATCTACCTAATAAGAGTGTTCATGTTGTGGTTCCATTATGGGCATGCTTTTTCTGAATGCTGCTCATGAAGAAATGAACAATATTGATCCATTCCCATGCTCTCAACATTTAGCATGAAATTTGAGATTTGTGCAGACTTGGACGGCTGGTTGTTGTTAGGTCCCTATAATACTAGTGATTCCCCCATTACTATTCTCGTTATATCCATTATTGTTATTATTGGGTCCCTATTTTCCCCATATTGTTATTAGTGTGCCCCATAGAAACCCACTATTGTTATTATTGTGCCCTTATGTTATTACTGTTATGTCAGCTTGATTATATTATGACCCCTTAGACTCCTATATATATAGGGGAGGTTTAGTCATTTCTATCATGGAAGAATTTTTCATTTGTGTAATGTAAAGGAGGTTTCCCCCTCGGAGAGGCTGAATTCTAAGGCGTTGATCTACCTTTTCTATCTTTTTTTGAGCTGGTTTCCTAAGATTTGGTATGAGAGCTTTGGATTCTAGGGTTTCGCTACTCCAAACAGGCCATCATGGCATTTTCGCTATAAGTTTGTTTCTGCAATGTTTTGGAAGTTACAAAAAAACCCATTTGAGACGAAATCATTCTGAACTTTGGATCAGAATTTCAGAGCTTGTCGTGCTATATTTTCTCAGATATGATTTGCGGAAGTTAGAGTTTTTCCAAACTCCCAAATTACATTCCAAAAATGTGACCTGGGAAAAATCGTTATAACTTTTGTTCTGAGCATCAGATTTAACTTTCGTAAGAAGTTTTAGAAATAGGACAACCTATAGTTCTCTATATGTCAGTTTCAGGTACTAAGGTCTAAACAGTGACACGTGGTACTTCACACAAGTTCGCCCTACTGAACTACGCTATAATCCCGGTAGCATGGGAGATTTGACATAACTCTTCCTTAGAGAATCCAATCTAGCTCAGACTTGTGGGGTTAGAAAGAGGACTCAGAGGGCTACTGTAGGACACAATTTCAGATATTTGAGATCTACAGTTGCAGAGATACAACAGATTCAATATCGAGCTCTTACAAAGTGAATAAAGGGTGTGTAGTTTTTTTTTTTAATTTTGCATAAGATTGGTTTAAAAAATTAGTTTGAAGGAATTAAAAGGGAATAGTGAAGAATTATTAGCATTAATTGATGCCCTGAAAAAAGAAAATGGAAACACCTAGTAAGAAACCTGAAATCTCTAGCATGACTCGTGAAGAAGAGGAAGAAATGCAACATGATATATCAAAATTACAAGACCAGGTAAAACAAATTTCACTCTCACGATAGGTAACTGAAGCTAAGATGGATGGCATGGAAGCTAAGATGAATGGCATGGATGCTAATATGGAAGAATTGAAGATAAATTTGAATAAGTTGCTACAAGAAATGGTTACTAATGGTGAAAGGGTAGTAAAGGAAGCTCATGATGAGAACAAAAGAAATGTTAATCATGATTTCATAAACTGTAATGTTGGATTTAAGATCCACCATGTTCCAAAAATCGATATGAGGAAGTTTGATGGCAAGGATCCCGGAACATGGATACTACAGATGGAGAATTTTTTCGATCTCCATGATATGTAAAACCCACAAAAGGTACATATTGCAACTTTATATTTGGAACCAAATCAGTTTGTATGGTATCGATGGCTTTGCTCTCATAAACAAATTGTCACTTTGGGAAATTTTTACGGAAGAAATGATAGGACATTATGAGGATACAGAAAGCAACACCCTTTTTAGCCAGTTGATAAATCTCAAACAAAAGGGTTCAATGATGGAGCACATTGAAGACTTCCAAAAATTGAACATAAGGGTAAAAGATATTCCAGAGGAGCATAGGATTGATGTGTTAATAGGGACTTTAAAGGATAATATCCAACATGAGGTTCGCCTTTGGGAACCTCATTCATTGAAGAAGTTATTCAAGTTAGCAGTAAAAATGAAAAGAAAAATTGTGGCAACCAAGAAGCCTACCACTCACAGCTATAAAGATGGAAGTGTTTTTGCCCCTATCCTTCCATAACCTACAAGGTTGACACCACAAAAATTGGAAGAAAAAAGAGAAAAATGGCTTTGTTACAGTTGTAATGGCAAATATACTAAAGGTCATAAGTGTGCCGAGAAGAAATTATTCTACATAGATTGTGAAGAGGAGGAAGAAAAGGATCAAGAAATGTCAAAAGAAGAGGATATATTCCAGGAACAAACCCTAGATAAAGAAGAAATGAATCCGACCATATCTTGTAATGCATTGGCTGGAATTACCACTCCTCAAACTATCAAGATAGAAGGACATATCAAGAAAAAAAAGGTAATAGTGTTGATTGATTGAGGAAGTAACCATAATTTAATTCATTGTAATATAGCCAAGGAATTGAATTTCTTCCTATATCTAGTACCAGAGTGTCAAGTGATGGCTGCAAGTGGAGGAACCATAATTTTCTCTAGAAAGTGCCATAATATCAATCTATCCATGGGAGAATATGTATTGAATAGCCCAATGCCTTCCATTCCAATGGGTGGTGTTGATGTTCTAGTAGGAGTCCAATGGCTACAATCCTTGGGTACAATAGCTTTTAATTTTCAATAACTTTTCATGAAATTTTGTGCAGAAGGAAAGGAAGTTGAATTAAGGGGTATTGCAGGGAAACCGGGAAAGATAATTAGCTCTAACAATATGGCAAAGCTTCTAAAGAAGGAACAAGGAGGCCTAATTGCACAATTATGTTCGCTAGAGGTTCCCACATCGAAATCATCTATTTCTCCACATCTCCAAAAAGTCTTGGACAATCATTCCAAGGTATTTTAGACTCCCAAAGGCTCCCACATATTCGTGATCATGATCATGTTATTCATTTGAGTCCAGGAAGTGTTCCTCCAAACATTAGGCCATACATATATCCCTATGCCTAAAACAATGAAATTGAACGTATGGTTGCAGAAAAGCTAGAGGTTGGTATACTTAAACCTATTCAAAGTTCTTTCTCTACTCCAGTAGTATTGGTGCACAAGAAGGATGGATCATAGCACATGTGTCCAGATTGTAGGGAGCTCAACAAGCTCACTATTAAAGATAAATTTCCCATTCCTATCATTGATGAATTATTGGATGAATTACATGGATCAAATTACTTCACCAAGTTGGATCTTCGTTCAAGATATCATCAAAACCGAATGAAGATTGAGGACATTCTGGAAATAGCATTTAGAATTCATGAGGGTCATTATGAATTTTTGGTCATGCCTTTTGGCCTTACCAATGCACCTTCTACATTTCAAAGTTTGATGAATTCCATTTTCAAACCCTTCCTTAGAAAATTTTTGTTAGTATTTTTAATGATATACTAATCTACAACAATCTTTGAAGGATCATGTTCAACATGTTGACAGGGTGCTCAAACTATTGGAGGAGAAACAATTATATGCAAAAAGCTCAAATGTTTCTTTGGAGTACAAGAGGTGGGATATCTGGGTCATATTGTATCTCATGAAGGTGTTAGGGTAGTGTTGTGGCCACAACCACCACCCTATTAAAACCTACCTTGGTAGTGATTTTGAATGGGTCCCCTAGAAGTTTGATCTTTCACTTCTCTGAATGATAACTCTCCAAATGATTTGTTTTATCCCAGGGATTTTAACTCTTTGCTGAGTCAAATCTTCAATTCCTAATGGTTAAGCCCCCCTTAATAAATCTCTACCGCATGATTCATTTATAACCCTTTCTAGCCATTCATTCATATCCTTCATCAGGACTTTTTCAACCCTCAAAACCTCCCATCACATCCTTATATCTATATCAATGCCTAGACGATAGAAATACTATATAACATGCATAACTTACCCTTTCCGCTTATCGCAATCAACACTGATACACAATGCGCACCACAATACATTGGACCCACTGGCATTATTAACCATAACACATATTTATTTCGGGTTCGGAGCCCATTGCATATCGCAATCGGTGGAGTCCAAGGCTTGTATATAAGGCGCACTGCGATCTACCAAAACCATCGTGATCATTAACCATAATATATATATTTTTGGGTCCACATCCCCCAATCACAAGTCGCAATCGATAGAGCCCAGGGTTTATACATAAGGCACACCAAGATATACCGGACCCACTAGGACTATTAAACACAACATATATAATTTTCGGGTCCGGTCTATCACTAATCGCAATCAATAGTCAGCGAAAGTGAAGCCCATGCGATATGTGAAGGGGATATGAGTGGATCCGATGATAATTATATGCCTGGGTGAATAATATTTGAAGTCTGGCCTTACGGTCCAGCCACGGGGTTTCCTGTGTTTTCCTGTGTATTTCGATAAATTGTTGTGGTCTGGGTTTTCAAAGGAAAGTCTTATATGGCAGATCCGATGGGAGTATTAACTGCGACACATACATATTTCGGGTCCGCTTCCCCAATCACAAATCACAGTCGGTAGAGTCTAGAACTTATACATAAGGTGTGATACTATATGGTGGACCCGATGATAATTATACGCCTGGGTGCATAATATTTGATGTCTGGCCTTATGGTCTAGCCGCGGGTTTTCCCATTATTTTATGTGCATTCGATGAAATGTTGTGGTCTGGGTTATCAAAGGAAAATCCAATAGGGGTGATGTTGCATGTGATTGCCCATTGAAATGTGCGATTACGACTCGATCGCAGCACAACCCTAACTGAACCAAGGGCCGATCCTTTCACACATTCTCCTTTTGATTTCATTACGCCTTATCATTATTTAAAGTTTTAATGATGGCAAGAATTGTTATTAGGTGTTTCTACCATATGTTTCATAACCATAAAGCTAATGTTAATTATCTCTGCAGGTGAGGAGTAAAAGACGCATGAGCGGATCCAAAAAGTTCATATATGCGGGTGTGTTCTATTTAAAGATCCGACCTTAGGTGTTCTCGGTTGGGTTTCCATGCGTTGCCTGTGTATTATGAAAATGAAGTTGTCCTAGGTTTCGTCATGAAGAGATGACAAGGATTCATTCTCCTTTTCGTCAGCATCTATTCATTTCCCCAAGAAATGAAGCGCTCCAGGAGTTATGCCCTTTACATGTCAGTGGTTACACCGACTGTTCTGCGTCTGTATATTCTAATTTGTATATTGAAAAGAAAAGGGGAGGTGAAAAGTTAAGGGAAGACTGAGGGTCATTTCCTTCTGCATAAGTATTACCTCTGGAGATGGGAGGAGGACTTTTTTTTTCTAGGGCACAACATCTTTTGATTTATTATGTGAATAAAGAAGACTATTTGGGTCAAGAAGGGTCTTCTTTTTTATGTGTTTGGAATCAGGGTGTTGTTGCTAGCGTAAATATAAATGTGTTTTGTTTCGTGCATATTGACCATGATACAACTTATGATTATCCTTGGTTATTTGAATGTAATTCTTTATTATAGTTAACTGATGAGAAGTCCTTGATTTGAAACTATGTTAAACTTTAGTTACAAGTTTATTTTTAGGAAGAGGAATGTGCATTCCTGTGTGAGTAATTAGATTGCAATTAAGCTTTAATACAGACTTGTTCATCCGTCAACTCAGTAATTGATTCATTTGGACTTGGAATCTATGCATGATGTTTAATCTCTTTTGTTATGCTCCTGCAGGATAGATTAGAGTAGTTAGAATTAGCATAGATAGGATTTGATACATATAGGTTAGTTGTTTCTTTTGTTGATTTAATTGAAGTCTTCCTTCAAGAAGCAATCTTTCAACACCTATAACAGTTTACGGACCCTTTAAAACCCATTAGAACTAGCCACTCCAAATGAAAGGAGATCTAATTGGGGCCTGCAAGCGGGTTAGTTCCCCTTTGTTGGCACAACGAAAATTTGTCGTGTCAACAAATTCACGCTAGAAGGAGGGCCTGAACCGCTGTCCACAGCTTTTTAGGATTTCATCTATAAATGTTGTGCATGGATTCAAAAATATTAACATATGGATTTTAAAGCTCGAAAAGATCATTCCGCCGATTTGGAAGAGCCTCATTTCAAAGAAAGAAAGATCCATCTCAGTCTCGTGTCTGGATCACCAAAAGGAGAGAGACTGTGGGAGTATCATGTCACTCAGGAACAACCAGTCAGAGTGCTTACTTGTGCCTACGCTTGCTTCCTATCTCAGCTTCCCATCTTTCATTCTTTACCTCTGACAGCGAAAAGAAAGCCAAGGATCCTTCTTGTAAGCGAAGATACATCTGCAGCCCCTTCTCTTGAAGATATTGTGCTAGACTCTTTGCAAAGTATCGACACTCCTTGGGAAAAAATTCCTGAGGATTCCCCCTCTTAAGGTAATCCCTAGTTCAATTTGGGAAATCCTAACAAAGAATGCCTTAAAGAAACCTTCAACCAGAACCTCCCTATCCTTAATATGGCTAACGTTCTCCCTCTAGGTGGGAATTAGCCTCCACCGACTCCTCCAGGTGTGAATCAACCTCCACCTCCGCTGGGAGCACTCCATCCCTGGCTCGCTCAGGATGTCGTAGTGGTACCTGGGCAACATCATGCCTTACCCAAGAACACAGAAATAGTATTGCCTAAATTTGACCCTGAGGGGGGAGACACTACTGATAACTATGTTCTCTCTTTCTTCCTGGCCATGCGCATGTTGGGGGTAGCCGATGAAGATGTAGTATGTCGCTTATTCCATTTTACTCTGATTGGCGCAGCCACCACATGGTACTTTAGCTTGAGAATAAGATCGATCACCTAGTGGGGTGCCTTTCAATAGGCCTTTTTAGACAAGTTTGACGATGACAAAACATCTGCGGACTTAGTTTTAGAACTATCCCATTTGAAAATGGACACCAAAGAGAAGGTCAAGAATTTTAACATTCGGTTCAACACTTTGCTCAATAGAATCTCAGCTAACGCTAGACCTACTGATGAGGTGCTCATGGAATTCTACATCACTATTCTCCCTGTCCCTACGGCAATGTGGGTCAAGAGGAGTAATGCACAAACCTTGCAAGGTGCTATCGAGGAAGTAGTAAAAGTCGAGAATGAAATGATTAGTCTCACAACATGTCATCATACGACTGAAGGAAAGAAAGCATCTTAGTCATCCAAGAAGAATAATGGGAGGGATAACAAAGTGACTGAGATCAAAGAAAAGGACACCACAGATGTGGAAGGTTTGCATCATCTCATTCAGAAATTGATGAACACAGTTATCGATATGAAAAGGAATTCTGGAGAGAGTGGAGAAGAGTATAACAACAGAAAACCCTTCAAACCTTTCTATCGTAAGAAGACAGAAGGTGGTCATGGTCAACTTGTGTTGACTGCTCCATGCAATGAAGGGAGTTTAAATATGGAAGAGCTAGCTCTTATCGGATTGCTCCTTGCCAGAGAAAAACCTATAGTGGAGCTGGAGCCAGAACAGGAAAATGAGGAGGAATACCAAGTAGAAGAGCCTGTGGACAAGGAATCTCAAATCAATGTACTGTGGGATTTCTATACAGACAAGAACGAAGATGACGAAGGAGATAGTACTGCAGAAATCCACACTAATGAAATACGCACATGAAGTAAAGGGCCACTTGCAGGTGTGATGAAGCTTGTAGACCAGAAAAAGAAAGATGGTCACCCTTTGAGGGCATCTGCTCTCAAAGTTCTTGTCGAGAAGGGTAGACCTAGTGGTGATTCCAAGAGTACTCTAGTTGTAAACTACCCAGAGAAAGAAAATACATCTCCAAATGCAACGAAGGCAACTCAAAATGGTAAACTCCCACCTAAAAATGGCAAAAACGGTATGTTTACTCTGCCATACCCTATTTATAACATTGATTACAACATTGGATGATCTTAAGAAATCTCGGGCTAATATCACATACTTCAATTTGCTAAAATTAATGCAGTAAAGAGATCTGCTCTTGAAAGCTATGAATGAATGGAATTGCAAAACTCCCACCATCTTAAGCAGCCAAACCAAGAAGTCGGCATCCAGACCTATTAGTACCCACAGTAAATCCCAAACCCCATCAGCTATGGAAGCCACTCTGTCAAAAATGAATCGAACCCCCCAAGATGTTAGTGCAGCCATGATAGGAAGGAAATCAAAATACATGGCTCCACCTTTCCTTATCACATTCGAAATATTCAACATGAACGTACAAAATTGCTTGGTAGACTAAGGTGCCTCATCCATTGTGATGCCTTACGCTATTGCTAAAAGACTTCATGCGATACCTGAGAAAACTGGAACTCGAATTATGCAATTGGACAGGACAAATGTGAAAGTAATTGGGGAATTGAAAGATGTGTTGATTCAGATGGCTACTAAACAACAATACACACAGGTCATTGATATAGTTGTAGTCGACATACTCGAGGCTTATGGAATGCTGCTTAGTAGGGACTAGTCAGCAAAACTGAATGGATATTTCTCAACTGATTGGTCCCATCTCTTGCTGCCTCAGAAGGGAAAAGGTGATATGCTGACAGTTGATCGAGAAAGATACATGAAGTATGTGGTGGCGGAACTAAACAGCCCCAATGAACCTATAATGTTTACCAACTCTATCCTTGGGAATTATAATTTTGATGTTTGTGCCATCAAAACCTGTTTCGGAGAATTCCATATAGAGACAGTTGGAGAAACTGTGACAAACACACAGTTGGAAGCTCTCCCCCGTAGCCCAATTGATGAGCCACCTTCAAAGCAGTTAGAGCCACCCTGTAGATTCTATTGTCTGGAAACTCTACTTTGATGGCTCTAACTGCTTTGAAGGTGCAGGTGCTGGGAGCATTCTCATTGACCCGCAAGGGAACGAACATCTGATGACCAGCCGGTTGGAGTTTGCATGCACCAACAATGTGGCAGAATATGAAGGCTTGCTACAGGGACTGAAAAAAGCCATTGATATGAAGGTAAAAAATCTTAAAGTTTTTGGTGGCTCACAGATAATTGTGGACCAGGTAAGGAAAAGGATACACTACAATTTTCCACACCTGGTAAGGTACGAACATGAAGTATGGAGCTTAATTGACAATTTTGATTCTTTCAATATCACATACATACCTCGGGGGCAAAACCGAGACACTGATCTGATGGCTGGTATGGCTACAAAAATTTTGCCTGATCTTAGATTAAACAAGAATAAATATTATGTTGAATTGATTTTTAAACCATCTATGCCTGATAACATCTCAAATTGGTAGGTGTTCGAAGGTTATGAGCAAATCCTGGAGTTCCTGCATTATGAAAAGACATTCAAAAATGCACTCACTGATGAAAAGGAGCATGACAAGCTTATGAACGGGAGTAAAGATGAGGAAAAGGAGTAGCCCAATATAATTCCCAAGTCAATTGTCAAGATGGAGCACTTGTATGACCTGCATGATAAATTTTAGAAGCCGACCAATTGCAAAATGTATAGCTCATCCATGAAGTATGAGTCGGTCGACTTTGGAACCAAAGAGGACCCAAAAATTGTTAATTTGGGCTTGGGCTTCTCTCCACAAGAAAAGGCTACATTTGTGAAGTTGTTTAAAGAGTACAAGGACCTCTTTGCATGGACATATGGTGACTTAAAAACCTTTGATACCAGTGTTATGCAACATGTAATTCCTTTGGAAAAGGAGGCTAAGCTGTACCAACAAAAGCTTCGTAAGATGCATCCAAGCCTAGAACTATTGGTGAAGAAAGAATTAAACAAAATGTTGAATGCTAAAATCATTTTTCTGGTTAGACACACCTACTGTGTAGCCAATCTTGTGCCAATAAGAAAGAAAAATGGAGACATCAAGCTATGTATCGATTTCAGAAACCTGAACAAAGCATCACAAAAGGATAACTATCCTATCCCTTCTATGGAACACATTCTTCAGTGCATTTCTGGGTTTGAAATGTTGTCCCTATTAGATGGGTTTTCAGGATATAATCAAGTGTTGGTATCTAATGAAGATCAGCTTAAGACAACCTTCAACACTAAATGGGGCACTTACGCATATTACAAAATGCCGTTTGGACTTATTAATGCGGGCACCACATTTCAGAGAGATGTGGACATAGCTTTACGAGGGTTGATTAATAGATCAGTGGTGGTTTACATGGATGACATTACGGTGTATTCATATCACAAAAGGGATCATATTTATTACCCGAAAGATATTTTTGAAAGATGCCGAAGATATGGAATATCGTTGAATCCCAAGAAGAGCATATTCGTAGTTACAGAAGGGAAACTACTGTGTCATATCCTCTCTAAAGAAGGGATTGTTATTGATCCTGAAAGAATAGAGACCATCATGAGAATACAACCCCCTACAAATAAAAGGGCAATGCAATCTTTCTTCGGGAAGATTAATTTCGTTAGGAAATTTGTCTCAGGTTTCGCAGAAATAGTGCGTCCCATGCAGCTGGTGATGAAGAAATATGTTGTGTATAAGTGGAGCGATGAAGCGAAGAAATCGTTTCAGTGAATTAAGGAGGACATCATAGAAGTTCCTGCATTGGTTAGTCCCAATTTCGACAAGGAATTCTTCTTGTATACTTTTGCTTCTGATGTTTCATATGCCGCAATCCTCACTCAAAAAAATGATGATGGCAATGAAGTCCCTATTTCTTATATGAGCTCTAATCTTCAGGGAGGAGAATTAAACTACACAGACGTGGAGAAACAAGGCTTTGTTGTTTTTAAAGCTGTAAAACACTTTTGCCCTTATTAATTAAAGGCCATGACTAAAGTACTTGTTCCCCATCCTGCCATAAGATCCCTCTTCGTGTAGAATGAAATGGGTGAACGGAGAGGGAATTGGATAACCGCACTTCAAGAATTCGACCTTGAGATTAAGCCGGTGAAGATAGTTCGAGGGCAGGGCTTGTGTAGGCTAACAGCAGAAGCCTTGGCGGATAAAGAAGTGGCGTTCGAAGAACTAGAAGCACAAAGCATGCAAAATGCACAAGTAGAATTCAGGGAGGAGCCCATATGGATTAATGATACAGTGATATGTGAACGCGAAATGTCAGAAGCCCTTTTGGATCCTGAGTCGTGGTATTATGACATACGCTTTTATCTCACACGGGGATCATGTCCTAAACACATGGATGTAT
The DNA here is from genome assembly GCA_031772625.1 of Pinus tabuliformis. NCBI lineage: Eukaryota > Viridiplantae > Streptophyta > Pinopsida > Pinales > Pinaceae > Pinus > Pinus tabuliformis. Next base: position 729,860,787 of record CM062809.1, on the reverse strand, counting down.
CACAAAGGAGAGCGCTCAGATTGAAATCTAATCAATATCACTTGGCCAATGACACATTATACAGAAAAAATTATTATGGAATATGGATGAGGTGTTTGGAAAAGGATGATGTCGATCATGTCTTGAAAGAAATGCATGACAACCCAGCAGGTGGTCACTATGGTGGAGAGACCACTGCTCACAAAATATTAAGAGTTGGATATTATTGGCCCACAGTGTTCACAGACTCGCATGCCTACGCTCAGAAATGAAAGGTATTTCAAATTGCCACAGGACGAGAAAGAAAACCAGCCATTCCCCTCAGGCCCATTATGATTTATCGCCTGTTCCATCAATGGGGCCTAAATGTCATAGGCGAGATCACTCCGAACTCTTCACAGTAGCATAAGTATATATTCACTGTGACCGACTACTTCACTAGATGGACCGAAGCCATCCCTCTTCGGAAGGTAAACGAAGACGAGGTAATATCATTTATTGAGAAATTTATTATCAACAGGTTTGGCATCCCTGACGCTCTCATATTTGACAATGCTTCTTAATTTTCATCACTGAAATTGATTGAATTTGCTATTGGTAAATCAATTCACATAAGGTATGCGTCAAAATATTACCCCCAGGGAAATGGAGTTGCAGAGTCCTCAAATAAAAACCTCATCTGCATAATCCATAAATCTGTCGCTGACAACAAGAGGAATTGGCACAACGCTCTAACAAATGCCCTTTGGGCTGATAGGGTCACCCAAAAAGTAGCATTAGGAAACTCCCCATACTTCCTCGTCTATGGACAGGAAGCCATCCTGCCTCCCAATGTTACCCTTACCTCTTTACAACTCTCCCAAGCCTCAAGAGGGGCCCCTTCAGCCTTATTTCAAGAAAGGATCAACCAACTGGTGAGGTTGGAGGAATTGAGAGATAAAGCCAGAAATAAATTTAGAAATCACCAAATGATTATGAAGAGATGCCTTGATTGCCATCTGGTAGGAGATAAAGATTACCAATTAGGAGAGCTAGTCCTGAAATGGGACAAGTTGAATGAGGCAAAAGGTAAACACATGAAATTCGAACACTTATGGTTGGGCCCATTTCAAGTTGAGGAGAAAATTGGTCAAGGAACTTACAGGGAGAAATTGAAAAACTCCCTGTTAATGGCCAACATATTAAGAGATACTTCCAGTAGCCACCACATGGCGGTTACCTCATGAGTAGGTTAGAATTCATTTTATTTTGCTGTTAGCCTAGTTATATTTTCGTCCCTTCTATTCTTGTTGTTTCCGCAAAGTTTACTTTCCTTCTGTTTTGAATTTCAGTCATTTTCAGCCAATGGATTTCGGTCCTCCACTCTCGTTTTCACTTTTATAACTCTCCTCAGATTTCCCTAATTCACCACCTTCAGCTTTTGCCTCCCTCATTAACTTGCTGATGAGTCTGCCAATCCTAAATTCATCGTTACCTTGCAGCTCAAACAAACTTTCAATGAGCCTATGAAAACTTGAAAATCAGTTAGGGAATTCAAATCGAAGCCACTCATTAGCATCTATTGGGAACTAGGTAAGATCTATTGATAACCTGCATACCTGGAGCATGTAGGGGCATCTTTATAAAATGAAGAAATGTGTAACCACAACTGGACTGGCATGGCGGAACCCTCCATTTTTAAAAAATCCCACTGAGACCTAGCCTATACTTGCCTGTAAGGTTTGAAGTTATTCTTCATTGGTCCCATCCACCACACTAAGTTTTCCAATACCAATCATCTGCAAGAAAGCCTCCTTTCATGGGCTAAGCTCACTGTCATATGCCCTGTGGAAAATCTAATTGTGCTCTAGTCCTTGTGCCTGAAACTGGAAGGACTTATTTGAAAGAAAATGAAATGTTGATTCCTTGTGCCAATCTGGAAGGATAGGTTGTTTGGGAAGCTGGTTGGAGTAGGGACTGTTGCTGGGCTCAGAGTACCAGTTGACACAGCAAGCCCAACCTTTCTTAAGTGGTTTAAAAACATAGCATGATCCATGACTGCACCCCATTCAATCATACGAAAATATAGCACTGATATTCTTACATAAAGTGAAGATAAACATATCTACATCAAGTTTGATGAGTGATAAAGAGCTAAGGTACACACCTAAACAGGTATTGACAGACCAGTGATGGCACCGAAAGGATTTTTGAAAGTAGAATATATGTAAAGGAAGGTCAACAAATCCCATATTACTACCATTGGAGAATGCCTGTCAAAACCCTATCTGTAAGTTGAAGCTATTTGTCTTTATCCCACCTGAAGCAATTAATGTTGAAGTGGAACCCATGCCTATCCATCTATACAGTTTGCATTTAAGTTTATCTTAACACCCTGATGTTATATTGATCCAAGGTTTATTTGGAAATAGAGATAACCGGTTCGCCCAACAGTTCGTCATTTGTTGTGGCCACAACCACCACCCTCTTAAAACCTACCCTAGTAGCAATTTTGAATGGGTTCCCTAGAAGTTTGATCTTTGAGTTCTCCGAATGATCCGTTTTATCCCATGTATTTTAACTCTTTGTCGAGTCAAATATTCAATTCTTAATGGTTAAGGCCCCCTTAATAAATCTTTGTCATGTGATTCATCTATAACCCTTTCTAGCCCTTCATTCATATCCTTCATCGAGACTTTTTCAACCCTCAAAACCTCCCATCACGTCCTTATTTCTATATCAATGCCTGGATAATAGAAATATTACAGAACATGCATAACTTACCCTTTCTGCTTATCGCAATCAACACTGATACACAACTTGCAACATGATACACCGGACCTGCCGACATTATTAACCATGACACATAGTTATTTCAGGTCGAGAGCCCCTCGCATATCACAATTGGTGGAGTCCAGGGCTTGTATATAAGGCACACTGCGATCTACCGGACTCGTTGGGATCATTAACCACAATATATATATTTTCGGGTCCACTTCCCCCAATCGCAAGTTGCAATCAGTGGAGCCTGGGGCTTATACATAAGGTGCGATACCATATGGCCGACCCAATGATAATTATACGCCTGGGTGCATAATATTTGAAGTCCGGCCTTATGGTCCGACAGCGGGTTTTCCCGTTTTTTCCTGTGTATTCGATAAAATGTTCTGGTCCAGGTTTTCAAAGGAAAATCTGATAGGGGTGATGTTGCATATGATTTCCCATTGTAATGTCTGATTACGACTCGATTGCAGCACAACCTTGGCTGAACCAGTGGCCGATTCTTTCACACTCGCTCCTTTTGATTTCATTACACCTTATCATTTTATAAAGTTTTAATGATGGAAAGAGTTGTTCTTAGGCATTTCTACCATATGTTTCATAATCATAAGGATAATTTTAATTATCTCTATAGGCGAGGAGTAAAAGACGCATGAGCGGATCTGAAAAGTTCATATATGCTGGTGTGTTTTGTTTAAAGATCTGGCCTTAGGTGTTTTCGGTCGGGTTTCCACGCATTTCCTGTGTATTCTGAAAATGAAGTTGTCCCAGGTTTCATCATGAACAGATGACACGCAGTCAGTCTCCTTTTCATTTGCATCTAGTCATTTCCCCAGGAAATGAAGCGTTCCAGGAATTATGCCTTTACATGTCGGCAGTTACACTGACTGTTCTACGTCTGTATATTCTGATTTGTATATTGGAAAGAAAAGGGGAGGTGAAAAGTTAAGGGAAGACCGAGGGTCATTTCCTTCTGCATAAGTAATACCTCCGGAGATGGGAGGAGGACTTTTTTTTTGGAGGGCACAACAACTTTTGATTTATTGTGTGAATAAAGAAGACTGTTTGGGTCAAGACGAAGCTTTTTTTTTTATGTGTTTGGAATCAGGGTGTTGTTTCTGGCATAAATATAAATGTGTTTTGTTTTGTGCATAATTACAACGTTACAGCTTATGATTAGCCTTGGTTATTTGAATGTGATTTTTCATCATAGTTAACTCATGAGCAGTCCCTGGTTTGAAACTATCTTAAACATTAGTTGCAAGTTTATTTGTAGGAATAGGAATGTGCATTCATGTGTGAGCAATTAGATTGCAATTAAGCTTTAATACAACCTTGTTCATCCATGAACTCAGTAATTGATTCATTTGGACTTGGAATCTATGCATGATGTTTAATCTCTTTTGTTATGCTCCTGCAGGATAGATTAGAAAGTTAGGAATAGCATAGGTAGTTAGAATTAGCATATATATGATTTAATACATATTCTAGCAAAATTAAAGCCATTAAGGAATGGAAAATCTCCACATCCATAAAGCATCTATGGGGATTTCTCGGGTTGACAGGGTACTATTGCAAGTTTGTTAAGAATTATGGGAGAATAGCAGCACCTCTAACAACATTTTTGAAGAAAGATGCATTTTCATGGACTCCAGAAGCAACAAAGGCCTTTGAACATCTTAAAGAGGCAATGTGCCAAGCACCGGTCTTAGCTATGTCAGACTTCATAAAAACCTTTATTGTGGAATGTGATGCTTTAGGAATTGGAATTGGTGTTGTTTTAATGCAAGATGAAAGACCCATTTCTTTTGAAAGTCATCCGTCATCCAATCAAAGTAAAGTATTTACAAAAGGCTATTTATGAGAAGGAAATGTTGGCAATAGTACATGAACTTAAGAAATGATGACCCTACCTAATGGGAAGACAGTTCAAGGTAAAAACGAATCATGATAGTCATAAATACTTTTTAGAACAAAGATTATCATCTGAAGAGCAACAAAATTGGGTCACAAATATGTTGGGTTATGACTTTGAAATCATCTACAAAAAAGGGAAGCAAAATGTTGTGGCAAATGCACTCTCAAGAAAGGATGAGGATGTGGAAGCATTGTTGTGCACCATTTCTATTATCGAACCAGATTGGATAAATGAAGCAAGGGATGAATGGAAGAATGATGAAGAAGTGTGGGAATTCATTCAAAAGTTACAACAAGATCCCAATACATCCGATACATTTAGCTGGAAAAATGATTCGATATGGTACAAAGATCACTTATACCTATATAATAATTCTCAACTCAAACAAAATATTGTTATGGAATTGCACACTTCTTCCTTAGGAGGGCACCCAGGATTTTTAAAAGCTTACCACAGGGTTAAGAAGGAATTTTTTTGGGATGGCCTTAAATCGGATATTCAAAATTTTGTGGTGGAATGTTTGGTTTGCCAACAAAATAAAAGAAACAATTAAGACCCCAGGTCTATTACAACCTTTATCAATTGAAAGCCAATGTTGGGAGGAGGTTTCAATGGATTTTATCACAGGTTTACCCAAGTCCGAAGGAAAAAGTGTCATCATGGTGGTAGTTGACAGACTTACCAAGTATGCACACTTTTGTGCAATATCACATCCATTTAAAGCCAGTATACTTTCTACTCCATTTATGGAAACAATTCAAAAGATACATGGAAACTCAAATATTATTGTAAGTGACGGAGATCCCATGTTTACTGGAAATTTTTGAACATAATTGTTTTCTTGTCTCGGTACTCAGTTAGCTCATATCTCATCTTATCATCCTCAATCTGATGGACAAACTGAGATAGTAAACAAATGTTTGGAAGGATATCTTCGTTGCTTTTTATCTGATAAACAAACACAATGGGTCAAATGGTTGCCTGTGGCTCAATGGTGGTATAACACTTCCTTCCATATTGCAGCAAAAATTACCACATTTATCGCACTTTATGGATGCCATCCACTATCCATCACATCATATTTAAGAGAAAATTTTAAGGTTCAAGTAGTGGAACATCACATCGAGCATCAACAACAAGTTCTCCAACTCTTAAAGGATAACCTCACGTTGGCACAGAATAGAATGAAACAATAGGCAAATCAACATCGTAGTGAAACAAATTTTGATGTAGGTGACTGGGTATTCCTATGGCTACAACCATATAAACAAATGTCCCTCAAGAAATCTAAGAAGGATAATAAATTATCACCAAAGTATTATGGTCTGTACAAGGTGTTGCAAAAGATTGGTACTATGGCATACAAATTAGAGATTCCTGCAGCTTCCCGACTACACCCATTTTTCCATGTTTCATGTTTAAGGAAGGTTATAAGTGACAAGCTACTAGTTCAAACAATATTGCCAAAACTTGACGAGGAAGGAAAAATCATATTGGAACTGGAAGGAGTCACAGAAACAAGAACTCGACAGCTATGAAATCGATCAATTTCGGAGTATCTCATGGGAGGATGAGAACTTTATACAGAAGCATCCAGAAGCACTCAAGCATTGAGGACAATGCTTTTCGAAAGGAGAGGGGCATGTAAGGTCCCTACAATACTAGTGATTCCCCTATTACTATTCTCATTGTATCCCTTATTGTTATTATTGTGCCCCTATTGTCCCCATATTGTTATTAGTGTGCCCCACATAAGCCCACTATTGTTATTATTGTGCCCTTATGTTATTACTGTTATGTCATCTTCATTATATTATGACCCCTTAGACTCCTATATATAGAAGGGAGGTTTACTCATTTGTATCATTCGAAGAATTGTTCATTTGTGTAATGTAAAGGAGGTTGCCCCCTTGAAGAGGTTGAATTCTAAGGCGTTGATCTATCTTTTCTATCCTCTTGTGAGTTGGTTTCCTAACAGATGCTGCTACTACCAAAGTTGGTAGCCCTTCTCGAATGGTTGAGCATAGTAGGCTTTCTATTCATGCTAGTCTCACTTGACCTTGCTTTTAACTCTACAAACTCATTTGACAGAGACTTGATGGTGTAGGTCACACTCTCAAGATCAGTTGCTTCCTTCTCCTTGGCCTTACTTACAGAGACCTGAGATTGTTTTCCTATGTCTTTGGAATCCTTTTATGGTTCATGATATGTGATGACTCTAATTGCATGCAAGTCCTTTTCAACTGCGATTTCTTCTTCATAATTTTCAACTAGAGTTTCTTTCACAGTTCTCTTCATGAACTATGCAATTCTTGTTGGTAATGCAGATGTGTAATAATTAATTATGTTGGAGTCACAAGGTTTAGCGTTAGTGGGAAATTTGCTTCGTATTTTCTTAAACCTCTTGTTAGAATATTTCACTTTTTCTTTCTACTCCATCTTAAGATTACCTAGCTCTCTCAATAACATGGTGGAGGTTTTGTCATCAGCGAAATTTTCAAGAAAAATATTTGTAAACCCGTTCCAATTATGGATTGAGTTTGGAGGAAGATTGTGATAACATATAGTTTCTTTGCCATTCAAGGTACATGGAAAAAGTCTACATGCGAACTCAACTTAACGTACCTCTAACATTTGCTAATGTAGGTAGAATTTGTCTAGATGGTACATCACGTCACCACCTTGTCAAGGTCATACTTCGTTAACAAGTTCTCCAGGTGCCTCAACATATTTTGTAAAGGACCTGGCAATTCAACTAGGCCCTCATGCTTCTAGTCTATATCTTGTTCCACCAAATCTTTGTCTCTGTTTTCCTCCCCTTCACCAGAATCTCGTGGATCTTCTTCTTCTTTGTAACTACCTAACCCGTTGGGAGTGTGTCCGAGAATAAAATATCATCTCCTTCACCACCTATTAAAATATGGAGGCTTCTCTGGTTTCTCTACATTTTCTGAACTCCCTCCCAACTCTTCAAGGGTGGAAAGAACCAAATATTGAACTGTTGAATCCACTATCCCAGCCAGAGTGGTCACATTCTTATTTAGAAAATACAAAAGATTGTGTACTCCAACTATCAATCAAATAAATCTTGCAAACTTACGAGTAATAGGATAGACGACCTAGGTCTGATTGTAAAATATATCATTTGTATGTTCAAAACCCGGTTGAGAAGAATCACCAACTTCAGGAATATGAGAAGGGGAGGTGTTGGGAATCTTGTTGCCTTGACTGGAAGAAATAATATTAAGGTGGGTGAGGTTATTAGCCATAAAAATTTGGTTTCCCTCCTTCTAGCACCATAAATGTTGATAGTGTTGGCCCTGCCAAAATTCATGGGGTCTCACCGATATGTGGTTTGAATTAGACCTTACACCAATTGGGATAGGAGCCCCATCTGACATATGGCTCAGTTGCCATTTTCTTAAATATTTTCTTTGGATCTAACTGTCAGTAAGAGAGAGTGATGCACATGTACCCTCAAAAAGTGAGTTTTCCTGGTGAGTTTATTATAGGTGTGTCAAGGTTCTTCTACCACGGAGGGAAAGAAAAGTGAGCCTCTAAAAGAGAGGTAACAGTACCACTCTAGGAGAAACACACATACAGGAAGAATCCATCTAATGTCCGATGGAATAGTCCACAAATATGTTACAGCCATTGTAACTAATACAACACATTCTCAATATGATAAACACTAAAGTAGCTGAAATAGTTCAACTAATTTAGTATAGTTGCAAACAAACATGAATTACAAACATTCATATAATAGTCTTTAAAATATTCATAATCCATGCATGAAGAAATTGTTGGCCATTAGGCTTCATATATTAAGTAAAATTCCACGGACACATGTATACAATGAACAAAACTAGCTCCAATAGTGGAGCATTTGAGCCACTACTTTCTCCCCAAAAGAACTAGATTGTCTCTCTAATGCCTTCTGGGAGGATCCAATGTGAGAAGTGCTTTGATCATACAATGAGGGTGTATATCTAACCAATTGGGTGTTCCTTCACCTCCCTTTTCACTCTTTAACTATCCTCAGGACCATTTGACTTGCTATGACATTTCAAATTTACATGACTCTTCATATTCTATATGTGTTCTTTGGACTTCCAGTTTACAATAATATTTTGAATAGATAATTACATAATCCACAAGAATGATGTGGCATATTGTGACTCATGACATGACATGACATGACACTAGTGACATGGACTGCCTGATGACATGGAAATGTCAAGCCATTATCGCCACTTCTTTTTATGTTTCTTATTGAGTATGCTCTTCTCTTCACCTCCATATGGCTTAGAGGTAAAGAGTCTTCAATGATATCAAGTCTTCAACTGCGGTCCCAAACTAGTGTCCCTTTGCTTTATCTTAACTAAATAACTTGCATAATCAGCTACAAAAATGTCTTCTCACATGTTTCCCTTCTCCATATCCTCCTTCATGAACATATCATGGATGATAGAGTACCTGCATCACCAACTCACTCATGACAGGACGACATTGTCCTGGTAAACTGCTAGTCTAAGATGTTTCATGTTGATCCACTGACTGAGCTGGAACCGCATGGCAAGCTAAGGAAGAGGCTCAATTACTATGAAATTCGATAGCTCAGGCAGTCAAGGGCAAAGCCTGAACCTTGAGACTACAAAATGTAGAGTTAAGGCTAGACTAAGGAAGAAGATTGTGTACTTTGGGAGCTTAGTGAGACGGGCTGAGGGGTTGAGCACTGATTGACCCTACTATGTAGTTATAGAAGGAAAATGAGGCTAGGTGACTTTGTAATTGAGTAGTTGAGGAGTCCAGGGATTGGGCTTCGGGCCTGAGGCTGTCCAATGCTCAGTAGAGGCCAAGTTGAAGGGTTGAATTGCACAGTTTTGTAGGTGAAGATCTGGGCTTAAGCACTGGGATTGTGCAGTGTGTAATCTTGGGAGATAGGAAATGTGAATTTCATAGTGTCAAGAGGCATTTTTTTAGCTATAGGGTTGGAACTGCGCGATGCACAGATCAGGAGGGTGAAGCTAAGTTGCTAGAAAATTTCTCAATTTTGGCTAATTGTGGGATTGATGAAGTTAACGTGAAAAGTGATATGATTTGATTGTGGTCACAAACTTATGAAACTTCAATGCACAACAAGAAAGATCATCCAAGACAAGTAAACAACATATTTCCCATAGTGCGACAACTTTACGATGACTTATGACAAATGTAACACCAAAGATGCACTTTGCGATGATCGTGATGACACTTGTGTGACAATGCTTATAACTTTGGGAATGAGTACAAGAAATGTGTTCATGGTAGGATCAAATCATTTTCACAAATATAAACCCTTGAAAACACTAAAATAATCTTATATACAAGGTGCGACACTTTGTTTGCGAAAAAATGACATTTTGCATCTTACAAAAGCGATCAAAACACTTAGAGAAAACACATGTGATAAATATCAGTATTTGTGATGATAGTATACAAGACCAAGGTAGTCTCCGAAATTTGGTGCAGGCCAAACTTTTGGAGGGTATTGTAGCAGCGAAAATAACTTATCAAATCCTTATATGGGCTATAGCAAGTAGGGTGATCTTAGTTTGAAAGTCTAGTTGGTAATATTCTAAAATTGAATTTGAATCACGTTAATATTGATGATGTAGCTCTATTTGTCAATAAAGTTGGAAAAAATATTGTATATCCTTTTCTTTATGTATATGATATATTAATAGCAAAAAGGGATTTAAGGTGACATATTTGGGACACCTCACTACTACTTGGGAATTGAAGTGACCAACGTTAAAAGTATATATTTCTCTCTCAAAATAAGTGTATTGGAGAATTGTTGAATAGGTTATGGTTGAATGTGGTCCATTATCTTCTTAGATAATAGGTGCATTTGTCAAAATTATCCTAATGATCCTTGTCTAAAACCTAACCTAAAAAATTTCCATTCCTATATGAAATGGGAAGGGGGATAGATAGATATTATGTCTACATAGTTATTGCAGTGGTCAATAACATAGGTAGAAACATTTCTCATAACAATGCTTCTCATATCATCTCTATGACCAACAATAATCAAAGGAAAATAACTTTATTAAAACTAAAAAAAATCATAGGACTTTGTAATATAATCATACATTCCTATGGATACAATATAACAAGGATGCCTTGTGTTCTTGATTCCAACTTCGTGAGATGAAGAGTCCATGGTTTTTCCTTCATCAAAATAAATGATTTGATAGAAAAAGTAGCTTATGATATATGAGTCTAGAGGAATAAAAAACATTATTAAAGTTACCATTATCTAATTAAAATTATTCATTATTTTACAACACCTAAAGAGATATCATCAATAGTAAACATTTATTTAGTTTGAAAATCATCTTAAAGAACTTTAAGAACATAATTTCTTATTTTTAGCCATATATTATGTAGATTCATATTATGTAGATTCTAGGTAAAATTTAAACTCAATAGAATAATTATGCTTTTATGCAATGTAGGAAAAATGAATACAAGAAATATATTTTCCTTTTGATAGAGGAGAAGAACTATTAACAAACTAAAGGTTTTCATCTATAGAAACATAATGAAATTCCATATTCTTACAATAAAAAAATTATGATGACCATATTGGCTATCAAATTAAAATAATATTCATATTTCCATCTTGTAACTCAAATGTCCTATCCTAAACTATTCTCTTATATGTAGAAATTTAACTAAAAAACAATGTAGCCATATGAATCCTTAGAGATACTACAAAATGGGAAAGAACCATAGTAATGAAGACATATAGCTGGTTCCCATTAACACAACATTTACCCGAGGGAAACTAAATGTGTCCAAAAAATAGTGAAATGAATGAGAATTTCGTTCTTCTCAATATTAGTGGGAATAATGAAAAATTCATAGATATAGTTAAATATATTAGAGGTTATGGCCCACTACAACCACATTCAATGTGCTCATTATCCACTACCATTAACTCATACCTCTACACATTTACATATTTTGGTGATCTATTTATAATTGATTAGAAATGGATTTGCATATTTATTAATCTGATGTAGTTGATATGGGGAAACTTGGTATGAATTGAATCTTAGAAGCTAAGTTAACATACCAAAATAAAAAGTGCTCCAATTTGTGATAAAATAAATTGGAATTTCGGGCTCCCTAACCTAGAATATCTTTTCTATAACTTCATATTTCATTTTATAGATTTACAATTTTCTAATAATGCTTAACAAATTAACAAATTAATAGTTGAGTTAATCCTCACAAGTTCAAGTGAGATGCACTTTAGCTCACCCTAAACTACTAAAGGATTTTATAAGACTCATAAACATTTCAAAATGATAATGAAATTATAAAGCTATCCGTAATTCTAAATATCAAAATCCTAGAAGAATGAAGAAATTGCATTTTATAATACTCATAAACATTTCAAAATATAATGAAATTATAAAGCTATCCGTAATTCTAAATATCAAAATCCTAGAAGAATGAAGAAATTGCTTCAGTAGTTTCAGATACTTTTCATGTCCATAGTATGGTATATGGGTTCAAAAGAAATATTAATAAATAAGAGTGAGAAAATTTAGGGGAATATGTTGGATATTTGGAATTTTTTGGATGACTAGTAGATGCAAGTGTGTTGGCAATGATGTCAACAATCATGCTAGCAGATGTGTTGGTCAGTTGGCATTGTCCAACTGTTGGAAAAAATGTTGGCATTGATATGAACCAGATAGCATAGGTGTTTGTGGCTTGATCTTTGAAACTCAGGAGGATTCACATGGTTTCTATAGTTCTTTGTAGAGATTCATCACAGTAGCAAGCTAATTGGAGAAGCCATAAAAATATGACTATGATGGTTGGGAGCCCCAGACTTTGGAGGAGGCTTTTCCTCAAGATATCAGCTTAGATACTCCTGGAGTTGAAATAGTTGGTTAGGGCTTTGAAATATCTCTCCAATAGTATGTGGAACCTTTCAAAATTCCTCCGAAGTGTAGTTTTTTAAGCCGAAGTAAAAGAGATAAGGCAGAAAGAGTGGAAGAGAGTTTGCAGCCATTTTTTAGGAAGCAGATGGTATCAAAGCCTGAATTGGACCTTCTCCAATAAAAATTTCTCAAAAAATGATTTTTAATGGTATGTGGAAGTCCATAACCAATTCCTGGAATCCAAATTTATTGACTGTTGAAGTTATACCTAAGACATGACACGGGGAAGCATATTAGGACCTCAAATTTTAGTCTCGATAGTTTTGGAATGAAGGAATATCAGAACTTCAGAATAGTAGAATATCAGAGGTTGGAACCTTGGAGCAGGTGGATATCAGAATATTGGATTGGGCTTAGAATTTCAGAAGGATTGTCATATCAAAACCTCACATGTTTGGAACCTCAAGATCACAGTACATCAGGACCTAATTTCAACATATCGGAAGTATATTAGGATTTTAGAACCTCAAATCTTCATTAGTCCTTATAATTTGAATTCCTTGAAAGCTTTGACATTTGCGAGGAATAGGAATTAACAAAGAAATTCATTGTGAGACGAAGGGCCTTGATGGGACCCATTCTCTCTCCTCCGATAGGACACATCGTGGTAGTTAATTGGCCCTAAGGAGCTGTAGTGGTAGATGATGTCAACATGATGTGGTTGTATGAAGGACACATGGTAGTCAGATTCGAAAAAATAAGGTGGCCTAATAGGGAAAATCTAAGTGACATGTGTCACCACTATGGAGGCACCACGTGGAGATGATGACGAGAGCATGATGTCATCCAAAAGGTTGGAATTTTGGAGGTCGTAGTTTTCGTAACTACGTTGTATTTAAAATTGGTAGAAGTTTCGATGCCAGGAGGTTCGATATTATCTACAGTTTCTCATAAAGCCCAAAGAACCAAGGGCTTAGAGTGAGACATAGCACCCAAGTGTTATGGAGTATTTTAGAGGAAGGAAGCATCATAACTCATTTATAAATGGTTTAGAAAAAAAAAATACGATGAGCGACACTTTGATGGTAGTTGGTGTGTGGTCATGAGGAAACTGATAGAACCAAGGGCATAGGGAATACCTTAGAACCTAAAGTGATGTTAAGGTGCGTCATGGGATATATTTCAGAGGATGGATATTTTAGAACTCCTATGTAATTAAATTAAGAGGATGTCCCGATAAGGGGAGCTCCGATGTGGTGTTTCTTAGTCGAGGAGTCAAAAGGAACTAAGAGTAGAGAGTAGTCAAAAAAGGAATATTGGTCCCTAACAAGATCTGAAGGCCTTAGCATCTGAAAGCCAAGTTGTTGGTCATAGCTCCAAGTTCCATGTTGTAAAACATGAAAGGGCCAAGAAAAAGGAGCTCGAAACCTCGAGACCTCGTAACATCTTTCTAATACAAGTTATGATGTGGGGAGCCCAGATACTATTGTACATAGGATAATGAAGCCCACCGTTCAAAACACATGGTCCTATTGTGTATGAAGCTAAAAAGGGGCCATGAATAATGGGCTAAAAGTGAATCAAAACCCCACGATTTTGTAATTTTTCTTTTAATAAAAGCTACAAAATGTTGAATCCATTGCAACACAAAGGTTTTTACAGATGGATGAGTCAATAGTTGAATAAACAAGTGCAGGAGAGTTGGTTGCAAAATTAATGGCAACTGCAGAGATCGTTTGGTAAACATAGAAAGGACCACGATTTTGCAGGAATGAGTGTTGGACATTCCTTAAGCTGAAGAAAGCTACGTCTAATATCATGTGCATGTCTCAGAAATTGAATGAAGAACAAAGAGGTCATGCTAAAGTAGATTCAAGCTCATAGAGCCATGAATAAGCATGGAGAGACTCATTGAGTGCATAGTTGGGCTGAGGATTTTTTTCTTAGTATGAAGAAGTAATCAGATACCCATTCTCAGTGGTTATTGGAGTACCAATGGCCTAGTTAGATGCAACATTAGAATGGAGAGACATGTAAAGCTACAGTTGTGCAGTGTGGATACAGGATAGTAGATGCAACATTGTGTAGAGTGCATCAAATGAACAAAACCAATGATTTCCATTGCTCAATATGGGGAAATGTAGTAGTTTTGTGTGGATAACTCCAGGCTGAGAAAGTGCTACTGTGTGTGAGGCCAAGTGAGCCTATTCTGCTGAGTGAAAGGTTGAGAGCACCTAAGCAGTGTAAAGTGACCCCGAAATAGGTATTTCTCATGTGAAGAGAAAGAAAAAAAGTGAGCCAGTGTTATGGTGTGTACGGCTAAGAGGGCTTGTTGAATAACTGAGTCTGAGAGAATACTTTATGCAGTTGAAGAGGAGAGTATAGAGAGGACTGCATGGGCTATGTGTGTTGGTGAATGCTGTGAATGGAACAACGAGTTGTTGTAGAGTGTGCAAAGGTCTAAGAACAAAGAGTGTTGAGTGGGTCAAGGACTGAAGAGAACATAGATGATATCAGGAAAGGTGGCTGCCAATAATAGTGAGCATTGAGTTCCTATTTGAGTGTGGGTTGGAGCCTGCATACAGGAAGTTGGTGCTTCCATCTCTACTAGGCTCTTGGGAAGGCTTGGGGGTTGGTTCATCTTGAAAGTTGGTGCTTGTCTAAATCTAAGGAGTTGCAAGTTTGTTCTTGTAACAAATTAGTTAAGTTGGTGCTTCACATGGTGCTTATGATAAGATGGATATGTTTCTACAAAAGGAGGGATTTGGTGCTTCTTGCTAGTGGGTGGTAGCAAACAATCAAAGGGAGTAGGTGCTTTCTGTGAGTGGTGGCTCACAAAACAGATTGATGAAATAGAGTAGGTTCTCTCATTTTACGGCAATAACAACAAAAATCTTTGCTAGTTTTTTCCCGGAAGGGTTTCCACATAAAACCTTGTGTCTCATGTGTATGATGCTCATGGTGTGTGCTTGTATGTTAATTTCATATTGGTGGCACATGATATGTTATTATTGGTTATATGGATGGTTTACAAGTTTAAATAATAAAAGTAAATTGGCATAAAAACTTAAAAATTAGCCTTAATATTGATTCACCCCCCTCTCAGTATTAACAATGTTTCCAACAACTGGTATCAGAACCTAGTTCCTTCAGGAATAGCTTAATCACTAGAAGGTAGAGCAAAGGGCAATAATTGCTACTCGAGTTTGGATAATCAAAGAAGGAGTTCAATTTTTAAATCGATTAGATTATGAGCTCTGGAAATTCAAAGTGAAAGCCTAGTTGATGATAGTCAATGAAGACATTTGGATGTCTGTGCTATATAGAGAGACGAATGAGTTAAAAATAGAAGCCAAGGAAATCATCATGCAAGGGTTGTCTAAGCTAGATGTTGATAAAGTGAGGCATTGGGAGTGAGAAAAGGAAATGCTAGACAGATTGCAATGTTTATATGGAGGAAAAAGGTACAGAACTCAACAGGAGGTCGAAGAACCTTGTTAGTTAAGCAATGAACCTGAATATGTGAAGGTTATTGATAATGAGAAGAAGATAAGGAAGAAGAAAACAAAGGAATCTCAAAGGAAATATGCTCAAAATATTGAATATCCTTCTTCTAGTAAGGAAGTTGTTGCTCATCATTCTCAAGAGGATGATTAAGACTCTGAAGAGAGACTATGCTGCTCTGAAGGTAAGTTATTGTTTTATGATAATTTTAAAGAGAAAGGTGATTTAGACATTAGATGTACATATTCCTTTTCTAAAGACAAAGATTGTCATACATCTATTTTTTGTGAAGAAAGACCTGAATTTGTAGAAATAGCCAATGATGGTACCTCGGGGGAAGAAGAGAGATCTTAGGTTTGCTCATCCATAGGAGAAAATGACAATACCTCAAGTAGTGATGAAGAAAGGACAACCCTTAAACCTGTGGAAGACTCCATGGAAATAGGGATGGATTTAGATGTCTATGGTAACTCTGTTATGACCTCTGATAGCGAAGAAATGGATCTAGACGAAAGGATCTATTTGAGAAAGAATTTGATCCCTACTCTAAAATAGATCAGGGAGTTATCAGAAGCATATCTCAAGAAAAAAGAGTAGTTGCACGAGTATGAGCTTGAGAATGAGAAGTTGAGCAAAACAATAGTTGATCTAAATGATCAACAAGAAGTGGCTAGCAGATTGAATGAAAGGCTAACCATTAAGCTAGATGAAAGAGATGCTTACTATGAGAGACTACAAAGTGAAGTAGTATCATAAACACATGACTTAGAAAATCCTGATAAAGAGATGTCTCAATATCAAGATATTGAGTGAAGCACAAAGACCTTGGATGAGATGTTTGCTAAGTAGAGGTCCCCACTCATCTGGATGGTTTTGGATTCAAAGAATAAACTAGCTCCATTAAGGCAAAGGCTGAAGGGTCGAATTCCCAGGTAAAGGGAGTTCAAGATTCCAACAACAACAAAGGAAAAGAGGTTGGCGGACAGCAGCAATAGCAAGGAAAGAAAATATAATAAGAGAAGAAAAGGAAGCAACAAAATGATAAGAAGGAGTAGTGAGGAGAGAAACAGAAAGAAAGGATACCAGGAAATAATTATAACTACCATGAAAGTCACATGAAGAACCAACAAATGTCGTTTACTCCTCAAGGAAGAAAACCTCAAAGAAAAGGTATCCTCAGTCCTCAAAAGCCTTTCTATGGCTATTATTTTTCTTAAAATAATTTTGGACACAAAGCCATGCAATGTAGATGGCATGGAAGAAAACAAGAAGTGTTGGGTATTGACAACCCAAGAATACATAAAGAGGCTAGGAGAAGGCATGTTGACAATGATAGGAGTTTTGATAAGAGTGTTCTCAAGAATAGTAACTCCTCTACCCCATTTTTAAGCCATATTAAAAGCTACAGTTGTGGAAATACTAGGCATAAGAGAGAAATATGTAGATATGAGATGAAATGGCATGCTTCTCAGCATATGCACACAAATGTAGCATCTTGAGATTTGAAGACAAGAAGAAACAATGGAGTTGGGAAATACAGGATTGTCTTCAATGCTTTGTGTCAAAAGAGAAAGTAGAAAAGAGGAGGAAGAAATTAAAATAATGATCCTCCTACTCTTGTAGCAAACCTAATTGTAAGGTGAAAAGGGAGCAAGAGGATTTGGGTGAAGAAAGAGGAGTTGAAGGAGGTGTGTCCTCTAGTGGTGCGCAACCAAGAGAAAGCCCAAAGATGGGAAAAGAAGAATATAGAAAACAATGATTCTGTTAGTACTCAACTATTGAAGGTCTAGAGGAAGAAGAAGGATGGTTTTTTTAGAGGGAATAGACCCTTTGTTTTTCTTTAGTAAAGGAAAAGAATGGCCTCAAGGGAGGGCGAATAAGTCAGATGCAGGAAGCTAGAAGGAAAAGATATAAAATTCTTTCTGATTGTTGAAGGTATGGTCGAGTCCCCTTATTGATTACGGTAATGTATGTGTTTATTTCAAATGTATCGGTATTTAAACAGAGAGGAGGATCACAACTAGCATGGAGAGTACACAACAATATCTTATGTTGTGGGAAGAAGACGATGGGCTGTAGCAGAAGTGTGGAATGACAGGAATCCCATTGTCAAATTAGGTCCACGGGATCAGTCCCCACATAGAAGCAAGGAAGCAAATGTAGAATATCGAAGAGATTTAGCTCAAGAAGAGCTTCTTTCATAGCAGTAGTAGGCAAATAGTCTATCTTAGGAAGTAAGATTGTAGTGTAAATGAATGGTTTTCACCTTGGGTGGAATTCCCTTTTCTCATTTTAGTTGTGAATGTGATTTTTCCTAGTAGTCTTGCATTCATAAATCAGAATGGATATAAGCTTCCACGTCTCTTAACCTTCAATTGGTATCCCTATGTAAATTGTTGGTTTGGGTTCATATGGAGAAACCTTTTGTGAAAATGGGCATTTGTTTTTTAGAAAGAGCTATCAAAATTTCACTGGTACTGTTATCACTCTGATAATTCTTTTGAAGTAAAAAGAAAGAAGAACCAAAGGTAACCACAAACCACTTTTGGAGATCAGGACATAGCCTTCTTGATGATCAGAGAGGGCTCTCTCTTTAAAATTTAACTTTGTTTTAGTTAAGATGTTTTTAGGCTAGCTATGATTGTTCAAGGGGTTTTTTATTTGTATTTGAGATTGGGTGGTGGGATCTGATTAGACAAATGGATAGAATGATGTCTTTTAGACCATTGGGCTATGGAGTCAAACAATAAAGAAGAAGAATTGGATTAACTCACTAAAGGGAACATTCAAATGGTAAGATAACAAAGTGTTTTTCAGATCTTTGAGACAGAGGGGTGAAAGAGTTTCACTTAGGCTGAGAGAGTAGTTAACGATTCTCAGACCTGGATAATGAATGAGGAATGAAGGGGTAATCAAGATCAAAGGGAAATTAAGAATCCTTTAATCTAGATATTCAAGAATTCAATCTAAACCAAAGATCAAATAACAATTCTTTAATTTAAATATCAGAAGAAAAAATTTAAATGCATAAATGTTAATACAGAGTGTAATTAAACAAGTTCTGAAGTATTATTCCAGTTATAACATTTAGATTTGGAAAAAACATTAAAGATTATGAATAACTTGAGAAAAATGACAACACATGAGAATACTTGTCTAAAATTTTCTTAACACATGAATCCTTTGAAACGCCTAATCTTTAATCATCAATCTAGCTTGCTGACTCAAAAAATGATACAATAACCCTCTGGGTTTTCTAATCAAAAAGTCTATAGAAATGTCTAGTAGAGTCCACCCTACATACTTCTAATTATGAAGTATTTATACAATAGTTTATTACAAAATATCTCAAACTAATTTGAGATTTAATCTTGGAAAGAAAAATATGTCCTTGCCAGAAGATAGAGACAACTATTGAACTGTTTCATGTTGTCCCTTTTATTTTGGTTGTGTTAGCTATTATGCTTCGATTTTTAGCCCTTTATGCTGCTTTGTTATTTGATCTTTCACGCTGGATGCTTCATTTACTTTAGCCTTTCATGTGATAAACTTTGACTCTGACACACTTTGACTCTGCTAATCTGTCAACATCCTTTTACCATGTTGTTTTACTTTTATTGTACATCAACCATTTTGCTACATATTTCCATAGTAAATCAGTTAATTTCTCCCATGTTTCAGCATCAGGTATTTGGATTTTTAGCATCCTCCTATATGTTTCATCTGCCTATGTGTATTTAGAAAAAGTGGCCTTATTGATAGACAAGTGTCTTACCTCATGCTGGAGGTAAAATAACTTTTAAAATGTTTGGTAGAGTACTTTGCATGTTTACCACTAATGGACTAGGTAATCCATTTTCTCTCAAAATCTATAACTTAGCCATAAATCTGTCAATGGCTAGCTGCATATTCTGACAATTTTCCTCCAAGTTTTGCATTAAGTTCCTCTTGGAGAGGACCTTTCTGACCTCCAAAATTGTCTCTGTTCTATCCACTATTTCCAATTCGTAAAGCTCATACTTATTCTTACTATTAAGGAATTGGATAATTCTAGCAGCCTCTTCTAGCATTTGTCCCAATTCTGCTTTTACTTTCTGGATGGCCTCTCCAGCCAGCTTTATCAAATCTATTTTCTCAAAAATTACCTAAATAGATGGCCAAATATCATTGACAGAATAACAATGATATTGACCAATAGTTGTTCCTTAGCCTGCCCAAGGGGTTCTTTCAGTGTTAAGTCCTTTTCCAGGGCTTTCAATATTTCACTCATCCCGGTAGCCTTTTGTACTTCTTTGTGCATGATCTTGGCAAGCTTGTAATCAGTTTCCAAGGTTGTCACTTTCTCTTTGAGCTTATTCATCTTTGTGGTTTGTATGGAAATTTCTTCCATATCTTTAACCAAACTTGCTTCTTCTTCACCCGATGTACCTGTTGTTGATGTAGATGTTGTAGAAAATGGTTGTGTTGTGGCCATTGGAGCTATGGGAGCCAATGACGCTGCCAATGTGGAAGGAACAACCATGGTAACTGTTGGGATGACATTCACCGAGGTAGTGCCAAGATTAGTTTGTTTTAATTGGATTAAGTTGTCCAATTCATTTTTTTCCCCCCTCAACTGATCATTTAGTTTAAGGACTAAGTCCATCAACTCTTCATGCCTTGTTTGGCTTCCCAATACTTCCTGTGTCTACGGATGATGTAGTTGAGGCATCTTCAACTGCTTCTTGAGTGTTGCAATGTCATCATTCGTTTTGATTAATTGTTCAGTAGCCTTGATGTCTTTGGGGTCATGTCCCAATTCAATTACAAAGTCTTCCAAAGACTTGATTCTGGTGTCTTTGGCCTATGAGGAGGACCTTTCCAACTGATACTGGGTTGAAATGTTATTGAGTGAATTCTGCAACTGATGAGCAGCTATGGCTTTTCCTGTAAGGGTGGAGTAAATCATTTCTCCAGCTTGCTTGTGAAATTCAATCTGGTCAATGGGATGAATATCCCTTGCCAATACTTCAAAGTCTATCTTCTTGAAATCTCTTGATGTTCTTGCTTGTTGTATAGTTGTCTTTATGCAAGACATTTGCATCTTTCCTTCCTTGATGTCAAAAGCTGACATCAACCTACTTTGATTAGGAGGTGTAAGTTTGAGATACTGTGCAAAGGATTGTGCCTTCAGCTTCTCATTTCTCATTTGAATTTCCTTGAACCCGTCCTTAACGTCCCTCTTTCTATCAGCAGACTTACTGAGTGAGGAGACTTCTACACTGAGCTGCCTTTCTAAAATTTGAGTTTTTGATGTAGATGGCTCCTTTGTTTCTCAAGATGGAGTTGTGCCTTTGCTCATGTCTAACTCAGTATCAGTTATCTCTACTGAGCCTTCTGTGTCTTTCCGTTCTAAAACAGGATTGAGCCTAGGCCTTTTTATCTTATTAGCTTCATACTATACATTGGATATACCTAAGCTAGAGGCTCCCTCTCTGTTCCTTTTGGGATTCTTTTCCTCATTTTTAGGAGACTGCAAAATAGTAGGGGTGCTCATGGTTCCTTCTTGATCTAGTACCTGTAGGAATGAGCTTTCATCAAATTGTTTCTCTAGATCAAGCAAGGTATTTTCAACATCTACCTTTGTACTATCCCTGTCTATGAGAGTGTTTTCCAACCACTCAGATTGGTTGGCATATCTTTCTATTTCTGGTATAGGGTGATGAATGTAAGGTCCCAATTTGGCCTTTTGTCTTAGTTTGGTCATAAACCCTTGAGGGTCATACCTCCACATGAAACTGTTCTGAAACTTCATTTGTTGCAGAATTTGATATGCTTCCTCTCCTGCCTCTCTAGAATTGAAAATAAAAGGGCCTAACTGATTTTTGACCTTGAACTGAGTCCTTTTCTTGGCTGAGACAAAGTTGATATTATCAGAGTTCATTATCTGCCTATAATATTCCAGAGCAAATAACCTCATGGGGAGGTATTTGGGCAGTTTGTATGGGGCAAGTTGGCAACCATAAATTCTTATTTCGGTGTGATTTTGGTCAAGTTACCAATCTCCAACCTTAATTTTCTTGGAAAATTAGAGCACTCTTTTGATTTCTTGACTTATTTTGGGTGGAGGGCTTCCTGTCAGCATGGTCATGATTGGATGGACAAAAGAGTCAATGAAGTCTGTGTAGGTGTATGGTGATGAATGCCTGTGGAATAGTGGTGTCTAAAATATAATAGACATGGGCTGGCCTTTAGTATCTAGCTTCTAGATGGTGAAGGGAAATCTATCTGAATGCAATACAAAAACATGTGGTAAAGTATAGACGAGTACTTGAATACTCTCTCATTGTGCATTCTGGTAAATTGTTCGTGCATCCTTTCAGATATAAACTGAGCATAATTGTAAAAAGTAGCAGGAGGATTTCCTGTGGTGAAAATGGACATGAAGGCTAGGATGAGCTCATCAACGAATTCATCTGTGGTATAGCATAGAATACATGATATCATGGTTACAATTTTCTTGCCCTTTTCAGAGAAAATGGCAGAAACATATGGAGGGCATCTGTAGGAATGTGCTGCTCCTCTACAATGAAAGTTTGGAATATTTGGCCTAGTCTAGATGGACTCAATTTGGTGTACTGTCCTAAAAAATTCCCCATAGAGAGTGGGGTCAGGTTTGCACCTGGTTGGACTTGCAACATCTCATTGATTCACTTAGCTATAATAGTAAACAAGACTTTTTGGTTTGGGGACATTATAGCTCTCTAGCTAGGAATGTAACAGGCATGGCACATATGGACAATATCAGGAAAGACATGTACTTGTGGAAACTGGTATTTGGGCAAATTGGAGTCCCAAAGGCAAATGTCATCATTATGGTTTAGATATATGTACTTACTCAAACAATGAATTTTGAGCAAGAGTGTATAGGCACTTTTGTCTTTGATTTGAAAATCCCTGTCCACCATGGGAAGGTGGTAAAGGTCCAAATGGGGGGTTGTCACTGGTTTGACATCCATGGCAATGGGGGAAGCCATAATTTAGTTCTTGTGGATTTGAATTTGACAATACAGGTTTATATCAGAGGTTTGAAGGTAATTTGGAAGCTTTTAGAAGGGTTTGGGCACACACTTTAATTTTAAAGTAATTTCAATTAATTTTACTTAATTAAAACACTTTAAAGGATGAACATTTTCAAATTGAAAGGGTGTCTAGTAATTTCTCTTCAAATACCTCGATTTTGGGTGAATTAACTTCAAATTTGGTGTTCGCGACAACTGAAGAAGTTTGAATGGGCTCTCGTATGGATGGAGAGCTTGATTGGGGTCTCTGCAACTTCTTCAGGAGTAAAATTGAGGTCAATCGGTGATTTAAGTGTTTGATGGTATCACAATGGTTTGCAAAGGTTTTACACAGAAATTGATCAAAATAGGCCCGAATAGGGCTTCTCGGCCTTTTTATTAAACAACGGTCACTTTTTGGCAGGGAAATTACAAATGAATAGTGGGTGGTTTTTCGAGTTGGACGGGGAGGTGGTTTCCCAAGCCATCGCACCACTTTTATGGAGTAGGCAGTATTTTGGCGAGCTCACCCGATCTATCTTAGTGCTTGACACGTAGCAGATGGGGGCCCATGCAATACAAATTTATCGGGTGGGTAAAGGTCGGATATCGAGTGAACCTGATATGGCTGTGAACCGTTGGATTCGGGTGATTACGTTCAGACGACAGTTGGGTGACAAAATAGCACGAATGAAATGGGCAAAGTTTTTAGAGGGGCCGGGGCTTTAATCCATGGTAGTTTGAGATTATTTAAAAGTTAAACATGGGATTAAATGATTGGATGGGGTTAAGGAAGAGATTATCTTAACTTTATCAAGAAGTGTTGAGTTAAGAGGGTTTTGTTGGGGGTATGGGATAAAAGTATAGTTTATAATTAAACTAACGGTTAGGTTATTAAATACGGGATTTATTTATATATGGGAAAAGGTATCTGAGGAGCTATATTATTAAGTTAAAAATTAATATTAAATGAAATGAGTGGAGTGAACATACTACAAAGCATAATATAATATTTGTGCATTTTCTTCACATACACTTATACTTACGATAAAATATTTTTGTGGGTATTTTGAATGAAATGGAATTTATCATGGAGTTGTTTAATTTTCATAGGAAAATGGAGTTTAACCTTAGGGAAAGGGGTTTTATTAGGGTAATGAGGGGAAATGACTTTCATGAAGGGAATTCTAACACTTGATGTCCATAAGTCATTAAGCCGAGGGTCTGATCCCACCAAAAGTCAGAGAAATGCTCTGAGCCTTTATGACTTGAAGGATTTTTAGTACTAGAACATACTTGTGGATGGGGAAATTAGTAAGTATAGGGATGAAATGAATGAGGGGGAGTTAATTAAATCAACTTGTAAACCATTGTTTTTGCTTTCTTAACTACTCATGCACATTGAAAGATATGATTAAGCATGATAAATGTGCTTTTGTCCAATCAACTTTATACTTCAGCAACCTTTCTTCTACTTACCCATTACTTACCCTAACATTTTTTCTTCATTTATTTGGGTGCATTTAGACTAGCAGACCCTTATCATTCTTTTTTCTTTTATAAATTAAACTATCTAATTCTAACCTTATATCTTCCAAGGGCTCAGATTAAACTGATGAGCTCCTTTTATTTTCTCTACCTATCTAATGATCTACTAAGATTAAGCTGTTTGGTCAAATTTTATTCTTTAACTATAAACATAAAATTGAAAGTATGAAATAGTCAAGATTAATCAGTTTGAATACCATGGGTTGTGGCACGTATGACAAGCTACACACAACCATTATTTAAGACAGTAAAGTAGTAAAATAGTAGTGGAATTTAGACTTGCACACTTTCATGATATGTTTTCATGTTTGGGGTTCATATATTTTCATATTTTGATATTTTATTATTCTTTTTGTCCTTTTATATTTCTTTTAGGACATACTCTTTTTTTACATTTTTTAATTTTTAATATGGAAAACATTTGAAGAAAGCAAAGGAATGTAAAATATTACAAGGCTTAACCTTAGCCAATTCAAAATTATGAATCCTATCACTATAGGACTCTAACAGTGGCTCCACCTTGGGATGGAATTTCTTAGTGAAATGTTAAGAACTCTAAAGATAAGTAGCCTTTGAATTGTTGCTGAAGTTACCTTACAAAGTGTCCTTTTGTGAATCTACATTATTGATACTTATGACAATAAATCTTTCAAAGCTTAGGGCCTTCTCTCTAGGCTTCAACTTCAAAGGATTACCATCTAATCCTATCTGCGCTCTGCAATGTTATGTACAATGATGCAAAGTAAAATGAACTATTGTAAGTTAGTGGAAAAGTAATGCTTCAACATCCTACCATTAACAGGTCCTCCTGGTAGATTTGATCCATCTATGTTTCTCAAGGAAAAGGCATTGTTACCTCTGTAGCCATAAATGACATAAGGCCCCTGACATAGAAAATCAAATTTTCCATGGTTGCCTTTGTCTTCTCTCCTTCAATCTCACTTAAGGACCTTGTCTCCTATGTGAAAATTATCTGCTTTAGACTTTTTATCAAACACTTTCTTAGCATTGTCCTGGATTACCTGTGGTTTTACATATACTTCTTCTCTGGTCTGTTGCAGGTGTATGGTTTGATTTATTCTCCTCTGAATATCATTTGGTTCCACCTATAATTCCTGGAGGATTTTCATGACTGGCACTCCCAAGGATGATGGGAAAACTACATCCATCCCATAAACTAGTTGATAGGGTGATGTTCCAATGGACTTATTAGTAGTCAGTCTATTTTCCCATAAGGCATTGACTAACTTCTTATTCCATGTCCTTTTATTATCCTCCAGTAACGTTTTGATAATATTGACCAAAATTTTGTTGGATGACTCTCCTAGTCCATTACCTTGAGGGTAATAGGCTCTAGAATGACCAAGGGTGATATGGTATTTGTTACATAAATCTATCATTCTTTTGGATTTAAAGGTTGCTACATTATCAGTGATGAGCTTCTAGGGACATCCAAATCTTGAAAGGATATTACTCTCTAGGAATGTGATTATGACAGTGTATGTGGCTTTCCTAGAAGGTATGGCCTCTATCCATTTGGTAAAATAGTATGTGGCTGTCAGAATCCACTTATGCTGAGCGGAAGAGGCTGGGTGTATTTCTCCAATGAATTATAACCCCTGTTGTTGAAATGGCATCTCAGTGGAAATATGTTTAAGAGGCAAGGGTAAAAGTTTCCTCTTTCCCTCAAAAATCTGGCATTTATGATAGGAGGTCACATGTTTTTTAGCATCTGTAAACAAAGTAGACCAATAAAAATGAACCCTCAGAATCTTATCAGCAGTACTCTTCCAGTACACATGTCCTTTACAATCCCTTGCATGAAACTCTTGTAAAACCTTGTCAGCTTCATCCTAATAAACGTGTTAAAAGAATACCACTACTTTCCTTCCAAAATAGTGCATTATCTACAACAAAATATGTTAATGGCTTCATTTTTAAGAGTCTAGCTTTAGTTCTTGTCAATCTGGGAGGAGCTTGTAAGTTTAGTAATACAAATCTAATATCTTCATACCATGGTGAATCAGTAAAAGTTTCATTGATCTTTGGAGTCTCCATCTCCTCCTGGTCATCAAGGGCACTAATGAAGTTGATACCAAGGACCTGACAGTTCGATTCAACCATGAGTTTGGCTAAGCGTTAGCCTTTTATGAGCTTGGTGGGTTTTATCTCTATGTCATATTACAATATTGTGGAAATCCATTTGCCTCTTTTTTCCTTCATGCCCATTTTGAGTCAAAATGTCCATAACTATAGAGTTTCGAAATAAGCAATAATATGAGAGTATAGAATGTATACTCTGAAATCTTTGATAGCGTTAACCAAAGAAAAAGCCTCTTTTTCCATGATATTGTATTTGAGTGTGGCATATCTTAAGGACTTACTAAAGAATGTTATTGGCTGTTCATATCCTTAATTATTCTTTTGTAGCAAGATAGCTGCAATGGTGTGTTCTGAAGCAAAAGAAAAAATAATAAAATCTTTCTTAAAGTCAGGACTAATAAGGACTGGAGTTTTGGTTAATGCTTCCTTAATAGTTTCAAAGGATTGTTTGGCCTCCAATGCCCATTTAATTGTTGAGTCCTTTCTTATCATGTTATTTAATTCCTTAATTAATTCTGCTAGATTTGAGATGAATCTCGTAAGAAAATTAATCTTACATATAAATGATTTTAGCTCTTTTATGTTTCAGGGATGGGAAATGGTCAAAATGGCTTCTATTCTAGTAGGGTCTATCCTAATCCCATCTTTAGATATGATGTGTCCTAACATCTTTCCCTCTTCTAGACCGAAAATTGTCTTTTTAGGATTTAAAGAAATCCCAAATTTCCTGCATTTGATAAATACTCTTCTAAGGTGGTCTAAGTATTGATTGTCATATTTAGAGAAGACTGTGATGTCATCCTACTATAATACTAAGAAATCATGGATTTCCTTGGAAAAAGCTATATGCATAGCTCTTTGAAATGTGGCACCCGCATTCATTAATCCAAAGGGCATCTTCAAGTACATGAAGGTACCCCAACGAGTAGTAAACACAGTTTTGGCTTGGTCCTCAAGTTGGACTAATATCTAGTTATACCCAGAGAATCCACCTAACAGAGAAATCCTAGATGAGCCCACCACCCTTTGCAATATATGGTCCATTTTTGGTAAGGGGTAGTTGTCTTTTAAAGATACCTTGTTTAAGTTTCTAAAATCTACACAGAGTCTAATTTCACCTGTCTTTTTCCTAGTTGTAACTATGTTTGAAATCCAGTCTGAGTATCTAATGGGGGCTATTATTTGGGCATCAAACATTCTTTTAACCTCTTTTTCTATGGATGGCATAAGAACTGGGTTTATCCTTCTAAGTTTCTATTTGAAAGTTTTATGATCTTCTTTCAGAGGTATTTTGTGTTGGATTATGTTGGTGTCATAAGCTTTTAGGTCTTCATAGCTCCAGGCAAATACATCCTGAAACTCCTTAAACTAATTTATATATTTGACCTTTTCCTCTTGGGGTAAGGCTTTATATATATTGATGAGTTTTGGTTTATCCTCAGTTCCTATGTTAACCTCTTCTATGTCAGCTCTCAGAGGTTCCATTTTAGGTTTCCTAGCTACATCATTAGATTCAAACAAATCCTCTAAAGGTACTAATCCTTTAGGTAAAAAATTATTTTTCAAATTAAGAATCTATGGATCATCATCCATTATTTCATCTATCTCTACATTCTCTAAACTATCTATTTCTACACTAGTAAATTTATTTGGTTTGGATATATCAAAAATATTTACATCTAAGCTACATTCTATATTATTATCTATTGTACAGTCATTATCTATCTTACAATTATGAAATCCCCCTTCATTGTTCATGAAATCGTAGATCTGTGAATCCTGGGAGAAAATCTACCAATACTTGAGGTTGTCTAGTATAACAGGCCTATGTGTGACCTCTGCAGGGTACTGGTGGTTTGGTTGAAATGGAAATTTACAAGTACTAGCAAAGGTAGCCAGACTGTGGGCCTGCATGTTTTGTTTTCTAGGAATGGCAGCAAAGCTTGATTCTAGGAGGTATTTGATCAAGTAAAAAATAGTATCCCTATATCTACCAAGCCTAGGTTTGTTGACAGAATATTCACCACTAATCTATTCGATAATTAGCTCTGAGTCTCCCATGATGGAAATTCTTTTGGTTCACAATTTCCTAACTAATTGTAACCCTAGAATCAGGGCTTCATATTCGGCCATGTTATTGGTACATTTGAAGTTCAATATGAAAGCATGTGCTTCAGCATGGTTATTTTCCATATTATGGATCCACACTCCTGCACCAACCCCTAACCTATTTACAAAGCCATCAAAGTCTAAATGCCAAAGTGACTCATGGAATATATTCTCACTGTCAGTTTTTTTGTACTTAATGTCTTTGGCTGTAATTTCCTTTTTATCAGTTTCTGCATTGTATAAGATGAAAGAGTCCATATCTGAATGCATGAAGTATATGGGAAAGTTTTATGGATTTTCCTCACTATTGACCATGTACTTCATTAAGGTCTCGCTATATAATTTTCTTGGTTGGCCAAAATGGATATGGTGGTGTAAGACATATCCAACTGCAAAGATCCCTACAATTTTTCTCCCCATGAACAAGAGAGTAGCATTCCATATTTTGGTGGGATGTTTGCAACTACAATGTCCATCAGAATGCGCTTTGTAGGGAACTGGACAAGATTCACACATAATTCTTTGATTAGACCAAGGAATTTAACCTGGCTAGAGTCAAAAGAAAATAAATCCTTATAAGGCTTGGTAATGTCTAGGTTCAGTCTTTCCATTATTTCCTTTGGCATGAGATTGTGGGATGCTCCTGAGTCCAACATAGCATTATGCAAAATTTTATCATGAATGTTTAGGTTGATGTAAAAAGGAGGAACTCCCCCTTGCTAATGAATTCCATTGGCCTCAGGGCCAAACAACAATTCAGGCTGGTCATCATTCAAATTAACAGAATCCTCTCCCTCTCCTATGTTCAAAGTCTCAGTTATCTGTGACCTATAAGATTCATTCTTTACCAATTCGGTCAAAGGAACTAATATCTTTAATTTAGCTATTTCATTTTTAATGTTGAAAGGGAGCTGAGGTTTGTTTGTTTGATTCAGATCTTCCTTAATGTGTGCAGTTTGAGTGTCTTTATTCTGTTTCTTAGTGGTAGGTATCTCAGTTTGTGTTTCTACTGTCTTGTCTTGATTTCTTTTATCTTGATTGTTTTCAATGATTATCTCTGTTTGGGTTTCAGTGGAGGTTATATCTATAATCCTAGGGGTTGAAGTCTCCAGTGTTCCCCTAGGGAGAATTTACAACATCTTGTTAACTGCAGCTTCTTTTATTATCTTAGTCTGTGTTTGGATGGATCTTTTAATGGGAGTTTCGTTATTCTTCTTACTTCTCAAGCTATATTTTTTATGTACCTCATATATAGCTGACTCATATCCCTTTTTAAATCAAAATATTCACTAGATTGTTACTTTAATTGTTGAAGCATATATAAATCCTATTCTTCTTAAGTAAGAAAAACAGTGTCTTCCTTTGTGGTTTCCAGTAAGTTAATCTAGGTATCATCCTTTTCTTCTTGGTTTTGTGAATCCTTAACATAGTTTTCTTTGAAGAGGGGTCTAATCTGTTGGTCTGGTGTAGCATTTTTTGCAGTATTAGGGTTCTTCCTAAAATTTGGGTTTCTTATTGGGGGTTGTTGTTGTTGATTCTTGATCCAAATTGGATCCATAAACAACTGCCATAGAACCATGACTGCATCGGGATGAAAAAAATCCTTGAAGAATCCAAAACAGCAATCGAAAACACCCTGAACTAGTGGCCATGGAAGCCGGTGCAAAATGATGAGGACCTCGATCAAAGCACGCTGACTGAGGCCCATGGAGACTGCACAGGAGGAAGAAGTAGCCCCTGGGAGCCCCGAATTGGGAAAAGGAGCTGATTTTCGATGCGTGTTAGCGCTAACGCGCATCGCTGGGCAAACAGGGCTGAAATGGTAAAGCCTAAAGCACTCGGTCACATTGCAGCCAGAGGACCATGGGTGAAGAAACGAAAAGTCCCATCATAGGAAGGTGGGGCCGACAACTTGGAAACTGGCGGTTTGATCGGGGTGCCCTTGAACGGTAAGCAGTTTTGGAGAAAATGGAGTGATCACACTCAGCAATCGATGCGTGGCAGTGGAGGTGAGAGAAAAACCGCCGTGATCGCGCATTATCGGTCGACCAAGTCAATCGCACTCGACGTGCATATGACGTTGGATCTGGAGGAGTCCAAATCGGACAGCTGTGATTGCGTCTAATAGACAGAGCGGAATTGACAGGGGATTAAGCCGCGATTAAAGGGGATTTGGAATCCGTTGACTGCCACGGTGGAGAAAGAAACGAATCGACGAATAGGCTGGCATTGTTCCAATGGAGACACGTGGCTACTTCCTGAGTGTTCATGTTGACGCGGAACGGGGAACTCCAAGCACATAGGCGGGAGGAGAAGCGACGCAGGAAGGAGAGGAACCAAACAGGCGTGGAGATCAAATGGCTAAAGCCATGAATAGAGACAGTAAACGGGGATTCGAAAACTCGAAGATTGAGAGCGAAGAGTCCAAGCGACCAAGGGAGATAGTGAACAGTGAACCCCGAGAGGAGGACTTAGCACAGAGAATAGTAAAGCCAAGCAGAGGAGACAGAGGGCCGAGCTGACCACAGGCAGCATCGAGCACCAGAGAGCTTGAGGAATCAAGCCTTCCCATAGAGGAATCTATCCGGATTGAGCATCACAGTTGGCTCTTTCCATTGTAGACCGAGGGTCACAGAGCTGGTAGGACGAAAAAGAGTCTGTGTACTCTGAGTGGCTTGGGGAATCCAAGAACCACCCTGCCAAGCAAACCTGCTTCAGGAGAACTCATATTGAGTCCCTGAATTGTAATTTATCTGCTTAAAGACACAATAAAACAAGGCCACCACTGAAGCTGGACCAGAGACGTAGCCCTAGAGAATAGGGTGAACTCCTTATTAAAACTGTTTGTGTCTTTGTGTTGCTTACTGTATTTCTCTTCTTCTTTCCATTTATTTTCTGTGTATTGCCAATCTGATCAATCCGTTGTTCCAATAACACAGAACAGACACACCAACACAAGAGTATGTAATACCTTTTGTTTAATAAATCTTAACTGATGGAACTCATAGGGTGACTTTCAGATCAAGTGGTATCAGAGCTCTAGGTTGTAAGGTTAGACAAGCTTGTGTTGGTTTAGCTGTGAATGCTCACTAGATCAAAGCTCAAATTAGGAGAAGGAGAGTTGGTGGAAACTAATCCTGAAATTGGGAGAGTCTATTCTCGAAAGACAATGTTAGAAGAAGGTTCTGTAGGGCCAGACTCTCAATTCCTAGAAAGTTTCCTAGCTATAAAGTCCATGGTAGAAGAAATGTATAGGGACTTTAGAAAGCATAAGGGTGAAGATTCATCAGGCTCTAAGCAAGATAAAGAAGAAGATGAATCTCATTCCCATGACCATTCCAAAGGAAAGGGGAAAGAAGAAAGCTTCCCTACACCTCCTAGTAGCCCTGTGCATAATAAGAAAGCATCTTTGATTAAGTTAGATGTTAAATTTGATTTTCCTATATATGATGGAGAGTTGAATGCTGAAAAGTTGGACAACTGGATAAGACAAATTGATGTGTATTGCAGAGTACAAAATATAGACTCAGACAAGAGCAAGATTGAGCTGGCAAGCCTTCGCCTAGGAGTCACTGCCTTGGTTTGGTGGGAATGCAGAACCCAAGCTGATATGAGGAAGCATGGTAAGACCATCTCTGTCTGGAGTGAATTTGTTACTGCAATCGAAAAGCAGTTCTATCCACTGGCCTACATGCAACAAGCCATGATGAGTTGGCAAACTCTGCGGCAGTTGAAAGGGCAAAGTGTACAAGGGTATACTCAAGAGTTCAGAAAGAGAGCATTGATGTTGGGTATTTCATTAGACTCACCAGATACTCTTTTAAAGTACATTGGTGGTCTACACAGCTACATGAGGCATACCATCCTCATGTTTAATCCCACTAGTATAGATGAGGTATCAGTACAAGCTACTCATCTAGAAGCTAGAGGAAAGAATGGAAATCCAGAAGTTGGGGGACCATCCCAACCCACTGTAAGTAAGATCAAGGAGAAAAGAAAGCAGAACTGGAAGGCAAAGAAGGCTAACACTGCACAGAAAGGAAAAGCCTCATGCACTCACTGTAAAAAGGAGAGGCATGATGATGAGCACTGTTTGATTCTGCATCCAGAGCTGAGACCTAAAAAGTCCGAAGGAAAGACGAAGAAGACTGCTGCAGCTATTCAAAATGATTTGCGGTCAGACTCGGGAGATGAAACAATCATTGCAGCCACAGGTATAAAAGGTAAGAATTCTGAAGCATCTACTAGTAATTCTGCTCAATCTGTTATTGATGAAGAACATGAGAGAAAAAGGCGTGAACTTTTTCATATTTGAGTTGTTTCCAAAAATCAAAAGATTGATACTTTGTTTGATAGTGGCTCACAAGTAAATCTGATTTCTGAAGCAATTGCAAAGAAATTGGGAATAGCAACTACACCTCATAAGAAACCATAACCATTAGGATGGTTGAATGATAAAGCACAACTACAAGTGACTAGACAGTGGAAACTCAAGTTTTCTTTTGGGTCAGCATTTGTAGATGAGGTTGAATTAGATGTAATTCCTTTGGATATATGTGGAATTGTTTTATGAAGTCCTTACTTGTATGATAGAAAGGCTATTTTCTATAGAGCTGAGAACAAGTATCTACTTGTTAAAGATGGAATCAAATATTTTGTAAGAGCTCATAAGCTCAAGAATAATTACACTCTCATAAACTCAGGGCAAATGAAAAGAATGATAAATTCATGCTAATAATTCTTACTAATGGTTGTAATGGAAAAGAAAACTGATAAAACCAACGTATTTGAGGGCTGTAATTCTATTCAGCAAGCTGATATAGAAAAGATTGTTTTAGAGTATTATGTCTTGTTTCAAGAACCTCAAGGTCTGCCACCCAAAAAGGGAATAGTACATGATATTATTTTGCAGCAAGATGTTCCTTTGCCTAACATTGGAATGTATAGGTTATCTGCTTTAGAGAATACTGAAATCAAGAAGCAGGTGTAGGAGTTGCTCAAGAAAGGGTTCATCAGGCCTAGCACATCACCACGTGGGTCACCAATCATGTTGGTGAGAAAGAAAGATGGCTCGTGGAGAATGTGCATTGATTACCGAGCACTGAATAAAATAACGATAAAAAATCGTTATCCACTTCCTCACATAGATGACCTTTTAGATCAATTGAAGGAGGTTGTTTATTTCACCAAGCTGGATTTGCACAGTGGATAGCATCAGGTCAGAGTTGTAGAGCAAGATGCATGGAAGACTACTTTCAAAACAAAGCAGGGATTGTATGAATGGTTGGTTATGTCTTTTGGCTTGACCAATGCCCCAGCTACTTTCATGAGATTAATGAATGATGTACTCAGACCTTTTCATGATGATTTTGTTATTGTGTATCTGGATGATATTCTGATTTTTAGTAAAACGTGGGAAGAACATTTAAAGCCTGTTAAGCAGACATTAGATGTTTTGAAAGGAGAAAAACTTTCTGTTAAACTCTCCAAATGTGAATTTGGTAAAACCTCTCTAAATTATTTGGGTCATATAGTAGGGGAAGGTGAATTGGAAATAGATCCCTCTAAAGTGGAAGTTATTGTAAACTGGCCTAAACCCAAGTCTGCTACAGAAGTGAGGAGCTTCTTAGGAGCAGCACAATATTAGAGGAAGTTCATTTCAAATTTTTCCTCAATTGCAGCTCCCTTACATGCTTTGACAGGATTGAACAAGGTGTTTTAGTGGGGAGGCAAACAGCAGAAAGCCTTCGACACCTTGAAAGAAAAAATTAGTACAACGCCTGTAATATCACTGCCGGATCTACAAATACCATTTGAGATCCAAACCGATGCCAGTGACTATGCCATGGGAGTAGTGTTGACACAGCATGGTAAACCCATATGTTATCATTCTAAGACTTTTAATCCTGCAGCAGTTAACTATCCTACCTATGATAAAGAATTGTATGCATTAGTTCAGAGTGTGAAAAAGTGGAAACATTACTTAATGGGCAAAGAAATAGTAATACATACTGATCATCAACCACTTCAATACCTACACTCCCAAACTAACTTGCAAAAATCAAGACATTACAGATGGATGGGTTTTCTACAACAGTTTCATTTAGTCATCAGATATAAAAAGGGCATACATAACAAGGTTGAAGACATGTTATCTAGACCCATTATAAATTCATCTACCATATTTAAGCATAATTCTGTGTTGCATGAAAGCTACATAGAACAGTATGCTCAGGCATGGAATTTAAAGATGTATATGCAACTTTGAGTCAAGGCAAAAGAGTAGAAGAATTGGAATATCATGTAAAGGACCGACTCTTATATCATTGTGGGAAACTCTGCATTCCACAAACTGAGAGAGTAAAGATAATTAGGGAAGCACACACTTCTCTGATATTAGGTCACTTTGGGGTAAGTAAAATAGTTGCACAGTTGCAAAGGTTCTGCTATTGGCTGAAAATGAATGAGACAGTTTCTAGATATGTAAAGGGATATACTGTGTGTGCTAAAAGCAAGCCTAGTAATAGAAAACTAGGCTTATACACTCCCTTGCCAGTTCCTTCTCACCCTAGGGAAAGAATTTCCATGGATTTTGTTGGAGGACTGCCTAAATCTAGGAAAGGTCATGATTATCTATATGTTGTTGTGGATAGGTTGAGCAAAATGTGTATTTTAATACCATGTAGTAAACAGATTACAGCTGAACAAACTGCAAAATTGTTCTTTGAACATGTATGGGTTCATTTTGGATTACCCACTTCAATTGTATTTGATTGAGACACCCGATTTGTGGGGAAGTTTTGGTCCAGTCTATGGGAACTAATGAACACCAAATTGAAGAAAAGCACGACTTTTCATCGACAAACAGATGGCCAGATAGAAGTAGTTAACAGGACAATGATCCAGTTACTGAGAGGATATTGCAGTAAACATCCTAAGCTTTGGGATGAGCACTTGTGCTATGTGCATCATGTTTACAATAGAGCCAAGCACTCTTCTACACAGAGATCTCCTTTTGAGACATGTTTTGGTTTCATACCAAGGTCTCCTTTGGATTTTGTCTTTGTTAAAGATACCATGGTTGATGGACACAGTGATGTGGACAAGGAAGCTAGGTTCATTGAACAGATCTAGGAGATCCACCAGGCAGTACAAGAACAACTGGAAAACGGCCAGGCCAAGTACAGGGGTAGGCATGATAAGCATCGGATGGAGCATAGTTTTCAAGTTGGAGACCAAGTCTGGCTATATATCAGCAAGGATAGGATGCAATGCGAAGGTAAGAAGCTAAAACTTATCAGGTATGGACCCTTTAGGATACTTGAGAAGATTGTTGAAAATGCTTTTCACCTTGATTTGCCAGCTTACATGCACATCTACTCAATCGTGAATGCAGATTGCCTGAGGTTGTTTGAACCTTCAATGATTGAGGACCCTGAAGAGGAGATTCAATTACCTTCTGTTGATGACCTACTACCTGAATATCTTAATGAGTTGCAGGAAGATACAGTGCTGAACAGGAAGGTAAGGACGACGCACAGTGGACAGGTGCAATACCTCAGGATTGGGCTTAAAGGTTCAAATCCGAGCAGTGTGAAGTGGATTGAGATTGGACAAGTGAGACAAAAATTTCCTCACTTAGTCGATGCTTGAAGAAAACCAACTTTTGGTGGTCCAAAAGATTTTTATTTGGGAGGCCGTGATCCAAATCGGATCCATAAACAACTGTCATAGAACCATCACTGTATCGAGACGAAACAAATCCTTCAAGAATCCAAAACAGTAGTAAAAAACACCCTGAACCAGTGGCCATGGTAGCCATCGTGAAACGATGAGGACCTCGGTCAAAGTGCACTGACCGAGGCCCATGGAGACTACACAGGAGGTCGAAGTAGCCCCTAGGAGCCCCGGATTAGGAAAAGGAGCTGATTTTCAATGCGCGTTAGCGCTTCGCTGGGAAAACAGGGCTGAAATGGTAAAGCCTAAAGCACTCAGTCATGTTGGATCCAGAGGACCATTGGCAAAGAAATGAAAAGCGCCATCGTATGAAGGTGGGGCCCACAACCTAGAAACCGGTGGTTTGATTGGGGCGCCCTTGAACGGTAAGCGGTTTTGGAGAAAACGGAGCGATCACACTCAGCGATTGGCACTTGGCAGCGAAGGTGAGAGAAAAACCGCCGCGATCACACGTTATCGGTTGAGCAAGTCAACCGCGCTCGACGTGTGTATGATGTTGGATCTGGAGGAGTCCAGATTGGACAGCTGGGATTGCGTCCGATAGACAGAGCAGAATTGACAGGGGATTAAGTCACGATTAAAGGGGATTTAGAATTCGTTGACCGCCATGGTGGAGAAAGAAACGAATCGACAAACAGGCTGGCACTATTCCGATGGAGACACGTCGCTACTTCTTGAGCGTTCATGCTGACGCCGAACAGGGAACTCCAAGCACACAGGCGGGAGGAGAAGTGACGCAGGAAGGAGAGGAACCGAACAGGCGTGGAGATTGAATGGCTAAAGCCATGAATAGAGACAGTAAACGAGGATTAAAAAAGTCAAAGATTGAGAGCGAAGAGTCTAAGCGACCAAGGGAGACAGTGAACAGTGAACCCTGAGAGGAGGACTGAGCACAGAGAATAGTAAACCAAGTAGAGGAGACAGAGAGCTGAGCTGACCTAAGGCAGCATCGAGCACCAGAGAGCTTGATGAATCAAGCCTTCCCATAGAGGAATTTGTCCGGATTGAGCATCAGAGTTGGCTCTTTTCACTGTAGTCCGAGGGTCATAGAGTTGGTAGGAAGAACAAGAGTCTGTGTACTCTGAGTGGCTTGGGGAATCCAAGAACCACCCTGCCAAGCAAACCTGCTTTAGGACAACTCATATTGAGTCCCTGTATTGTAATTTCTCTACTTAAAGACACAATAAAACAAGGCCACCACTGAAGCTTGACCGGAGACATAGCCCTGGAGAATAGGGTGAACTCCTTATTAAAACTGTTTGTGTCTTTGTGTTGCTTATTGTATTTCTCTACTGTCTTTCCATTTATTTTCTATGTATTGGCAATCTAATCGATCCGTTGTTCCAATAACACAGAACACACACACCAGCACATGAGTCTGTAATACCTTTTGTTTAATAAATCTTAACTGATGGCACTCATAGGGTGACTTTCAGATCAATTCCCCCATTGAGTTTTCCTCTCCATGTTATCTAACCTATCCATGATTCCTTCTAAACTTTTAGCTAAAGCATCTACTTTTCCATCGGAAGTTGAAGCTTCTTCTTTAAATAAAACATTTTTTTCATTCCTCATTCATGCTTTCTTAGCTAACAGATTGTCCTCTACACTGACAACATTACTCTGCATTTGTTCAAGTGTTTCAGGGTTTCTTTCCCTTAGCTAGTATGACATGTCAACATCAAAACCATCAGGGAACTTAATTAATGCTAGCTCATGTGGAGGCTTAATGTTAGCTAGAATTGCATTATAGATATTATTAAGCCTAGTGCAATAGTCCTGAACTGACTCGTCGGGAGCTCTCCTAATATTGTCATATTCAGAAAGTATTTGCATTGGGTTCTTCTTTCTCTCCCATCTATCAATGAATAACCTTTGAAAATTTTCTAAGTCTGCAATATGGTTAGCAGGAAAGGATTTGAACCATTTCTTGACATCACCAGTTAAAGTTTGGGCAAACAATCTCATTTGGACATCTGCTTCATCTATTTCATGCAATTCAAAAAAGTCAGACATCTTGTTTACATGTTGCTGGGCAATGTAATGACTAGTAGCATCAAACAAGAAGATCTTACTCTAATAATCTACAGGCATGGGATGGAGTTGGGCAAGTAAAATAAGAGGAGCATATATGTTTGCCATTGCTGTGATTCTGGTTTGACTGGGGGGTAAAGTTGTGGTGGTTGAAGAAGGGCTTGAAACTGATGGAGGTGAACTAGATGATGATGAAGATGATTGATTAATAAGTGGTTTAGGTGATTGGATTGTGGTAGATACAATTGATGAAGTTGTGGTAAAGGAAGGTGGATTTACAGCGAGTGAAGTTTGTGAAGAAACTCCAAGGGCAACAATAGTAAGGGAAACTAGTTTAGTAGATTGTTGAATGTAAGAATCACCTATATTACTTATCAATTTAGAGGCCCAAGCTTCTAATTTGTCAAAAGTCTCAACAACTAATTTATCTAAATATGAATGAATAACCCTTTTTGATTCAATGAGTTGAACAAACTCAGGATCTAAGACTGTTTCATGGATTGCATTCTCAGATTTACCTCTGAATAGTGAGAGGTCAAATGACAAATTGAAAGGGATGTCCTCTAAAGATGACAATTCCTCAAGGAGTGAATTGGATCTAACTAACCTGCTATTACTCGCTTGAGTTTCTATTGTTTTAGGTTGTCTTAAGATCCTCTCTGGGTCATCCACTATAGTTGTAGGGTTTGGATCTGGGTTGGCCCTAGTATAGTAAATCTTTTTAGGAGCCAAAATTTTATGTTTTTAATTTTTTTTTTAAGAAATTTTCTGAAAACTTACTTCATGTAATGACCTTAAGGGGCTCAAGATTTAATTTTAGGTTTCATTAAAGTTTTATGAGACTGAGGATCGAAGTCCCCAGTATGGTCGCCAGAAATGTTATCACTCTGATAATTCTTTTGAAGCAAAACAATAGAAAAAACAAAGGTAACCACAAACCTCTTTTGGAGATTAGGACCTAGCCTTCCTAATGCGCAGAGAGGGCTCTCTCTTTAAAATTTAACTTTGTTTTAGTTAAGATGTTTTTATGCTAGCTATGATTGTTCAAGGGGTTTTTGATTTGTATTTGAGATTGGGTGGTGGAATTTGCTTAAACAGATGGATAGAGTGATGTCGTTTAGACCATTGGGCTATGGAGTCAAACAATAAGGAAGCAAAACTAGATTAACTCACTAAAGGGAACGTTCGAAGGGCAAGATAGCAAAGTGTTTTTCAGATCTTTGAGACAGAGGGGTGAAAGGGTTTCACTCGGGGTGAGAGAGTAGTTAAGGGTTCTCAGACCCGGATAATGAATGAGGAATGAAGGGGTAATCAAGATCAAAGGGAAATTAAGAATCCTTTAATATAGATATTCAAGAAATCAATCTAAACCAAAGAGCAATTAAAAATTCTTTAATTTAAATATTAGAAGAAAACATTTAAATGCATAATTGTCAAGACAAAGTGTAATTAAACAAGTTTTGAAGTATTATTCCAGTTATGACATTTAGATTTGGAAAAACATTAAAGATTATGAATAACTTAAGAAAAATGACAACAACACATGAGAATACTTGTTTGAATTTCACTTAAGACATGAACCCTTTGAAATGTTTGATCTTTATTCATCAATCCAGCTTGCTGGCTTAGCAAATGATATAATAAACCTCTGGGTTTTCTGATCAAAAGGTCTATAGAAATGTCTAGTAGAGTCCACCCTACATACTTCGAATTATGAAGTATTTATACAATAGTTTATTACAAAATATCTCAAACTAATTTGAGATTTAATCTATGAAAGAAAAATATCTCATTGCAAGAAGATAGAGATAGCTATTAAACTGTTTCATGTTGTCCCTTTTATTTTGGTTGTGTTGGCTGTTATGCTTTGATTTTTAGCCCTTTATGCTGCTTTGTTGTTTGATCTTTCATGTTGGATGCTTCATTTACTTTAGCCTTTCATATGATACACTTTGACTCTTATACACTTTGACTCTGCTGATCTGTCAACATCCTTTTACCATGTTGTTTATTTTTACTGTACATTAACCTTTTTACTACATATTTCTATTGTAAATCAGTTAATTTCTCCCATGTTTTAGCATCAGGTAATTGGATTTTTAGCATCCTCCTATATGTTTCATCTGCCTCTGTGTATTTGGCAAAAGTAGGCTTATTGATAAACAAGTGTTTTACCTCATGCTGGAGGTAAAACAAGTTTTCAAATGTTTGGTAGAGTACTTTAGCAGTTGGCAATGCCTTCATTGATGATGTATTCACCTGATATTTTGCTACCTCTCTGATTTTCTTGTTGTAATCCTCTTGTGTCATTACTTTATCATTTATCACTAAGGGATTGGGTAATCCCTTTTCTCTCAAAATCTAGAACTTAGCCATAAATCTATTAATGGCTACCTGCATATTCTGACACATTTCCTCCAAGTTTTGCATTAAGTTCCTCTTGGAGAGGACCTTTCTGACCTCCAAAATTGTCTTTATTCTGTCCTCTATTTCCAATTCCTGAAGCTCATACTTATTCTCGTTGTTAAGGAATTGGATAGTTCTGGCAGCCTCTTCTGGCATTTGTCCTAGTTCTTCTTTTACTTTCTGGATTGCCTCTATAGCCAGCATTATCAAATCTATTTGCTCGAAAATTGCTTGAATAGATGGCCAAATCTCATTAATACAGTCAATGATATTGACCCATAGTTGTTCCTTAGCCTCCCTAAGGGGTTCTTTTAGTGTTAAGTCCTTTTCCAGGGCTTTCAATATTTCACTCATCCTGGTAGCCTTTTGCACTTATTCTTTGTGTATCATCTTAGCAAGCTTGTAATCAGTTTCCAAGCTTGTCACTTTCTCTTTGAGCTTATTCATCTCTATGGTTTGTATGGACATTTCTTCCATATCTTTAACCAATCTTGCTTCTTCTTCACCTAATGTGCCCTTTATTGATGTAGATGCTGTAGAAACCAGTTGTGTTGTGGCTATTGGAGTTGTGGGAGCCAATGAGGCTGCCAATGTGGAAGGAACAGCCGTGGTAACTACTAGGATGACATTCACTGAGGTAGTGCCAAGATCAGTTTGCTTTAATTGGATTAAGTTGTCCAATTCCTTTTCTGTCTCCCTCAACTGATCATTTAGTTTGAGGACTAAGTCCATCAACTCTTCATGCCTTGTTTGGCTTTCCAATACTTCCTATGTCTGAGGATGTTGTAGTTGAGGTATCTTCAACTGTTTCTTGACTGCTGCAATGTCATCATTCTTCTTTTTGATTAATTGTTCAGTAGCCTTGATGTCTTTGGGGTCATGTTGTTACACTAAAAAATGTCACCATGACCACTTACAGTTAGTATGGCTCAAATCAACAGTCATGCTACCCTCTTAGGCAAGTCTTATGCCTCTGCTATCCATCTCAAACTCAAAGAAGAGAGAAAGTCTTGTCAAAAATATGTTTATCTCTGGGGTCGCAGGTTCTCTCTAGCCTTACCTGCGGGGACGCTCACAATGTTCACAAAAGTTGCGTCCTTGGACGCTCTGTATGTTAAGGGACAGGTGCGTCCTTCTGTAGAAGGCAAAATGCGCGAGTTTCATCTTAAAAAAGTTACTTGTGGTTACTTCTAGAACTTTCTAGAGGTCGGTTTGATGAATTGGATGCGCCTCCAGTTGGTTCATGTATCTCTATTAAGGAGGAACTTATCCCATCAATAAGGGAGCTATCCCACCCAAAGAGGGGGATTATCCCATTGATGGTGGACCTGAATAACCTCTTTACAGCACTATAAATAAAGACATTGAGCCAGAGGGAGGAGAGGTTGGAGCTATACATTTTCTTTGGGTAAATGCTGCAGGAATTAGGACTCCCATTTAGAACCTTGTGAGGAGAGATTGTCTTTGCTTGATTCTACTTGGAAGTGGGTGAGCTTTGTCAAAGTAGAGGAAAACCCTTGATGGACCCTGGGAGGAACTTGCACAACACCAAGGCCAGGTTGTAAGAGTTTCTTTGTTTCGTTATTAATACAAACTGGTTTATTTTTCTCAATAGCTTGTGTTAATGAGTTATTTCATGTGTTCCTTGGTCTGCATGTTGAATATATGTTTTATTATATGAAATGCAAGTGCTTGGTAATTGTTTGATTGTTTGTGGTTGCAGGAATTGACTTGAAGGAGGAGCTCATCCGGATCGGCAAGGACGGACTACAACAACAGCGTTTTGGAATAAGGTAAGCCTAAACACTTGTAGTTTTCATGTTTTAAAAGGTATATTTAGAGAAAGATCACTCCATTTTGTCTTGTTTGTCGCTAGAGAGTTTAGACTCCTAGGGAGGTCAGTTGTGTCCGCACAAACGACTTTTTCCGCCACGACAAATTGGCGACTCCGCTGGGGAATCCATTAATGAGAGAGTCTTTTCCTTTGTGTGAACTTTGCTCTGTGAAAATCACTTTTATTTTCTGGTTTTTGACTGTGAGAATTAGTATTTGGGTGGCTTAGCTTTAGATTTAGTTAGATTTGGTTTTTCTCAACTTTTCCAGAAGGACGCACCCTCTGAGTACTGCACAGTGCGTCTTTGGACGCGCTGTTGCCGTTTGCACAGAGCGGGCCCGCACCTGTTATAACGGGTTGCCTGCGTCTTCCTGTAAAATTTAGGAAAATTCCATTTTTTGCTTTAATTGCTTTTAGATTTTGATTTTTCTTAGTGTTTTCTACCCAGATCCTTTAGTACCCTGTCAAGAATTTTCACCTGAACTTGTTTTGTGAGCTTTGAGTGTTTTA
Organism: Pinus tabuliformis; assembly: GCA_031772625.1. Lineage (NCBI taxonomy): Eukaryota > Viridiplantae > Streptophyta > Pinopsida > Pinales > Pinaceae > Pinus > Pinus tabuliformis. The sequence goes on along the minus strand of CM062809.1, from coordinate 729,817,359 downwards.
GTGGATTTCAACGAAGTTTAGGCCTAGGGTTTGATTTTTCAATAGGTCCTGTAGTGACTTTGACGGTAGAAAGTTGTCCAGCCTTAGATCTCTCTGGTTAGTCAGCCTTCTTAGAAGTCGGGCCTGTCGTAAAGTCTCCTTGTGTGAGCAGCTTGCCATTTAAGTTGTTTTGGGTCAAATTTCGAATTACTTGTTTATAAAGTGTTGATTTCCATTTTACAAAAGAACAAAAAGATTAGAGTTTTGTTTTGGCTAGTTTTTGGTTCTGCAATAAGCTAGTCCTTGATTTGATTGTGATCAAGTAAAACACCTTAGAATAATCATTGTTGGTTTTGGCCTCGTTAAGATTGCTTAGAGTAAATTTACCTTTTAGTTTGCTTATGAGTGAATTTTCATAGATTTTAATAGTTGTTAAGATTGATTTTTGGTTATATTAGATTTATTTGCTTTATTAAAAGAAAAATACAAAAACATCTTCTTTAAAAGTCTTGTTTCAAGTAGCTTTTTGTTTTTGAAAGAGAAAAAGAGTTTTTTCGTGCATGTAAAGAGCGGTCATGTTTTTTATGCTTGGAAAAGACAAACGAATTGTTTCTTTGATTGTCTTCAATTAAGAAGTTGCTTTTATAAAGATTGCATTCTCTCAACTTTTTAGTTAAGCAATTCATCGAAAAAGTAAAGTAGTGGGTAAATCATCCTAGGTGCATTTTGTAGTGGTTTCGAGTCGAGTCAACACACCACTGGTTTCACTTCCATCACCTTTTGACTTAAGAAACAACCTTAAAAGTAACGCTTAAATTAAAATCAATCTAGTAATTTTTATTTTTCTAGGGCTCTGAAACACCAACATAGCTTAGGCTAGGGTCTTGGAGTAGGTGAGTACTTAACTCTCCAAGACTACAAAACCAAACAGATAGTTTATCTTGAGTAGATTAAATCCAATTGTTTCAGTTATACTCTGGGAAAGCTCCTCTTAAAGGAGAAGCACGAGCTCGTGTCCGAACCAGTGAGGGGATCATTCCTCCCTCGTTGGGAACGACGCCAGACAGTACGTATTACAAACGGTAAACCTCGGATTAACCATTGTCGAGGAGCCAGGGGTCACTTATCGGTAAACCTTGGATTATTGTCAAGGAGCCGGTAAGGGGATTGAGCTTGTTACTCTGCCCTTGCGTGCTGTCGGAGTTTAGACTGTTCCCCCAGGTGTAATTGTTGTGATTGGTAACTTTAGTGACCATAATCTTTAGGGTTCTACCGAGGTGACGGTGGAGGGAAGGTCCCACTGTACCTGGAGCAGACGTCGGTTATACTCACTTGGATTTTCCGGGGGGTTCACTTCACTTCGAGACGGTTAAAGTGGAGGAACTTGTGCCGGTCTATTCATTAAGCAGGTTGCCGGGGTAACTGTTCCACCCGCCATTTCTGTACTGAATCCTGCGAGGTTGGGCCTAATCACCAACTAGCGCTTTTGGTCCGGAAGACTACTGTTTGTGTGTGGTTTGACGCTCTAGATTATTTAGGCGTGTGCTTCAAATTTGTTTGCTTCTTTAGAAGACTTTAGGTGGTTTGATTTGAAATTTTTACTTTGTTTTCGTGTGTTGTAGTTAAAAATCTTTAATTGTGGCGGAATTACCGAGACAGTCCCGTAGACTTCGGGGCCAGTCTCCTGAAGTTGTTTCTGTGGCCGAATTGTTGAGAAGATCCCGTAGACTTAGGGGATCCCCTCCTCGAGACGACCCGGGTAATTTAGAAGGTTTAAAGGTCCTTGTAACTCCTCCTAGTGACAGTAGAGTAGGTTCACCTGAAGAAGGAGAATCTTCCTTGGTAGTCCATCCAGATTACCAAAGTTTAGAAACAGGTTACAATCCCGAAACTGTTACAGTTTCCGAGCTTGCTGGTAGTTTTTCATCTGCCAGTGAAACAGGCGAAGAACCTGAAATTTCCGAACCTGTTACTCCAACTTCTAGTGTCCCTGATTCACCGAGAATAGAAAGAATTATCACCGAAAATCTACCTTCTGGTTTGATTGCTATAGAAGAACTTGCTCCAGAAGAAGATATAGGTGTCTCTCACCTTGAAGGTCAACTTACTATTGATCTAAGGGAGCGTGAATCCATCTTTTACAGTCCTCCTAGAAGTACTTCTTGGTACCTTGCGTTAACCAATTTTTTAGACAACTCAGTCGGTTTTTCTACACCTCGTACTCCTTTTCCACCTGGAGGTATTCATACTCCTGTAAATATGTCTGGTCAGTCGTCCGTGTTTACACAAAGTCCTGAATCTTTTTTACACGGCGGTCCTTCTGTTCCCACTGGGTATCAGTCACTTTCTGGTACCTTTGCGGGGGCATCTCCTCAACCCATTGATCATGGGTTATTTGCTGGAAACAGTGGTAATATACCATTGGGTGTAGGAGACATTTACATGATGTCAGGTTCAGTTCCCGTTTCCCAACCTCAAGGTGGCCAATTACCGCCTGGGGGGCAACCGCAGTTAACGCCTGGGGGGCAACCTCAAGGTACACAAATCGTGTCTGGGGGGCAACCTCAAAGTCAGTATGTACCTATGGTGCAATACTTGCCTCAAGGTCAACCTCAGCCTCAATATGTACCCCAAGGTCAACCTCAGTATCAATATCAACCTCAAGGATGGCAACCTCAAGGATGGCAACCTCAAGGGTATCAACCCCAAGGTTATCAACCTCAAGGGTACCAACCTCAAGGTCAAGGTCAACCCCAGTATCAGTATTTACCTCAAGGTTATCAACCTCAAGGTCAATACTCAAGTCAAGGTTATCAACCGCCTCAAGGTCAGTCATATGTTCCAAGTATGGGAACTGCACCTTACAATTATCAATCCTACCCTCAATCTGGTTATGGATCTCAGTATCCTCAACCTGTTACGGGTCAATACCCTGGAATGTTAGTGTGGGATCCATCACAGGGTCAACAGATGTTGCAGCCAAGTGTACAGATGGTTCCTCAAGCTGGACAACCCGTAGTTTCTGGTCCAACCCAGCAACCGCAACCTGTCCAGCCAAATGTTCAAACTTCTGTAACTTCGGTAGTTACTCAGCCGTCAATTGCACCTAGTACTCCATCTCAAACGGCTGCTGCAACTACCGCTACATCTACCATACTTACTTCTGGAGTATCGACGGCTCCAGTTTCTACTGTCCCTGTTACCACACCTCAGACATCTTTACCGTTGTCTGGATCTACGATTCAAACCACGGTCCAGATGCCTGTAGGTCAGCCTGGTATAAGTACGGTTGTGACTACTCAACCTCAATTTGTTCAACCTCCGTACCAGGGACAGTACCAACCTGGGCAAGCTGTCCAACAACCGGTTTACCAGTATCAACCGTATCCTGGGTACACTTATCAACAACCTCAACAACCCCAGTACGGTCCGGTTAATCCTGGTTTTCCAGGAGGATATAATATCCCAAATGCGACTCCTGTTCCTAGTTATCCTGGATATCCTCCTCCTGGGGCTGGTATTGTGACCCAGAGTTTTAGAGATCCTAACCGGCAGTTACCGTTTATTGCAACTTTGGATTTACCCGACTTGACGCGCCTAACGAACGATCCAATTCAATATCTTCAGTTCTGGCCGCCAATGCCAAATAAGTTGCCCAGCGATATACCCAAGTTCGAAGGTAAGTCTGGAGAGGATCCGTCCAATCATGTGATGACTTACCACCTCTGGTGTGCTTCGAATTCTATCTCAGATGATTCCATCCGCTTACGTCTTTTCCAGCGTACACTCATTGGTCTCGCGGCCAAGTGGTACATTGAGTTACCACGGGCCTCTTTTTACAACTTTAGCCAGTTAGCTACCTCGTTCTTAACTCACTTTCAGTTGCCGGTCAGATACGATAACGGCACGGAGTTATTAACTTCACTAAAACAATCGACGTCCACGTATATTTCTGATCACATTCATGAGTGGAGACGTCGAAGGAGATTAGTGAAAGTTTTTATCCCGGACCAAATCTTAGCTGAATGGTTTGTCAAATCATTATTACCGAAGATTACTGAAGATGTAGCTAAGGCCGGAGTAGTTACTGAGGAGCAAGTCATTGCTCAGGCACAATACCTTGACTTAGTTTACACTCAGTCGGGTACGTTACACGAGAAGATTCCGGATCTTCCAAAGTCGAATCAAATCGCTGCTGCTCCTTCGGGATCTCATGCCGCTGATGGTATGATTGGTATCGTGACTACGAAGAGCAAGAAGAAGTCTTCCAAGGCTTCAACTACTCCAATTATCACTTTGCCTGATTCTCCGACAGGAGAGTCTTCTCCTGAACTTACCGCCGACATTCACGCTGTAGAGTCATCTACGGCCAAATCAAAAAACGGTGGAAAGAAGAAAGGAAAGAAGAAGGCTAAAGCAGACAAGGCTCCAAAGGAGAAAACTGAAAAGTCGGAAACCAATGACGAAAAACGCAAACCTCGATATCCTTGTCTTATTTGTGAAGAGGATCATTTTACGAGAGATTGCCCTCATCGGGCCGAGGTTGTGAAAATAGTCAAAGGTTCTCCCACTCCTGCTGTGTTAAAGAATCCATTTCCAGAGCAGGAGAATAAGATGATAGGTTCTTCTTCGAATGCCAGTGAAGAACCCATTTTGATGATGTCTCATGTGAGGATTGCGACTCGATCGCAAGATTATGGTAGTAAGGCTCCTGTTGATGGTAAGGAAGCAGAATCTTCTCACTCTAACCCATCAACCTCAGCTCCTGGTTCCGATCCACTACAGATCGAAAAACCTAACCCAGACTTAGTGATTAAGCCGCCCGCCAAGGGTGTACTTCGAAGGTCTGCTTTCAATCCACATGCGAGAGCAGCCCAGAATTACAACATTGTTGAGGACTTAGCTGTTTCACCTTCAGCAATGTCGGCACTCGAAGTGCTGCAATCATGCCCAGCACAACGGAAATTGCTTTTGTCGGCTATCGGAGCTGTCGATGTTCAGGACCCGAACCTAATGATCTTTGATCTAGAAAATAGTACACCACGTCTCCCCCATCAAATGGCTTTCCAAATTCCAGTGATAGTCAAAAACAGGCCTATTCATCGGACTGTGATTGATGAGGGAGCTTCTACGTGTATTATGTCGATTCAATGTTGGAGATCGCTTGGTTCTCCTTCGTTGAACCAATCCCCCACCATCCTTAAGGCCTTTGATGGCCGTGGGTTCCGTCCGTTTGGTATTCTACAAGAATTGCCTATAGGGGTTGAAGGTAAAACCGTTAGTCTGGATGTGGAAGTGGTTGATGCCCCTCTAGACTACAACCTTCTTTTGGGTCGAAGTTGGTCATATGCTATGACAGCGGTCGTTTCATCGGTCTTCAGAGTAATTAAGTTTCCACATAACGGTAAGATCGTGACTATTGATCAGCTGACATACTTTTCATCCGACCCAGCCTCTTCAGAGAGTATCCAGCATGTTGGTAAAACGACAATCCCTTATAGGGACGTTGGTGTAGGTTTAGTTAAGGATTCCGGTTTACTGGGAACTTTTCCTCTCCCTCCACTCAGCGCAGATCCTTCGTTTGCAACCATTCATATGATTACATCAGAAAACATTATTTATGATGATCCTTGGTTCGTCCCATCTGACTCTGAGATAGACTCACTCGGTGATGTTATGCCTTTGAGTCCATATGAAATTGCTTATGAAGCTCTCATGTCTTTTACCGACTTTCATTCAACCGAAATCGACCAAATGAATGTGGTCAGTGAAGAGTCACTTTTCACCTCACCCTTAGAACGGATAACGTTTCCCGAAGTCGTGTCATCTGACGAACAACTTCGCGAAATCCTAAGTGTAGACGATCTACCATGGGAAGATCTCCATCACAGATCTTCGTTTTTACCTAAGGATGATGCATTTGAAAATGATTTTTCATCTATCTTTACCGCTGAATATGTCAAAGACGCTCAGGATCCAACGAAACATTCTGATTCAGAGTTGAATTTAGGGAATATTTCTCGTACTATTCCCATTGATATTTCAGTGAAGCCCGGAATCGAGGAAAACATTCATATAGGTGCCGCATGTACTGAAGAAGAAATCCAAACTTACAAGGCCCTATTCCAAGAATTCCGCGACGTGTTTGCCTGGTCTTACGAGGAAATGCCGGGAATTGATCCTGCCATTGTTGTTCATGAAATAAAGACCTACCCGGATGCTAAACCCGTCCGGCAACGGTTGCGTCAAATTCACCCTCGAAAAGCGGCTGCGATTAAAGCAGAAGTCGAAAAGCTGTTGAAAGCAGGTTTCATTTATCCGATCCCGTTAACGGATTGGGTATCGAATATTGTTCCGGTCAATAAGAAACAAGGAACAATAAGAATCTGTATCGACTATAGGGATATAAATCGAGCTTGTCCAAAAGACAACTATCCTACGCCTTATATCGATCAAATTATTGATGATTGTGCCGGAAGTGAAATGTTTTCCTTCATGGATGGTTTTTCGGGCTATAATCAAATCAATATTCTACCTGCCGACCAACCAAAAACGGCATTCATTTGTCCATGGGGGACATTTGCTTATTGCAAATTACCTTTTGGGCTTAAGAATGCCGGGGCCACTTTTCAACGGGCGATGTCTTATGCATTTCATGACATCAAGCACATTGTGCAACCCTATCTCGATGATTTGCCTGCTCATTCTTTACATCGAGCTGATCACCTTGTCCACCTACGAGCAATCTTTATGAGGTGTAGGCATTATCGAATTCGGTTGAATCCCCACAAGTGTGTTTTCTGTATAGAAACAGGTCGATTGCTGGGATTTGTTGTTTCAAAAGCCGGCATTCGCGTCGATCCCTCGAAAGTCGAGGCTATCATCAAATTGCCTCCTCCTTCGAGTTTGCGCCAACTCCAAAGTTTGCAAGGGAAAGCGAACTTTTTACGCCGATTCATCCCAAACTACGCCGAGGTCACTAAAGGTTTTACACGGTTGTTGAAACAGAACGCACAATTCTTTTGGGACGAGATTGCCCAACAATCTTTTGATGCACTTAAACACGCGTTGACCCATGCACCGTTATTGCATCCTCCCAACTACAACCAGGACTACTTCTTATACCTCGCAGCTTCGCATTCCACCATTGGAATGGTGTTAGTTCAAGAAGATGAATTCGGAGCGGAGCATGTGATATATTATCTTAGTAGGACCTTGAATCCCACTGAGCTAAAATATTCGCATGTGGAGAAATTGGCCCTGGCAGCCGTTCAAGCTGTCCAGCGTTTCCGTCACTACATTCTTCTCCGCAAAACTACAGTTATTTCGGATTGCAACCCTATGATTTATATTTTGACAAAACAACTGCTAGGGGGCAAGTACTCTAAATGGATTGTTATCCTGCAAGAGTTCGACTTGGAGTTCGAGAAGTCCAAGTCTAAGAAATCCTTAGTTTTTGCGGAATTGATGTGTGATTTCCCGAGTGCTGACACAGAGACTGTGGCAGAGGAGTCCATTGCGGACGAATCTTTGTTTCTTATCAGTACTTTAGATCCGTGGTACGGGGATATAATCATCTATCTCCAAACCCAAACCTTTCGGCCTGAAGCTTCCAAAGCGGAACGTCGAAAAATTCGGTTTCAATCCCAGCCATACAAAATTATTGGAGATACACTTTATCGCCGGGGGCAGACTTAGTTTTTCGACGTTGTTTAACTCACGAAGAGGCTGAGAGGGTTTTGAATGATTGTCACTCTGGAGCATGTGGCGGTCATATGTCTGGGTATGCCACAGCTCAGAAGGTGTTGCGCGCTGGCTATTTCTGGCCGTCTATGTTTAAAGATTGTATCATTGCAGTCAGGAAGTGCCACAACTGTCAAGTGTTTGATCGCAAGATGCGCGCTCCACCTGCTCCTCTCCACCCTATAATTGCCGTTGGTCCATTCGCCAAATGGGGTATCGACTTTATTACTTGTAACCCTCACTCGGCCGGGGGGCATGCGTATATCATCCTTGCGGTTGATTATTTTACTAAATGGGCCGAGGCGATGCCTACATTCGACGCAAGCGGCAAAACAGCTGCAGTTTTCGTATTCAATCATATCATAACTAGGTTTGGTGTCCCACAAGCAATCATTACTGACCATGGGAGCCATTTTCGAAACGTCATGATGACTGAGCTTACAAGCCAGCTTGGTTTGCGCCACGATAGCTCTACTCCTTATTATCCGCAAGCCAACGGTTTGGTTGAGTCTATCAACAAAGTTCTAGTTATCATGATCCGACGAACCATTGGTGTTCATCGGTCGAATTGGCACAACATGTTATTTTCAGCGCTATGGGCATACCGAACCTCAGTGAAAAATTCAACAGGGTTCACTCCTTTCCAGCTAGTTTATGGCTTAGAAGCTGTGTTACCCATTGAATGCGAAATCCCATCACTTCAAATGGCTGTCGAATTACTTCCAGCTACTTCCGAAGAGGAGAAACGTTTATTGTACTTGGCTAAATTAGATGAGACTCGACGTGACGCTACATTGGCAATCGAGACTCACGCGAAACGAATGAAAGCTCAGTATGATAGAAATGTAACCCCTCGAAGTTTTTCGGAAGGAGACCTAGTACTATTATATGATCAAGCTAACGATAAGCTAGGTGCCGGAAAATTCGTTCCCATGTGGCATGGGCCCTACATTGTAAAGCGAAAGCTAGCAAAAGGGGCTTATGAGCTAGTTGACTTTGATGGGGACTCTTTGGGTAAACCCAGAAATGGACTTTACCTAAAGAGGTATTATGCTTAAATGATGGGTATGGAGAAATTTTTAGATAGGTTAGATTTTCTTTCTAGCTAGCAAGTGTGTTAGTTTAGTCAGTGTGCTTAGCTTAGAGAGTGTGGTTTTTCGTCGTTATTCTGGCTTATCTTGGTTTTACTCTTGATATTGCAGATGTCGACGCCTCTCCAAACATACATTGGATTTGCTGATGGTGCTTGTCGTAGTACACGGAATATCTCTTCCGCAGCTTGGGTTATCTATTCGCCCTCTGACGAGTTAGTTTCTATGCATGGGGTAAGCCTCGGTCAAACAACGAACAACATTGCAGAATACAGTGCAGTGATTGAATTATTATCCGAATCTATTTCATTTGGAATTCGACGTTTGATAGTGAGGTTAGATTCTGAACTTGTTGTATTACAGCTTAATAGAGTTTATGCCATTAGGAATCCTGTGTTATTAAGGTTGTTTTTGAGAGTGCGTCTCTTGGAACGTGAATTTGATTACATTGAATATCAACATATTCCAAGGTCTTTGAATACATTAGCAGATGCAATTGCTTCTCGAATGTTGGACAGACATTTACGATAATCATGCAAGTAAATTTAAAAACATTTCATCACATATGTTAAACAAGATAAGCCGGTAATAGTGATATATATAGATAGAAGTGTGTCAAAAAATATATACATCGTCTTCGATCATAGGTTGAAAACACCTTATGATCGGCAAAATGATAGTACAAAAAGTCAAAATGTCACATGTGACTACAAAAGTGACTAGTCAATCACTGGTGGTGCTCTCTGTATGACACCACTGCGCGGGCTACCTTACGCAAAAATCTCCTAAACGGTCCAGGGACCGCGACTACGAAGCGCTGAAGCCTGATAGGAATGTCATCCATAGTAGTCTCAGGTATATCTGCCGTGAGACGCTCTAGATCATGCTCCAACTCAGCTAGTACTTCTGCAGCCGCGTCCTGTGGGGCCGGTACCGGTGCAGCTGGATGTAGTCTATCAAAAGGCCGGAGGTTGGCTGGACGCTGTGGACCAACATCTGCATTTTGAAAATTTTACTGTTAGTTTTGAGACGATATATATGAAAAATAAAAAAATACATAATTAGAAAACTTGTGAAAATAAAGTACCTCTGTCATCCCATTGTTCTCCCTGTGGAAGAACCATGTCCGGATCACCTCTAAAATCCACTCCGGCATACGGAAAGTCCTGTATCGAAAAAACCTGGTCCTCTAACCAGTGAAAGTAACTATCTGAGAATCGAACCACTGTCGCACCCTCGTCAGGATGCCGGGCCATCACCGCAACCCATCGTATCAGCTTTGGCTCCCGAGGACCCAAGATATCAACAGTGAGTTGCTGAGGGATCAGCATTGGAACTCTCTCCAAGGCAAAGCTCACGACTAGAGGCCCATATCCAAAAGTCTTTAGTCGTCCGTTCTTTGCCTTGGTCAGTTGGCTCTTCATATGAGCCGACACAGCTTCACACCAGTTGAAAATGGTGCCTTGGTAACAGTCAATTGCCATCCGCATTTGGGATCCGGAAGCAATGTGTAAAGCGGCCGCGCCGCAAATTCTGGTAACCGTGAACGCTATGACTTTGAGTTCCGCAGAGTGATGTGTTTTATCTCTATGCCTTTTGAATGGTGAGCCCCAGGTGTGCACCACTCGTCGCGGAGACTATCAAGGGATTGGCCACCCGGCCTAGTCCCCGCAAGACTGAGTTGCTCACCTCTGTTCGGCAAGCCAGTGAGAAAGTATACATCCGAGGGCTCTATCTCGAGCTGGTGCCCTCCTATGTAAAAGCATTGTTCTTGAACGTTCCATCGCTCAACCAGCCATTCCAAGAATCTTACCTGGCCCCTCATGCCCGGTATGGTCCAATATTTGTATAATCCGCATGCTCTTAGGGCATCCAGGGAAGGTTGATGATTTATTGCAGCTTCATCTTCCTCTACATGCTCTCTTTCTCTCCAATCTAACATGGTTAATGCCCTGCACATCAAAAATAGCAATTAGAAATTGATTTGGGAATTTTTGGTAGTTTTTTGAGGGAGTTGGGGTTTTGAAATGCGCACTTCTCGGAAGACGCACCCCGGCTTTGTAGCACAGGGCGCCCGGACGCGGCTGGCCTGAAGGCGGGCTGCGTCTTCCGACCTTTTTCCCGTATGAGAAAAAGTCGGGGGACGCGGGTCGCCCGAAGGGCACCTGCGTCCGCCGAGAGGCGCATTCCAAAACCAAAACCCCCCCAAAAAATGAAACTAAGACCTAAAAATTAATTCTAAACGGATAGAAATGCAGAGTAGGATGTGTAAAATACCTGGATAAGACGGCGTTCGATTCCGACGGTCAGATTTTCCGCAGCGACCACGGGAAGTTTCTTGTCAAAAGCTCCTTTTTCAACCTCAACAGTCAAACGGTAAAAATGACATGGTAAAAGGTCTTTTTATAGGTTTTTTGGATGAATTAGTTCATTTTTTACCATGAAAAGATGTTTTTCGATGTATTTTTGCCTATTTTAAACAGGTATGAGTAATGTGTTGCTTTTGTGCAGGACAAAGGGATTTCGAGGGAAATTGTCATTTTTCACAAACAAAAATATCAGAGTCATCTTTTAAGCCCTTTTCTGACTCCTAAAACATGAAAAGATCGCCGAGCGTTTCTTTTACACTCGTTAAAACGGAATTAAAAGACGGTCCCCTTTTAGCTCTTTTCTGACCGCAAAATCAGGAAAAGATTGCCGGGTTTTTGTCGTTTCAAACTCGATAAGGAAATAAAACGACGTGTCCTTGATCGCTTTTTACTTTTCAGGTCAACGACACTATTATGAAAGTACTCCTTGGTCGCAAGATCAAGCGGTTCCCCCAGGTATTATTTTATACTTTTTCGGGCTTGAGGGACACAAATATACGAAAAAGTTCAACGTGGAGTCTCCTTTTGTTTTTTCAGACTCTCTAAAAATGAAAAACGCCGAGTTTCTCCTATACTGGGCTCGTTAAACTTTTACAGTAAAGGACCTGTTCAATTACAAACAGGAACGAACCACTCCTTCCTAGGGTTCGAATTTAAACTAGGTTGGACTCGTCCGAAGGATGAGCTTATAATCAAGCATATGTTATCCTCCTCAAGCTTGTTAAAAATAAAGAGGTACTTGCCAGAAATGGTGGGGGAAAAGAGAGAAGAATGAACCTGTTTGTCACCTTTTGTCTCAAAAGAAACTTTATTACCACTCTTGAACACGACACTTTTCATTCACCTGGGTTGGGAAATCTTTTACCTCACAGTTGACCAAACCACTTTGAAAGTCTTTAACCGGGTTCCGGGGATTAACTTTGAGTTATTCGTCACCAAGCCATCTGTCGTGTCGTTATGTGTTCAAGAGGTCTGCAAGCAAAACTTTCATCTGCAAAATACTTGTCATCCATTTGACCATCCCTGAGTCAGTCCTTACAGCAACATTTCTTCAACTTGAACAATGATTTCGTGTTGCGGGCTTGCCTGCAACGGGTCGCTTTCTATCGACATCGACACATTATCTAGAAAGATGACTTAGGAATCGACAGTACCTTGAAGTCTGCATGCATCAATGGCAGGTTTCTCGCCTTTGACGTCAGTTTACATCATTGACTTTCGATCAAAGGATTCCGTGAAGTGTTCGACATCAAAACATCTATTCACATTTCACGGGTTGTGCTTGGTACTTTGAGAACCATTGACATTACTGGTGGTCTCTCTCACGCTTGTTAACAGTTTACATCATCGACTGGTAATCAAGTGGTTTCTAACATGTTCGACATCGAATCATTTAATCACATGGCTAGAATCGTACCAATTCGGGAAGTAGAAGTGAAGACCCTGGATCTAGTTTCTACCATCCAGGCTGCGAGGAGTTTTGTATTCATTATCTATGTAGACTAATCATAAACAGATGGCTGCGTCCATACTGTGTCTACAAAAGTCTATAAAAAATGATGTACTGCAAGATCATTCCTGTATCAGAATAGTTAGTCCATTAGTTAAAGTTTTGAATCTGAGTATGGGAATGCCTACCTCAGTGATGATATAATCTTATACATGTATTTTGTGTTGAAAATTGCAGGTTCCAACCAGGTCATCCACAAGACAATCCTTGAAATGATAAAGCGCTTCACCCTTCCTAGAATTACAAAACCCTAATCTATTCCAGGCTTCGCACTTTAGGGGGCAATCTGTTACACTAAAAAATGTCACCATGACTACTTACAGTTAGTATGGCTCAAATCAACAGTCATGCTACCCTCTTAGGCAAGTCTTATGCCTCTGCTATCCATCTCAAACTCAAAGAAGAGAGAAAGTCTTGTCAAAAATATGTTTATCTCTGGGGTCGCAGGTTCTCTCTAGCCTTACCTGCGGGGACGCTCACAATGTTCACAAAAGTTGCGTCCTTGGACGCTCTGTATGTTAAGGGACAGGTGCGTCCTTCTGTAAAAGGCAAAATGCGCGAGTTTCATCTTAAAAAAGTTACTTGTGGTTACTTCTAGAACTTTCTAGAGGTCGGTTTGATGAATTGGATGCGCCTCCAGTTGGTTCATGTATCTCTATTAAGGAGGAACTTATCCCATCAATAAGGGAGCTATCCCACCCAAAGAGGGGGATTATCCCATTGATGGTGGACCTGAATAACCTCTTTACAGCACTATAAATAAAGACATTGAGCCAGAGGGAGGAGAGGTTGGAGCTATACATTTTCTTTGGGTAAATGCTGCAGGAATTAGGACTCCCATTTAGAACCTTGTGAGGAGAGATTGTCTTTGCTTGATTCTACTTGGAAGTGGGTGAGCTTTGTCAAAGTAGAGGAAAACCCTTGATGGACCCTGGGAGGAACTTGCACAACACCAAGGCCAGGTTGTAAGAGTTTCTTTGTTTCGTTATTAATACAAACTGGTTTATTTTTCTCAATAGCTTGTGTTAATGAGTTATTTCATGTGTTCCTTGGTCTGCATGTTGAATATATGTTTTATTATATGAAATGCAAGTGCTTGGTAATTGTTTGATTGTTTGTGGTTGCAGGAATTGACTTGAAGGAGGAGCTCATCCGGATCGGCAAGGACGGACTACAACAACAGCGTTTTGGAATAAGGTAAGCCTAAACACTTGTAGTTTTCATGTTTTGAAAGCTATATTTAGAGAAAGATCACTCCATTTTGTCTTGTTTGTCGCTAGAGAGTTTAGACTCCTAGGGAGGTCAGTTGTGTCCGCACAAATGACTTTTTCCGCCACGACACATGTCCCAATTAAATTACCAAGTCTTCCAAAGACTTGATTCTAGTTTTTTTGGTCTGTGAGGAGGCCTTCTCCAACTGATGCTGGGCTGAAATTCTATTGAGTGAATTCGGCAACTGATGAGCAGCTATGGATTTTCCTGTAAGGGTGGAGTAAATCATTTCTCCAACCTTCTTGTGAAATTCAATCTGGTTAATGGGATGAATATCCCTTGCCAATACTTCAAAGTCTATCTTCTTGAAATCTGTTGATGTTCTTGCTTGTTGTATAGTTGGCTTTGTGAAGGAAATTTGCATCTTTCCTTCCTTGATTTCAAAAGATGACATCAACCTACTTTGATTAGGGGGTGTAAGTTTGAGATATTGTGCATAGGGTTGTGCCTTCAGTTTCACGTTTCTCATTTTAATTTTCTTGAACCTATCCTTAATGTCCCTATCTCTATCAGCAGGCTTATTGAGTGAGGAGACTTCTACACTGAGTTGCCTTTCTAAAATTTGAGTTTTTGATGTAGATGGCTCCTGTGTTTCTCCAGATGGAGCTGTGCCTTTGCTCATGTCTAACTCAGCATTAGTCATTTCTACTGAGCCTTCTATGTCTTCCTATTCTGAAACAGGACTGAGCCAAGGCCTTTTGCTCTGGCTAGCTTCATACTGTACATTGAATGTGTCCATACCTGAGCTAGAGGCTCCCTCTCTGTTCCTTTTGGGATTCTTTTCCTCATTTTGAACAGTCTGCAAAATAGTAGGGGTACTCATGGTTCCTTCTTCCTCTAGTACCTGCAGGAATGAGCTTTCATCAAGCTGTTTCTCTAGATCAAGCAAGGCATTTTCAACATCTACCTTTGTACTATCCCTATCTATGAGAGTGTTTTTCAACCACTTAGATTGGTTGGCATATATTTATATTTTTTATATAGGGTGATGAATATAAGGTCCCAATTTGGCCTTTTGTCTTAGTTTGGTAATAAACCCTTGAGGGTCATACCTCCACATGAATATGTTCTTAAAATTCATTTGTTTCAAAATTTGATCTGCTTCCCCTCCTCCCTCTCTAGAATTGAATATAAAAAGGCCTAACTCTTTTTTCACCTTGAAATGAGTCCTTTTCTTGGCTGAGACAAAGTTGATATTATCAAAGTTCATTATCTGCCTATAATATTCCAAAGCAAATAACCTCATGGGGAGGTATTTGGGCAGTTTGCAAAGTTACCAATCTCCCACCTTACTTTGCTTGGATAATTGGAGCACTCTTTTGATTTCTTGAATTATTCCGGGTGGAGGGCTTCCTGTCAGCATTGTCATGACTGGATCGACAAAAGAGTCAATGAATTCCGTGTAGGTGTATGTTGATGAATGCTTGTGGAATAGTGGTGTCTAAAATATAACAGACCTGGGCTGGCCTTTAGTATCTAGCTTCTAGATGGTGAAGGGAAATTTGTCTAACTGATAATACAAAAACATGTGGTAAAGTACAGATGAGTACTTGAATACTCTCTCATTGTGCATTCTGGTAAATTGTTCATTCATCCTTTCAGCTATAAACTGGGCATAATTGTACAAAGTAGCAGGAGGCCTTCTTGGGGTGAAAATGGACATAAATGCCAGGATGATCTCATCAATGAATTCATCTGTGGCATAGCCTAGAATACATGATATCATGGTTACAATTTTCTTGCCCCTTTCAGAGAAAATGGTAGAAACATATGTAGGGGCATTTGTAGGAATGTGTTGCTCCTCTACAATGAAAGTTTGGAATATTTGGGCCAATCTAGATGGACTCAATTTGGTGTACTGGTCAGACATATCCCCACTGGAGAGTGGGGTCAAGTTTGGACCTGGTTGGACTTGCAACATCTCATTGATTGACTCAGTTGTAACAGAAAACAAGACTTTTTGGTCTGGGGACATTATAGCTCTCTCCCTGGGAATGTAACATGCATGGCACATATGGACAATCCCAAGAAAGACATGTACTTGTGGAAACTACTATTTGGGAAAATTGGAGTCCCAAAGGCCAATGTCACCAGTATGGTTTAGATCTCTATCCTTACTCAAACAATGAATTTTGAGCAAGAGTGTATAGGCACTTGTGTCTTTGATTTGAAAATCCCTGTCCGCCAGGGGAAGGTGGTCAAGATCCAAATGGGGGGTTGTCAATGGTTTGGCATCCATGGTTATGGGGGCAGCCATAATTCAGTTCTTGTGGATTTGAATTGGACAATATAGGTTTATATCAGAATTTTTAAGGTAATTTGGAAGCTTCCAGAAGGGTTTGGGCACACACTTTAATTTTAAAGTAATTTCAATTAATTTTACATAATTAAAACACTTTAGAGACTGAACATTTTCAAATTGAAAGGGTGTCTGGTAATTTCTCTTCAAATACTTGGAATTTGGGTCAATTAACTTCAAATTTGGTCTTCTCGATAACTACAAAAGTTTGAATGGGCTCTAGTACGGACTGAGAACTTGATTGGGGTCTCTGCAACTTCTTCAGGAGTAAAATTGAGGTAAATTGGCAATTTAAGTGTTTGAAGGTGTTGCAATGGTTTCAGAGGGTTTACACAAAAATTGATTGAAAAAGGGTCAAATAGGGCTTCTCGGCCTTTTTATTGAAGAACAGTCACTTTTTGGCACGTAAATTACAAATGAACAGTGGGTGGTTTTTTGGGTTGGGTGGGGAGGTGGTTTCCCAAGCCATCGCACCGCTTTTATGGAGGAGGCGGTACTTTGGCGAGGTCAACCGATCTATCTTAGCGCTTGACACATAGTAGATGGGGGACCGAGCAATACCACTTTATCAGGAGGGTAAAGGTCAGACATCAGGTGAACCCGATATGGCTGTGAACCATTGAATTTGGGTGATGGTGAGCATATGACAGTCAGGTGACAGAATAGCATGGATGAAATGGGCGAAGGTTTCGGGGAGGCCTGGGGCTTTAATTCATGGTGGTTTGAGATTATTTACAAGTTAAACATGGGATTAAATGATTGGATGGGGTTAAGGAAAGGATGATCTTAACTTTACCAAGAAGTGGTGAGTTAAGAGGGTTTTGTCAGGGGTATGGGATAAAAGTATAGTTTATAATTAAAATAAGGGTTATGGTATTAAATAAATGATTTATTTATATATGGGAAAAGGTATATTAGGAGCTATATTATTAAGTTAAAAATTAATATGAAATGAAATGAGCGGAGTGAACATACTACTAAGCATAATGTAATATTTGTGCATTTTCTTCCCATACACTTATACTTAGGATAAAATCCTTTTGTGGGTATTTTGAATGAAATTGAATTTAACATGGGGTTGTTTACTTTTCATAGGCAAATGGAGTTTAACCTTAGAAAAGGGAGTTTTATTAGGGTAATGAAGGGAAATGACTTTTATGAAGGGAATTCTAACACTTGATGTCCATAAGTCATTAAGTCGAGGGTCCGGTCCCACCAAAAATCAGAGAAATACTCTGAGCCTTTACAACTTGAAGGATTCTTACTACTAGAACATACTTGTAGATGGGGAAATTAGTAAGTATAGGGATGAAATGAATGAGGGGGAGTTAATTAAATCAACTTGTAAACCATTGTTTTTACTTTGTTAACTGCTCATGCACATTGAAAGATATAATTAAGCATGATAAATTTATTTTTCTCCAATCAACTTTATACTTCAACAACCTTTCTTCTACTTACCCATTACCTACCCTAACATTTTTTCTTCATTTATTTGGGTGCATTTAGATTAGCAGATCCTGATCATTCATTTTTCTTTTATAAATTAAACTATCTAATTCTAATCTTATATCTTCCAATAGCTTAGATTAAACTGATGAGCTCCTTTTATTTTGTCTACATATCTAATGATCTGCCAAGATTAAGCTGCTTGTTCAGATTTTATTCTCTAACTATAAACATAAAATTCAAAGTATGAAATAGTCAAGATTAAGAAGTTTGACTACCATGGGTTGTGGCATGTATGAAAATTTGCACACAACCATTATTTAAGACAACAAAGTAGTAAAATAGTAGTGGCATTTAGACTTGCACACTTTCATGATCTATTTTTGTGTTTGGGGTTCATATATTTTTGTTTTTTGATCTTTTCTTATTCTTTTTGTCCTTTGATATTTCTTTTAGGACATACCCTCTTTACATTTTTTAATTTTTAATATGGAAAACATTTACAGAAAGAAAAGGTATGTGCAATATTACAAGGCTTAACCTTAGCCAATTCAAAATTATGAATCATGTCACTATAGAACTCTAACAGGTACATTGTCTAATTTGTATCAACGTTTTCATGAAATTGGTATATCTTAAGAAGAAGTCCATATTTTGGGTATCATGACCTCAAGGGGAACACAATTGGTTAGTGGTGATGCTCAAATGAAGTAAGCACAGTCTCAAAAACAATAACAATGGTGAAGAGAAAGATAAAATGCATCACTAATCATTGGTATTTACAATAGAAACAATACCATGATAAATTTAATTGGTGTCAATTCCTTTTTAATTGATACAAAAGATGCATTAGTGGAGAGAATGCTTATCTAACAACCTACTGTATTCATAACAGCATAACGTCAAAGAAGAGGTCGTATATGTTTAGGGAGAGCATATTACAAAAAAATAGTCTATAGAGTAGCATCAACCAGTTCCCCGATCTTGGCACTCAGTGATTACATGGAGGAGAAAAAGGCAACTTGTAGCTCTTTTCGATTCATGTCAAAGGGGGTGAAAATTACTGTAGAATTTGTGATGGCCCATGTAGAAGAGAGAATTCCAGTGGTGGATTATGCTAGGAGAAGTTTAGTAGCAACATGTGCAGTGGCCATCAAAGTGAATATGAGGTTGAGGTGTTTCCATCAATGCTAAAGGGGGACATTGTTGTACAATTGGAATTGTTTAGATGGATAATAGCCACAAGTGTCTTGGCATTGATGTCAACAATCATGCTGGGAGATGTGTTGGTCAGTTAGCATTGTCTAACTATTTTCAAGAATGTTGGCATTGATGTCAACCAGATAGCATGGGTGTTTGTGGTAGAAGACATTGGATTTGATGTTCTCTAGATTTATGTGCTTGATGTGTCAATATTAGGGGGAGTCTCATGGTTGCTGCAATGATTTGTAGATATTCATTACATTAGGAGGATTATTGGAGAAGCTGTGAAAAGATGAATATGATGGTTGGGAGTCCCAAACTTTGTAGGAGGTTCTTCCTCAATAGATTAGCTCAGATACTCTTGGAGTTGGCATATCTGGTTAGTGCTTTGAAAGCTCTCTCTAATAGTATGTGGAACCTTACAAAATGCCTCTAAAGAGTATGTTTTTAGGCAGAAGAAGAAGAGCCAAGGAAGAAAGAATGGAAGAGAGTTTGCTGCCATTTTTAGACAACAGATGGGCTCAAATCCTACATCGAACCTTCTTTAGTGGAAAATGCTCTGAAATCAAAATGTTTTGACTGTCAAAATTAGACCTAGGATAGGACACATGACAACACATCGATACCTCGAGAGGAGAAAATATCAGAGGTTAGAGTCTCGGGAGTTTTGTAATGAAGGAATATCGGAACCTCAAAGTAGTATAATATCGAAGGTTGGAACCTTGGAGTAAAATAATATCAGAATATCGGACCAGGCTCAAAATTTCGAAATGTTGATCATATCGGAACCTCCGAAGTTTGGAATCTTGGGATCGCAGTACATCGGGACCTGATTTGGGAAGATCATAAGTATATCAAGATTTTTGTACCTCATAGTTTCATAAGTCCTTATGATTTGAATTCCTTGAAAATGCTAAGGTTTACGAAGAAAAGGAATTAACAAAGAAATTCATCATGAGAAAAAGGCTTGATGGGACCATTTATCTCTCCTCCCATTGGACACATGGTGGTAGTTGATTCTCCCTGAGGAGTTGCAATGTCAGATGGCATCCTAATGACATGGTTGTATGGAGGACATGTGGCAGCCAAATTTAGAAAAATCTGGTGGGGAAAATCTAAGTGACATGTATCACCACTATGGAGACACCACGTGGTGATGATGACGAGAGCATGATGTCATCTGGCTTGTTGGAATCTCAGAGGTCAGAGTTTTTGTAACTGTGTTGTAATAAAATTGGTAGAAGTTCTAATCTCAGGGGCTTCGATATTGTCTGCACTTGGTTATGAAGCCCAGAGAACCAAGGGAATAGAGTGAGACGTAGCACCCAAGCACCATGGAGTATTTGAGAGAAAGGAAACATCAAAACTCCTTTATAAATGTTTTTAGAAAGGGTTACGATTAAAAGAGCTCGAATAGTAATTCACATGTTGTCATGAGGAAAATGATAGAACTAATGCCACAAGGAAGACCTTAGCACCTAAAGTGTTGTGAAGATGCCATGTGGGATATATTTCAGAGGTTGGAGATTTTAGAACTCCTCCATAATTGAATTAAGAGGAAGTCCTGATATGGGGAGCTCTAATGTGGTCGCGCTTGGTTGAGTAGTCTAAAGGAAACAAGGCCGAAGAGTAATCAACAAAGGAATATTGGCCTCTGAAAAGATATGAAGGTGTAACATACCTCCTGTCCCTACTTTGAGAATTAGCTCCTAGGCTCCCTTAAATTTAAAAAGTTATTCGAGTACAGTTAATATTATACGGTTATCACAAGTTTATTTGCTCTATCATGACATGGACAATTACTATCCTTGCAACTATACCCATAACCGTAACTACTGAAAAATGTCAAAGGAAGTGAAACATACACCCTATGCACAATAATACATATTCTTTTGATCAATCCTTAGGCATAAGCTACAATTTGAAGAATAAACCATAGCACGAAACCCATAAAATTCTTCAATGGCTCTGTACAATCATTAACAAAACCTGCATTTGCTTCCACTAACATGGTCAAGAATCATAGCTATAGTAATGCAATGCATAGTTAAAATGTTACTATATTTGTGCAAAGGCTAGAAATAGATAAACTATCCTCATTGGATACAATTCTTATGACATGCACAACATAGATGACCAGACCATAAACTATACAATTCAAAGAATTATTCCAAAACTATTCTGCATGCACCACATCTCATGCATAACCAACTGCCACTTAAACCAGAGATATCATATTTTATAGGCATACTATGTTCCTTCACTAAATTTAATGGTATTCAAGTTTAGATTCAACAACTATCTCAAATATTCATAAAAGATCATCCCATAAACAAGTTAGTGCAAGTAGATCTACTCATGTATAATGGTCCCATGAAAAGTCTATCATGAGTAAGATAGCTCCATGGCCAAAGTAATAACAACCACCTATTATGCTTCCACCACTAACTCTACACTTAGATGCAATAAGATTCACATGTATCAGAATGAAATCATTCAGATAAATACAGATAACTCAACCATCCATACATCGGAGCTGAATGATTTAACCACTTCAAAAGTAAGAAGTAAACATAGAGGGTAAGAAACCAACATACCGAGCATCCCACGCATATGAAATCAACTAGATTAGAAGAGAGAGACCACCACTTGGATAGTGGAGCACCACCACCCAACCATGAATCACCTCTGATTCCCCCAAAGCTGACATTATTGCCATGGATCAACTACCTCCAATTGATCTATGCAATGGGTGTTTAATACCCTCTTTCATGATATAGTTTCCTTTAGCAGCATCTCACTTTTAGTTGGATGTTTCATCCAATTTCCTAGGCCTATATTAGAAAAGCTCGGCTTTCTCTCCTGCAAGGCTTTTCATGATAAAAGATTCCCTTTATCCCCCACACATCTTTTATGTTTTTCTCGATGGATATTTGTCTCCAATCCATCTAGCTTATCTAGAATCACATCGAGAAGCTTTATCATGAAATATTTATCATATCCCTTTCCTTAATGGGATTTGGAAAGAATCTCATCTATTGGTGTCTTACTTTTCCAAGTGATCAATTTATTAATTATTTAATAATGTATTTCATTTTCATATTACACATCACACCTAGCTTTCCTCAGCATAGGTTTGCAATAGTTTGACACACAAGGGAGGGGTGTTACATACTCCCCCCCTTAAATTTACACCTTCATCAGTGTATTACTACATCTTATAATATTACTTCCTCATTCACAAGTAGTTGTCTTCTGAATCCACAGATTCTATGGCCTTGCCATCCGATACAAATTTTCTTATATATATAGGTTACAATGACTATTCTCAACACATCTCCTTCCATTGCTACCTGTAACATTGTTTTCAACCATTTTTGTAAAAAAATTTAGATGCATAAACTAAACAATGTTTTCCATAATCACTATCATAATTTGATACACAATAGTACTAAAGAAGCTGCAACTTGTATTTCCCATCATTTATTATGTTTAAAGAAATTCATGTCCTTCCCCTCCATTCTTCCAAACCTTTTTGTTCTTGTTGAACACTTGCTTGGTGAGGTTTCTCTGCATACAACAAGTCAACTAGCATATTCACCAAATCAATATGCATAAAATACAATAACATGTTAGCTCACATTTAACCATCATAATCATATGTACTTATCAGAATCATAATCACATGCATACAATTGAAATACTTATCAGAATCATAATCACATGCATACAATTGAAATATACCACTATTACTTATCCTTCCTTCTTCTGTGCAACCTCCAAGTCGGTTTCCATGCCAGACAACCACCCAGTGTCTTCGTTCATACATGCACACAATGTATATTACACACAACTATACATGTCATATGTTATTTTTATGCAATATATGTATTCAGATTGGTATCATATCTATCGTTTCAACATAGCACTATCTGTACTATTGGCACATCATACCAATGTCCATAGTATCACCTGCATGACATATACTTCATCCACATGTTTTCTAACCATGTTAGTATTATGCCAAAATTCCTTCATCTATTTCTGGTAAGTAGAACAAACTATGCTTAGTTCATAAGGAATTTCATGGACCTATTCCATTTCTGAAAATCATTTCCCTGAGTCATGTGGTTGCAACACAATATCATCATAATAGTATCATAAAAGTAATTATGCATACTAAAACTTCATCATACCCATAACTTTTAGTTTTGGGATTAAATCTATGACCTGTACAAGGTTTTAACAACAATGGAATATACCTTCCACTTAATATTCTAAAGCAGACTATTAACTATGATACTCAGTCTATCATAGATATTTGAAGTCTAATAACCCTTAGAACAAATTTGGTTAGTTCTTAACAAATATTCCATATTTAAACAATTCATGTCGTGTGATTTACTATTGCCCTTTTTATACCTCAACATCTTGTTGGCCATGCATAATTCAGTTTAGGTATAATCTCATTCAATAAACAGTATGCTCCTGCATACATCTCCCATATAGGAGTTATAGGTGAAAACTATAATATTCACAACTTCACACCCTTTAAATTTTTATGCGAGGGTGTGACCCCAGGGTATTTACATGTTAACACCTCCTTTTAACATTAAATCACCCTTTAGACCAAGAGATCAATTATCCTCTCTTATCTTACTTGATACATGTGTTATTTTACTACTAACATTAGTTCTCTAGATCCTTATGAGCGTTAATTATGAAAAACCTCTTTTGCTTTACCAAATATTTTCTTACTAATTCAGAGTCATGTTCTGAATCTACTATATAAAAACAAGTCGCTTTCAGTTGGTATAAAGCACTAAGCCCTGCTACATGTACTCTGTTCATATATAGGGAAGAAGCACACAATTTATTTTACTCTCATTACTTCTCACATGAAGTACATTTGTCAGATCTCAATTCATTTTTTTCAAATTGGAAAGGTTCATGTTTGTGAGATGTTACCCCCAGAACCTCATCTGTATCTGCACCGATATGTACATTAAGGTACACCTTAGAGTTGCAAAGTTTTACACATTAGTATTGAAGCTTACACTGTCTTTCTTCTATCAACCAAGAAGCTCTAGGAATTTTCTTCTACATTTCCATTGTGTATGCACACAGCTGTAATTTTGGTGTCAGTCTATTGACCTTTATATAATTATTAATGTATGATGTTATTATTAACATTTATAGAGTATGTTGTATTACATTTATGAACATACTTCACAATCTCATCCCTAGTTTAGGTTACATTGACATGTACTTAATGGCTCTTTCTTTACTAAATCAGAATTCGATAGGTTCCAACCTATGCATGTTAAATTAACTATGCATAATTTTCTGATAAGGTTTCCTTTCCTCCATTAAAGTGTAACTGGAAGATTTTCTTATTAAAATGATTTATCCATTGGAAAACACATCCTAGGCAAATTACATCATTACCTGCATGTGCACTGATCAACACAACAACATTGAATTTGAAGCACAACTTTAAGGTATTTAGTCTTATATTACATAAAAGACTTGTCTTTCACATATTCGATCCCTTCTTAGGATCTTTTAACAATCACTTAATTTCATTAAGTTATGTCCTCAACTAGAAAGCATACAACTCCTAATTTGATTTTGGATAGGTACAATAAGGTGGATCTTTTAACAATCACTTAATTTCATTAAGTTATGTCCTCAACTAGAAAGAAAACAACTCCTAATTTGATTTTGGATAGGTACAATAAGGTGATGACTTATTACTGATTCACCTCAATGAGTTTGTATGTTATTAAATCTTTCCCTTGTATAGAAAACATGCAATCTCAGATTAAATCCACCAATTCCTATTACTTATTAATAAGTTTTCTTTCATTCCAATATAGTTTTCCAATGCTTCTCTCTTCCCCCTTGCAATTTAGTTATCCACAACTTGAATAGTTGACATAAGTGTGATGATTAATCTCTACTTTTCTCATCATTTTTTTAAAATAAACATAGTTTAATATTTGACTTCTATGGTACCTAACCTGAGTCAAATATATACATGGTAACTTCTGTTTGATTTGATCATAGTTTAGTTTGTGAGAATTGTGATTCCTTCATGTATGAAATCATTTCCATGTTGCTCATTGCATTCCCCATAATGAGTCCTACATGCAGCTTACACATGCAAATGTACAATCTCAAGTAATCATATTCTTCTCATATATGCATTACTTGTTATCTAGCTTTAATATTGGATTAATATGCTAGTCATGCCTTACCATGATTATCAATTATTTAACTATCCCGCTCTACTATGCATCTTTGCAAGAAACAATTTCGAGTCATGATATGAAGTCATCGTGTTCTTATAAGGGTGTTCAACTACATATTTAGTTTTAAAAACTTTCACAATGTATATAATAAAACTTTTAAGATCCTTATCTATGAGGGGACACAATTGAAAGTAACTTATTAACATTAATGACATGTTACTTCTTCACGTTAGCATTCTTTTATACATGTAAACATACCAAAGCGACTTCTGGTAATCATACACCAGATATGCTCCCCCTGAGCATCATCTCATTATTAATCTATAATCAAAGCTTATTTGTTGAAGGGTATATATGATAGCAGCAATAAGTGAAACATCAACAATGCTTATGTTCCCATTACATATGACCACATTACATGTGAGACTCCTCAATATCTCAAATCAACATCACTCTTGAATAAAGGCAACAATAACATTCTGAATCAACAAATTATGAGCAATCCTCATAGCAGTATACCATGATTAGAAACATAGCACATCATTAATTCTATATCTATATCTCAGTCCTCCGTAAACACCCATCTCATGAGCACAAGTCTCAGCCAATTAATTTGTTGTAACATAGCAATTTATGCAAGAAAGGGTCATTAGCACAAGCCTCAATTTGAATACTTAGCAGTAATATTTCAAGCACAGTAAGCAAATTGTTCATCATGACCATCACACTATGATGTCTAATTGGATTGTATTTGAAATCAACCCTTTTCAAGAGGTTTACCCAGTATGCCACATGACCTCAAATCAGATAACTATAATTTCATTAACCGTATCAAAAAAAATGAGGAGGAGCGAGTTCAAGATTTTGTATGCATACAGTTCCAATAGCCTCATTAACAAGTAGGCTAATGTCTCTTAATATCGACAACTACGTGGTCACCAGTGGGTTACACCGATCTTATGATACTTTAAACATAAGTTATCTTCCCCACAATTTTAGTTGTACTTTCAGTTTTAAAATTTTCTTCTACCATAATATCATAGAAATTTAGAAGTATATTTCCATCTCGTCAAGGGCTAGTTGTTGGCATACTAAAATTTTGACCCAGATGATTTCACTCAATGAAACTTTCGAATTTCATAACATTAAACATGGAAAGGCTATATTAAAAAAAAATTTTCTAGGCAAACACAAAACCCATTTTCATTCGAGACCTGTGAGCATCTCGACTTATCTCGCTTCAAAGACAAAAATTCTCAACGAGTAATAAATTCAACAGAACAAAAATTATATAGCTATACCATCATCGACCTTACAAAGAATTATTTATATTAACAAAATTTAATGTTCGGTTCTGTCAAAATTACTTTTACCTTCCTAATTCGGAGGTAGGCATGCAGATCTAGGTGGAGGGGTCAGACCGCACTACACCAAAGCTCCAGATCCAGTTGAGGTTGAGCAGCTTGAGGCAGATAGTTGTTCCTAAGCACTGTGCTGCCTCCATATCTAGGCTGCCAGCCATCACTGGACAACATTTCTTGACAACACGGTCTTTGATGCCTTCGTGCACCAAACCATCCCCTCGACACCTCTTCACAGGCTTCCAGCTTTAGGGCCTCTTCTGGACATGATGAACTCTCCTTCGCTCAATCTGCCACATGTAGGGTTGCTTCCATCCTTTGGAATGCTACGAGTCCCTCCACTAGGAGGACAAGAGCAGGCATAGTTGTAGTTGCAGTAAAACAATGCTACACTATTTTCGAAAATCCATCGAGTACACTACTATTCCTCCTTGGATTAAATGGAATTGAAATTCAACCATGAGAATTGAGAGAACCCATGACACAAGCTAAAGGAGGAAGGTGCGTGTTTCAACTCGCAGGGAAATGAGATTTCTAGCGATGGTGTTGCTTTCACAACAATCCTTTCTCAGTTCTATTGTCGACATGACCAGAAATCCTGCGGCTTTAACATACTTTTCTCAAAAATAGAACTAAAAGCCACCACCTCCATGTCGGCAAGGCTTATATGCCCATGGCGGTTTAGAAAATGATTGTGGATGAAACTTATCTTATTAATCTAGATCCTCTTACCATTTCAGATAATCCATATCCCTATTATCGAAACGATACGTTTAATTTTTTTTCTGATTGCTTTTAACAGTATGTCTGGGGATAACGTTTCTATATCCGTAAGTGAAAAAGTCAGTTTTTGGGATCAAGAAATTTGAACCTCATATGTTTCCAAGCCGTGGATAAGGTTGAATATGTCCCGCCTTCTTCCCTCGCCATTATCGGCTTCTAATTTTGTTCATGGGGCTAGTGGATAACCCTTATTTATTCATTGCATTGGTGGCCAATTCGATCAACGATTGGTAGCCCGAAATGAAACATTAAAAAATAAAAAATAGCCTACATTCCATCTATTGAGATTAAAACAAAAAACTCTTAATTTAGTCGAAAAGGAATGCCACACATGGGGAATAAAAGCCACACACCAGGATAACGACCCACACTTTCAGCGCCAAGTCTCACAGGAGGAACAATAATATGACCAAGCTCTCGTCTTCCTGCAATTGTATACATGCTTAATTAATTTAATTTATCAGATTTTTTTTCCAAGAACAAAAGACGAGCTATCGTTTGGCAGTATGTATGCGCAGAAGACCCATCCCTGTGTCTCGATTGCAGTACAAATGGTGGTTTTGTTTTCCACAAATCCTCTAAATATGCTTATGCTTCATAAGGATTTATGACCACTCTGAATATGTGGCAATCTTTTATGGATTCGGAACAATAATGGTGGCTTAGGGTTCCCAACACTCCTTCGATTCCCTTACTACATCCTAACGCAACAACTGTTCAATTCCTTGGTTGTCTCTCAAGACTGGCAGGCAACATCTTTTCTGATATGGTTCCCATAATCACAACATAGTTTAACACTAAGGAATGACTCAATTTGCATGTTCTAAGAATATAATAAGTTGAATTAAAATTTCGATTCTTAGTAGCGCACAACATTCTCATACGCATAGTACATGTAGCTATATTATTTCTAGTAGTAACATTTTGATTCCCCTTCGATTTTAAGAGGTCCATGCATATTTACCTTGCCATTAATTTGAGGTAGAGTTGGTCGAATTTCTTCACCACTCCTTTAAAATTGACCCAATACTAATTTTTTTTTGACACCATACAGTCTTTTTCGATATATGACCTCGATGAAGTAGCGTATATGGGGTTCTTTGAAAATCCTCCACCATGACATAGAAACCAAACCACTAATTTTCATAACATTTTTAGAAACAAGTTAAGAGCTAACTCATTGTTTTGAATTTCATGGTGCAACAATGACTTAGGCACTAACCCATTGAGACCTACTGTGGAGATTAACTCTCAGGCCTTCGTTATTCTACGAGGTTGTAATCAATAATTATGCTGCTCGCATAAGAGTCCTCACATACACTACTTTAACTAACTGTTTATGAACATAATTAATGATATAAATATTATCTACTCTAGAGTATTCACACTATGAAACATAACTCAAGTGTGGACATAGATAATTCTTCTACATGCAATAAAGAATTGTGCATATGTTCCATTTCGATTGCATAGAAAACACTGATTTTTCGACAATCAACCTTAAACGATTTAATATAATAATATTTTATATTGAGTGGAATAACATATACCTATGTTATTACTTCTACCATCTTCTCCATGCGATAGGCTATTTTTTTTTTTTAACAATCCTTTTATGCAATTAGTTATCTAGCAGATAACCAGCAATTTAGGAGCTCTCACTCCTCATTAAAATATTACTATTGTTAATCTAAGCTCAGAATTTCCTTTAGTTGTGAGAATCAAGTTGACATTTACAGGACATGGCTTCCAATACGGAGGTGGATTGGTCCATAGGACGCAGTGTTTGAACCTATGCTCTGATACCATTTGTAACATACCTCATGAGCCTACTTTTAGAATTAGCTCCTAGGCTTCCTTAAACTTAAAAATTTCTTCGCATATAGTTAAGATTCTACAGTTATTATAAGTATATTTACTCCATCATTGAATGCACAATTACTATCCCTGCAACTATACCCATAACCGTAACTACTGAACAACGTCAAGGAAGTGAACCATACACCCTAGGCACAATAATACATATTCTTTTGATCAATCCTTAAGCATAAACTACAATTTGAAGAATAAATCATAGCATGCAACCCATAAACTTCTTCGATGACTCCATACAATCATTAACAGAGCTTGCATCTGCTTCCACTAGCATGGTCAAGAATCATAGCTATAGTAATACAAGGCATAGTCAAAATGTTACTATATTTGTGCAAAGGCTAGAAATAGATAAACTATCCTCATTGGATACAATTCTTATGACATGCACGAAACAGATGACCAGAGCATAAATTATACAATTCAAATAATTAATCCAGAACTATTCCACATGCACCACATCTCATGCATAATCGAATGTCGCTTAAACAAGATATATCATATTGTTATAGGCATGCTACGTTCATTCACTAACTTTAATGGTATTCATGTTTAGATTCAACAACTATCTCAAATATTCTTGTAAGATCATCACATAAACAACTTAGTGCAAGTAGATCTAGTCATTATAATGGTCCCATGCAAAGTCTATCATGAGTAAGATGGCTCCATGGAAAAAGTAATAACCACCACCTATTATGCTTCCACCACTAACTATACACTTATATGTAATAAGGTTCACATGTATCAGACTGAAATCATTCAAATAAATACTGATAACTCAAACATCGATACAACGAAGCTAAATGATTTAACTACTTCAATAGTAAGAAGTAAACATAGAGGGTAAGAAACCAACATACAGTGCATCCCATGCATATGAAATCAACTAGATCAGAAGAGAGAGACCAACACTTGGATAGCAGAGCACCACCCCCCAACCCTGAATCACCTCTGATTGGTCTAGAGTCGAGGTTCTTGCCATGGATCAATTGCTTCCAATTGATCTATGCAATGGGTATTTAATACCCTCTTTCATGATATAGTTTTCTTTAGCATTGTCCCACTTTTAGGTTAATGTTTCATCAAATTGCCTAGGCCTTTCTCAGAAAAGCTTGTCTTTCTCTCCCACGAGGCCTTTCGCCATAAAAGCTTGCCTTTATCAACCACACAACTTTTATGTTTTTCTCGATGGATATTTATATCCAATCCATCGAGCTTATCTAGAATTACATCTAGAAGCTTTATCATGAAAGGGTTATCCTATCCCATTCCTCAATGGAATTTCGTAAGAATCTCATCTATTGGTGTCTCGCTTTTCCAAGTGATCAATTTATTAATTATTTAATAATGTATTTTCATTTCATATTACACATCACACCTAGCTTTTGTCAGCTTTGGTTTGCAATGGTTTGACAGACAAGGGAGGGGTGTTACAGAAGGCCTTAGCATCTGAAAGCTAAGCTATCAGTCACAACTTCCAGTTCCATGGTGTAAAACCAGAAAGGGCTGAGCAAAAGGAGCTTTGAACCTGGAGACCTTGTAACATATTTTCAATACAAGTTATAATGTGGGGAGCCCCAATACTACTGTACATAAGAGAATGAAGTTGTTTTCCATAGCACATGATCCTACGGTGTGAAAATTGAAAAGGGGTTATGCAGAAGGGGCTAAAGGCCAATCATAACCCCATCATTTTGTAACATCTCTTTTAATAAAAGGTACGAAATGTTGAAGCCCTTAATTGCAGCACAAAGGTGTTGATGGACAGATGAGTCAATCAGTGAATAAACGAGTGTAGGAGAGTTGGTCATAGAATTAATGGCGACTGTAGAGATCATTTGGTCAAGATAGAAAGAACCAAAATTTTGCAAGGAAGAGTGTTGGACCTGCTCTAAGTTGGAGAAAGCTACCTATAATCTTCTTGTGCACATCTCAAAATTTGAATGATGAATAAAGAGGTCGTGTTGAAGTACAATCAATCTCAGAGAGCCATGAATAAGCATGGAGAGCCTGATTGAGTTTGCAAGTGAACTAAGGATTTATTTCCAAGTATGGAGAAGCACTCAAATACCCATTCTCAATGGTTATTGCATTAGGAGCAGGCTATTCAAATGCAAGAGCAGAATGGAGAGCCATGTCAAGGTATATTCAAGCAGTGTCGATACAGGACAACAAAGGCAGCATTGTGCAGAGTGATGCAGAGAACATAACCAGTGATTTCCATTGATTAATGTGGGGGAATGCAACATTATTGTGTGGAGAGATCTTGGCTGAGAGTGCGATGATATGTGTGAGGCTCACTGAGCCTGTTATATTGGGTGAAAGGCTGAGAGTGCCTAGGTAGAGTAAATTGAATCTGAAAGGGGCAATGCCGATGTGCAGAGAAACAACACCGAGTGAGTCAGTGCTATGATGTGTAAGGCTGAGAGGCCCTGTTGAATAAAAGAGACCAAGAGATGATTTTATCCAGTTGAAGAAAAAAGTGTAGAGAGGACCACGTGGGCTATGTTTCTTGGTGAATGTTGTGAGTGGAACAACGAGTTTCTATAGAGCATGCAGAGTACCGAGAACAGAGAATATTGTGTAGGCCAAGGGTTGAGGAGAACATCACTGGTATCAGGCAGAGTGGTTATCAATAATAGTGAACATGGAGTTCTGATTTGAGTGTGGATTGGAGCTTGCAAATAAGAAGTTGGTGCTTCTATCTCTTGTAGGTTCTTGAGAAGGCTTGGGGGTTGGTGCCTCCTGCAACTTGGTGCTTCAAATTGTGCTTTTGATGAGTTGGATAGGTGTCTGGAAAAGCAGGGAGTTGGTGCTACCTCCTAGTGGGTGCGAGAAAGCAATCAAAGTGATCCATTTATTCTTGTGAGTGGTGGCTTACAAAACAGATTGACGTATTAGAGTAGGTGCTTTAATTTCACATCAATAACAACAACAATATTTGGTGGTTTCTTACCAAAAGGGTTTCCACATAAAACCTTGTGTCTCATGTGTATTATGCTCATGGTCTGTGCTTGTATGTTGATTTCATATTGCTACCACATGATATGTTGTTGTTGGTTATATGGATGGCTGCCAAGTTTAAATAAAAACAAGTAAATTAGCATAAAATGTTAAAAATCAGCCTCAATATTGATTCACCCCCTCTCAGTATTAACATTATTTCCAATAGAATGCATAAAACTATAAAATTGATTGATTTGAAATAAGATGGGACCTCATTATATATATATATATATATATATATATATATATATATATATATATATATATATATATATATATATTTGTAGATTCTCATTTATATAACAATATTTCCAAGAGTGTTTCTTTGCATAGGACTGTTGTTAAAATCATGGTAACTCCTCCTCTAGGAGATGTAATTTCCATAAGGAACCAAAGCTTCATGACAAATGGAGGCATGAGAATGTGGCATTGAGGACTGAGAAAGGTTATTATAGGGAGCAATGTTCTTACCACCTATTTTAAATAGAATAAAAATGTTAAAATCAAACATGAAAAGAGTAAGGTAGACATAATAATTTAAATCATTATTTATTCTACTATTCACAATTCTATTTTAGTGCACAACATATGACGGGTAAGAAAGATACGCATGAGCTTCATGAAAAATTTAAAGAATTTGGTCATGGTTTGCATTGAAATGGATTAAAGGAATTATTAAGGTTTGTAGTCATTAAGTTTCGATATATAAGCAGAAGATCTAATTAAATGTTTTGTAATTTATAATTCCATAAAAATAATAAAGAGTTTGAAAAGATAGTTTTAATAAATATTTTGGAAAAAAAGGTTTGAACTGGATATTTCTAAGGTTGGATTTATCTATGATATACATATTTTTTTCTCATGACATGTGTAATAATATATTTCTTGCATTGCATTACTTTTAAATAATCAATTATTATTATTGGCACAATAAATAATAAGAAAAAATAAATAATTGACAAAAAACCTTTGTTTGTTAATTCATTTGTCCATAGGAAATTGATTGTCAATTATTTTGGGCCTGCAATGGACAACATTTGCACTTCTACTTGTCCAAAGGTCTTTCACCAGTGCAATTTAAGAAAAGATTTCCATTAGATGAAATCATACTATTATATGTTTTTATATAAGAGGAGAAAAGGTATTGGAGGAGAATTCATGTGATGGATTTTCCATTGCACTATTTAGTCATGGTCATCATAGTGTGTTGGAGACAATTTCTACCCTCTTGCTAGGAATGCTAACAAGAGAAAAAAAATCAAACTGAAACAATAATTGCAACAATAAACAATTATTATAGAAATAAACACCGCACATGGACAACAAACTAAGCACAGATGCAGAAATTGAACATAAAGCAACTATGAACATCCAACTAAAATAATCAAACTACCTTTCACAAATTGTTGGTCATAAAAGAACACTATTGCAAATGAAAAATGACATTATACAAAAAACTAACCCATAAGCTACTGCAAATAGAACATAAGTTTGGAATCCATATTCCATCATTAACAACAACAAAAAATTATGCAATACGCCGCTCCCATCCCTGGGGGAAGGGAGGTTTCACAACCTCTATAGCTCCTCCAACACTTTAGAACACTATTTAGCCCTTTAGAACCAAAATACAGACTCATATTCTCATTACATGCTCCTTAAAAACACCTAAACCTATGAGAAAATATTTTAATATTTTGATGGAAATATCTTACAATTGTTTTTCCCTCCATTGGAAATGTACATTTCAGAACATTTCATTTACATGTAATTCCCCTTTCATTTACATTAAATTTTACTTTTCTAGTGGTTACACTTGTGCTTTGCAGACCCTCGACACAAATCCTAGCTCATCCTAAGCTAGGTGTAGTCAAACCTCCATACTCGCTTGAACGATCCGAATCCACCTTTGAATGCTAAAATGCAGGATTCTCCCTTCTACTCCACTCTACTCTACACTCCCTCTTAGCACAACACTTCCCCTTTCTATGGTTGTCCGAGACTCTACCTCACAAGATCTCATCTCTTCTCTACTCCAATGGGTGTACCAACCACCGCTTACAAGACCCTCTTAGCACTCCGTAGTTTTCTCGAGGCTGAAAGTAGAAAGCTCACAGGTAACCACAAACCGGTTTGGGTTGAGAGACTGGTCTTCTCCAACCGGAGGGGGCTCGCTCACTTGAAAAATATAAAGTTTAAAGACTTTAAAGCACATGTTTTTGCGGAGACCAGGTCTGAAAAATGAATTCTGAAGTATTTGTTTGAAGTATGAATGGCCGAAGAGGATAATAGCATGTGATCAATTTGACTTTCTATTTGCTTTACTTATGCAAGTAAAACCAACATCCTCCATAAGTGCTTGTTAGGCACAACTTTGGACAAAAGATATCATTTTAGTATGGAGGAGAAAACAAAAAAACACAATTTCTTTCCTTGAATATAACAATACAGCTCATATATAGGAAAGAAAATGAACAAAAGAAACAACATGAATGAGTATAGAATATTTCATTTGCAATTGAAAATATGAATGCAACTATTTTAGAGCAACTTAAATGAATTCCAAACTAGTTGAGATCCTTATACCCATAAATAAGAAACTATGGAGAAGAATTAATTGAATAACTCAAAAATAGACAAAGATAACTCCAAATTGTCATACCATAAGAATCCTTGCACACAATAATCGATAACGCTCAAGTCATAAGCATTTTATTCATAAAATTGATCACAATCACTCTCAAAAGCTCTAATAACCAATGCAAACAATGATGAACCAACAAAAATCATTTCCATACGCATTAATATGTTTAAATAGAAATACAATAGAGAGTCCATAATGTCTAGATGCATCACATATTTGATCTAGCAGAGGATCGAATCAAAGTAAAATTAGGAAATCTTTTTTCTCTTTCAAGTCTTTTTCTTCTAAATAAAAATAACATAGAGCATTCTTATCTTAAGAAAAACACTAAATCATTGTAAAAGAACATGTCTTTGAAGCATATATTCCTGGAATGAAAATGACAAAAAAAACACAAAAGTTGATTGATGACTGGGCAAAGGTTGCGTAACAGCTGCACAACGAACGATGCTTTGAGCTTTGGAAACTGGCACGTGGTGAAATACTAAGGATATGAGATGTATACCACACGTGTTCCATGTTAACCTCTTGAAAAACTGACAGGTGGCTTCCCTCCAACACGCATGTAATAGTGTGGGCATGGCCTACGCAATAGTTGTGTAGCGCCTACGTCGTGAATTTTCAATGGTACATATCTCCAAAATAGTAATACCTGTGTAAAAATAGAAGGAGGTTATTGTATATGATATTTTTTGAAGATAAACCTCTCTCAGTTTCTCTAAATTCTTTTCTAGCTGCTTAGAAAATACTCTGCAAAACAATGACTTAAAAAAGACTATTTGTGGAGTCCGAAAAATAGGCTTTGAAGATGCAATCAAGTAGCCAAATCCGTGACACCTGTACAAAATATGGAAGTGGTTATTGTGCTATGGTTTGTGCTTAAGAAAAACCTCTTTCCCTTTTCCAAAATTCACCTCTATGTGGTCAGAAATCGTTATGCAGAATGGTGCCTAAAATAGTCAATTTCAGAGGAAATTGCATTTTATAGTGTAGAAGCACTCCATGCTTGGCATCAGTGTAGAGAGTATGGGAAATGATTAGGGTGTAGGGGATATGTGAAATATGTTCACTTATCATGGAAATTATGCTAAAGGAATTTAGGCCTAGGGTAAAAGGGGACTTAAACTTAGGATAAATGGAAATTTAAGATAACAAGGGAATAAGGGGATGAGAAGGAGGGAATAAGGGGATGAGAATAGAGGGAAAAGATTGGGATATTAATGACTATATTTCTTTAACATCATTCCTTTGACTGTAGACACATGACCAAGTAGACATCCTAACCAACTCTCAATATCCTGACTCAACAGTCGTCATAACAACTCTCAATACTTAGACACCCCTTCCCATGGTTGGACTTTAATGATCAAGGTGATGACGAGGCTCAAAATGACTTTCTAGACAGTACAAGGTCAAACTTATAACAGTGGTATGTTTATGAAGCTGACCCCCACCAAGATAGCAAACAAATATTTCAAAAACCTTCGACTAATTTATTAACCTACTCTAACAAATGTCATTCTCTTTTTCTATACTCTACTCTCCCTACTACAACCTGCAATTAGCTCTCTACTGCTCTCCCTTCCTCCATTGTCCATGTTTGTTGTACTTGGTCAGATAATTTCTTCTCTATCACTTGTCGGTGCTATTGGATTTCTCTCTTCTACTCGTTTGAGTTGTTTCGCTGTAAAACTATCTGTATTTGCATCTTCTGTTGTTCAGGGACAACTGAAAAGTAATGTGGTCGATAGTTTGTGCAGGACAAACTAGAGACACTAGTGGGGGTCTTAATAAATATTGCCCATATACTTTTTCCCAAAGTTCATTTCTACAGTGCAGGGTTCTTGTTGAGCGAAAAAAAAAAAAAAAAAAACCTAGAACAAAAT
Source organism: Pinus tabuliformis (assembly GCA_031772625.1). Lineage (NCBI taxonomy): Eukaryota > Viridiplantae > Streptophyta > Pinopsida > Pinales > Pinaceae > Pinus > Pinus tabuliformis. Next base: position 729,780,635 of record CM062809.1, on the reverse strand, counting down.
AATACTAAAAATAAACTAACATTAACATAATCAGCTACACAGTTTGTTGGAAAAACTTGGCATATATAAAAAATTAAATTCCTGAGTTCCTTGTGTTCTCGAATGTGGCTCTCCTAGCACAATTCACTTGAACATCTCTCAACACGTAATGGAGCTAAATTCTTCAACAACGCTCTTCATCTTTCAGAACAAATGCAATGCTCTTTAGTAATATTAAACTAGTTCCACAGTTTCCCGAAGGAACTAATAAGTGACTAGATTTGGCATATGGCTGACATTTGAGGCCATTAAAACATTGGATTACAACATGACGAGGCTCCCCAATGTAAATTCTACAGCTTACATGACTGCAGAAATCCCAGGAATTCCATGGACCATCTTTGTCCATGTGGACACCACTTAAAAACTCTAAACTTCTTCAACGAAAAACACACCTTGCTCCATTGAATAGGTTGTGCCACAACCTCATCATGTAGCGTCCAGTAGGGCACCCATGTAGGACTTGAACTTAAATATGGAGAGGTCCCTACACATGCCTCCTTGTCACTGTGTAGTGGTTACGTCCACATGCTTTTCTTCTTTTGTGCCTCAGCTATGTGGTGTTCTTTTTCAAGATCTTTAGAGCTTGAATTTCTTCAGCACAACTGATGCTAATAAACTATAAATGTGTTAGAAAACCTACACAGATGAATCTAGCTAGTAAAGGTTGAACACACAGCTTTGTAGAGAAAAAAAACTAAAAGAAATCAAAAGAACAAAAAGAATTATTGATTCAGAAAATAGGTTACAATGCTTATGATATAGCATTACTAGGTGAAGATCCTAAGGTAATGCGCCATAGTTGTGACCAATGAGAGGACTCAACACCTACATCAATTTCCGGAGAGAACTAGATATTTGCAGAGTGAAAGGAGGAGCAAATCAGGGAGTAAATCATGTAGACATGATCTTGCATGTAGTCCCATGCTCTAACTAAGTGTCTGCATGTGCCAGTAATGAAGGTCCTAGGTGTGTAGTACCTCCAACACCCCCTCTGAACAAAACAATGGGGAAAAATAGAAAATCAGCCCTGGCGAATAAGGCCAAAGGTCACCCAAAATAATGTGCAACTTGTAGTAAGTTTGAGGAAAGAGGGAAAACCTCGTGGGAAAAGCCCCCTCTCAAAATACAATGTAATGAAAAGAGAAGAGGAAGAAAAGACAGTTGCTAAGAAATTGCGGCCTTCACTCCAAGACGATCACGCAAAAAGTGAAACTTCTGCTGAGTGAATGTCTTGGTGAAGATGTCTATAGTCTGTTCTGTTGATGTAGTGCATATGGATCTCTATGTGCTTCGTCCACTGTTGCTGTACTAGATCCCTACAGAATTAGAGAGTGTTCTGGTTGTCACACCAGATGACAATGGGCTAGTGGAACTAGATGCCTAACTCAATGAGGAAGTGTTGTAGCCATAGAGCCTGAATGGTGATGTTGACTATGCCTCTGTACTCAATCTCCGCTGAAGAGAGAGAAATAGCAGCCTCCTTCTTGATCGACCAACAGATAGGGCCAGACCCTAGACTGAGTGAATATCTAGAGGTGGACTTGTGATCAATGTTGTCACCCACCCAATCAGAACCTGTGAAGCCAAGGAGATTCAATGCAGTGCCTGATGCATAGTGAATCCTGAAGGTGATGGTACCCTGCACATATCGAAGGATGCGCTTGGCACCATTCTAGTGTAGCTCATGTGGCTCTTTCATGTATCTGGAAATTTCCCCTACTGCATATGAGAGATCTGGTTTGGAGTGGTTGAGGTAGAGTAAGCTCCCCATTAGCTGTTGGTAGAGAGTACTATCAACTAATGGAGTGTCACCTCCATCCTCAAGGCGAAACCCAGACAAAAAAAGTGTTGGTGCTGGCTTGCAATCAGTCATGTGAAATCTCTCAAGGAGATCCCATGAATACTTAGCCTGAGAGGGTTTGATGCCCATGGCATCCTGGCTAATCTCAAGACCAAGAAAGAAGTGTAATGGAGCCATGTCCGTGATCAAGAGCCTATCATGCAAGACCCTATTGACTGCAGCAATGGCTGAAGCCGAGCTATCGGTGATCAGGAGATCATCCACATACAAAACTAAGATAAGAAGAGAATCATGTGTCCTGAGCATGTAAACATTCAGATCAGACTTACATCTTTCGAAGTTTTGTGATAAGAGAAAAGAATCCATCTTCACATACCAAGCTCTCGGGGCCTGCTTAAGGCTGTAGAGAGACTTCTTTAGTCTGCATACCAGAGATGAGTCCTGAATGAAACCATGTGGTTTGTCCATGTAGATCTCCTCAGATAGGTCTCCGTGAAGAAAGGCATTTGTCACATCCATCTGATGTACTTCCCACCCATGTGAAAGTACAAGGCGTATGGAATCCATATTTGCTACTGGAGCGAACGTATCATCATAATCAATGCCATGAACTTGCTGGAAGCCTCTGGCTACGAGCCTGGCTTTCTGTCTGGTGATTTGCCCATCTGCAGCACTCTTGGTCCTGTAGACCCATTTGCATCGGACAAGTTTCCTTCCTAAAGGAAGGGGGACTAGATCCTAGGTCTGGTTCTCAAGGAGGGAGTTATACTTCTCCTCCATGAAGGACTCCCAAGAGGGATGCCCAGCAGCCTCAGCGTAAGACTATGGATCAAAAGACTGAACCAAATCATAATGTTGCGATGGTGTTGGTTTAGTGGTAGTGAGGGTAAGAGGAGGCTCAATAAACTCTGAGCTAGTCCTCCGCGAATCATAATTATCCCCCACGAGACCAATTCTAGCAGTTGGGTTGTCTTGTGCATATATCTCACTTAAACTCCTTGTTCTCTGATTTATGACAGAGGAAGTTGATTCATTGCTGGGAGCCCGATCTGGGCTTGGATATGGATCATCATATGCATGCACTGGATTTGTATTTGAAGACTCTGCCTCTGCATCTGCATGCTGTACCTCAGCATCTGCATGGTATGAATTTGCATCTGAGTGTACTGAGTCATCATCTCGGACATGAGGTAGATAAAAGGTGTCTGCATGTGGCAATTGAGGTGCACATGAGAAACTTTCCTCAAATTTGACACTTCGCTCAATGATGAGCTTGTCCGTAGAGGAAATCAAGAGTCTATATCCCTTCACGCCATCATGGTATCCAACAAAGATGCACTCAATGATCTATGGATCAAGAGCTTTCCTCTTTTCAGAGGGGATCTTGGCCCATGCTCAAGAGGTGAAAACATGGAAGTGGGTGACCTCCGGTTTAGTGCTACTCCAAGCCTCAAAGGGGGTATGATCCTTGTCAGACCTATGAGGAGATTTATTCTAGATGTAGTTAGCACAATTAAATGGTTCAGCCCATAGCTTATGAGGTAGTGACTTAGCATGCGACATGCAGGAAGCCATCTATTTGAGAGATCGGTTCTTTCACTCAGCAACTTCATTCTACTACAGAGTGTATGGAACTATGTGATGCAACTGGATGCTGAACGCAAGGCAAAGGTTCTGAAGTGTTGTGTTAACATATTCCCCCCCACTTTCTGTATGTAGGGCTTTGATCTTTCTCTCTGACTATGTCTCAACTAGTGCTTCGAAATCTTCAAAGTGTGCAAAAAATTTAAATTTGGCCCTGAGAAGATACACCCAAGTATACTGTGAGAAATCATCAATAAATGTAAGCACATACCTTGCTTTGTTGATTGAAGGATGAGGAAAAGGCCCCATGAGATCACTATTGATCAGATCTAGAGGAGAGGATGCTCTGTGAGTCTTGCCGGTGTCAAACTTTTCTCTAGGATGTTTTCCAAGGACACACCCTTCCCTAAATCCTTTGGAGAAACTGATATTTGGCGAGCCTTCCACCATCTCATGCTTGCTTAGCTGATGCATATACCTATAATTTAAGTGACCAAACCTCTCATGCCAAAGCCTACTACTATCATCAACATGTGTAAGCAATAAGGAGCATTCAGATTCAATAAATTTAGAAAATGTATATAGTCTAGCTCCATTATTTACCTCACCAGTTGCAATTTTGGAGCTGCTATGTAGGTCATATATGTTCACCGCATCTGGAGTGAATTCCACTCTCTTTCCAGTGCCGGAATGAGTGATCTGATAAACTGAAAGCAGGTTTACTGAAAGTTTTGGAACATGAAGCACATCTTCAAAGCTTCCGTGTAAAAGTTTCACTCTACCTTTTCTGGTGAACTCAATAGGTCAGTCATCTCCCATGAGGATGCAAGGTCCTTTGCATGCATCCAAAGAGGAATAGACTTCCTTTGCAGCAACCATATGATGTGATCCACCAGCATCTATAATCCATGCATCAGGGGAAGAGTTAATTGCAACTAAAGCATGAAAATTGTAACCTTTCCCGTGTGGTGGATCCTCAATTTTCTTCTTGGCACCTTGAGGGATGTGGTCCCCAAGGTTGTGCTTCTGAAGGATTTCTGCCATTTGGTCAATTTGTTTCTTCATGCAAGAGGATTTTGAGTGGAATCCTCGATGACAGTAGGTGCATTTGTCTCCTTTCTTCCCTTTCTCATTTCTGGAGCCAGAGGAGTCATTGAAGGGCTTTGTGTACCCTTCCTTCTTTGGATGGGAATGTGCTTTTCCCTTGTGTTTTTGCTGCTAATTTTTCTGATTTGAATAAGATCTGTGATTTTTATTGTGGCTGCCATCATGCACACCAAGTGCATGCACTTTTGGAGGTTTGATTTTCCCCATGCCAATGAGTTTATCTTGCTCAAAAGTGAGGGACTGCATGAACTCTTTGAGAGAAGGCATGGTGTAGGATTTACCTGTTGCGAGTCTTACTTAATGAAATGTAGACACAAAGATGGAGTATTCTGGTCTGGGCTTTGACATAATAGAGAGAAATTGGCGACTCTCCTCCTTGGATTTGTCAACTCCTCAACCGTTGAGTTGCAGCAATAGATCACTATATTTGGTGAAGAAGTCTTCAATTCTGTCATAGTTCCGTGGATCAAATGAGAGCAGCTCCACTTCGAGCAGATGTCCTTTCATCTCATCCTATTTCCCGTAGAGTTCCTCAACCTTTTTCTAAATCTCATTGGGAGTATTACAGATAGATAGATGAAACTACAACTCTGGGGAGATGCAGATGCATATGGATCTGTGAGCCTCATCCATGTGGTTGAGGTACTGGGATTTCACTATGGCTGAAGTGGTTCCACCTCTGCAGCCATGGTAATATTGTACAACCCTTTCTGACGAAGGTATCGAGCCATTTGGTCCTTTCATTCGTGATAGTTGTACGGTGTTAGGATCGACGCTTTGGGAAAATCCATTTTTCTGTCGATCTTCAATCTCCAAGTTGTAATACCTGAAAAATAAAGCACTGGTGTGCCTTTTATCTAGCAACTTTTATCTAGATTCATCTTGCATGTAGTCCCATGCTCTAACTAAATGTCTACATGTGCCAGTGATGAAGATCCTACATGTGTAGTACCTCCAACATAAACGATATGAAGAACAATATAGTAAATAAAATCCATACAAATTCTTGAGGGTTGGTTATGAGTAAAATGATACTCATTATGCATGCACTGCCAATATCACGTAAGAGGATTGGTTATGAGGAAAATGAAGTTGTAGTACGACATAAGATCACAGGTCCACAAAGGTGGAATCTTACTCCTTTATGACACCATCAGACTCCTTCATGACAGCATTTCGTCTTCAGCCAATCATTCAATCACCAAATGAACACCTATAGTACTCTCTCCTCCACAAAAATGATGTTTCTCTCGGATGGCAGTTCAGAGCAACATTATTAACCCACTCCGGCAGTCCTTGCGTAGTGTTGTGGAAGAGTTGTCCATACACCGGTGCAATGATTCTTTAAATGTTTACCTGCACGGCATTGACCACATCTCCTTTGGACAATCGTATACCACGATTGTCACAATGAGCGTTGTCACAAAGGGTCGCTGCACTGCGCAAATCACGCCAATGGGATAGTATTTCTTAATCCTGGTACACATGGAGGTAGCGTCTCTCATATCGTCAGCATATTCTTCGGCTTCATCGAGCAAAAACTTATTATACATTTCATTATTGAGCTACGAAACCATCTCAGGACCCACTTTAACATGCGATACGAATACCCATTGAAGCAGCGTGAACTAGCTTACAATAACAACTTCAATGAGTATAAGTGCTTCCAACATGGAATCGCCCATCAGAGCACCACCCATGGCGAAAAATACTCTCTCCCTCACCCCAACGCTAGGAGACAGTTGCTTCCATGTCCTCTATGAAAATGTTTACGACCACCATAGTAGTCTTAGTGGTCTTTCTTTCCACATAGAAAACATAACACGAGGCTCGAGAACGAGAACAAGACTCTGCAAACATAGAGCAACCACCAACTAACGATAAGCCACCAAACTAATATACCTCAGAGAATTTCCATTCACGAAGTCAAATATTTTGTGTTCTTCCTGAAGCTATGGCCAGGCCCATAGCCTTCTTCCCACCATAAGTTTTTCCACCTAGGCTACTATTGATCGTTGCTGCAATCCAACTGAAGACGGGAACTAGTATTTTTCGTGCTAGTGCAAATTGTTGGACAAATTTTCTACCCTTTATCCAGAAGAACAAGCAGAGAAAAAAAAATTGAAACTGAAAACAATTGCAGCAGTTAAACACTTATTGCATAGATAAACACCACAGATGGAGAACAAACTGAGTACACTTATAGAAATTGAATATAAAACAACTATGAACAACCAACTAAAAACAACACATTACATTTCACAAATTGTTGGCCATAAAAACACATTGTTGTACAACAAACTAACCCATAAGATGGTGGAAACAAAACACAGTATTGAAATCCAGATTCCTTTCATTAACAACAAAAATTTTTTACACAATATGCATGCCCAACCATTTTAGCTCCTCCCACAGTCCTAGACCCTATCCATCTCTCTGGAACCAAAAGACAGACTCAATTTCTCATTACCAGCTCCTCAAAAACCCTTAACCCTAAATCTAGGAGAGAATATTTTAACCTTTTAATAGAAATATCTTACAACTATATTTCACTCCATGGGAAATGTGCATTTCGTAACATTTCATTTATATAGTAACTTCTCTTTCATTTACATGAAATTTTATTCTTCTAATGATTACACTAGGGCTCGAACATAGTGTAACTAATGGCTCATTGATGTGATGTTTATTGTATGTTTTATCACAATTTTCAATTTAAGTGGGGTAAATTCAAGGACACATGCTTAGTTATCCAATAAACAAAAAATATATTTAAATTTATAGAACCAACTCTCATAATTACATTAGCTTTACTTTGGTGGTATTGAGGTTAACTCTCTATCGATTCTCTTTCAAGGAAATGATTTTCAAATTTGACCCCTAAACTCAAGTTTTGCTATTCTTTCAACTACAAAAAAACCATAGTTATGTAAATCATCAAAAGAAAATATTTGTTAAAACATGTGTGAGAATGTCGCGACATATACTATAACATAGTGATGAGCCTATTAAAACTCATGAGTCATTGATTTGAAATTAAATTTAAATTTTATAGTGAGTTATGAGATCAATAGTTCTCCCTAATGAATAAAAAATAATAAGGTCATCATACTCATTTCTCCGGACCCTTAAAATTTTACCTTGGAAAGAATGAGGGTAGAGTGTTGTCCATCAACTTCATCTCTATTATGTGTAAAGTTGAACCTTAAATCCAAGCTTTTGAATGTCTTCCACTAGGAAAAACCTTTCTTTTTGAAATGGTTACAAAAATAGCTAGGTCGAAAGGAAGCACTCATGACAATGTTATTTGTAGTGTTATTTCATTAGAGTGGAATTTCAAACAAAATGATGGATTTCCAATTAGATGTTTTTTTTCCTCGCACATTAAAACATATAGGTCAAAGGCATCCAAGGGTACATGTCATAGTACTCCTACGAGCATAGAAATTGAAAATAACATCATAGTCTCTTACCTATTTTAGTAAGTCTAAAAATATTATATCTTCCATGTTCTTGATGTCATAATGTATAAATCCTACCACTAGCTAAAAGTTTTACAATGCCTTGCACTATGAAAAAAATTTCTTCTGCAAAACAACAATGAAAATAATTATCTTGTAGGGAAACATAAGTGAAAAGGGTATTGCTAACACTATTTTAGCCTCGACAATTCAATGCATATTATTTCTCATTGATCTAAGATTTCCCTTGACATCCCATTTGAGTTGCAATTCATGAGGTAAATTTATTCAGGAACAAAATCCATAGTGCTCTAGGCTTCATATAATAAAATTATATTACGAAAGAACTTCCCATGAATTCCCGCAAAAAAAATTTTGAGGTCAATGACAACATGATATCCATCACCCTCATGTCTACAATTTGAAAATTTTGAAAATTTCAAATTTATATGGAGATTTTTGTTAGGTCCCTATAATACTAGTGATTACCCCATTACTATTTTAGTTGTATCCCTTATTAATATTGTTGTGCCCCTATTGTCCCCATATTGTTATTACTGTGCCCCTTAGAATCCCTCTATTGTTATTTTTGTGCCTTTATATTATTATTGTTAGGTCGGCTGGGTTATATTGTGACTCCTTAGACTCCTATATATAGAAAGGAGGTTTTGTCATTTGAGTCATCAAATAATCATTCATTTGTGTAATGTAAAGTAGTTTGCCCCCTCGAAGAGGCTGAATTCTAAGGCGTTGATATATCTTTTCTATCTTTTTGTGAGCTGGTTTCATAACATTTGGTATCAGAGCTTTGGATTCTAGGGTTTCACTGCTCCAAATAGGTCATTGTGGAATTTTTGCTATAACTTTTTTTCTGCGATGTTTCAGAAGCGAAAAAAAAACACGTTTGAGACGAAATCACACTGAACCTCAGGTCTGAATTTCAGAGCTTTTCGCGCTATATTTGTGGAGATATGATCTGAGGAACTTGGTCTTTTTGCAGACTCCTGAATTACATTCCAAACAGGTGACCTAGGGAAAATTGTCATAACTTTCTCTCTAAGCATCAGATTGAAATTTTGTAAGAAGGTACAGAAATAGGACGGACTGTAGCTTCTTGTATAAATTTTTCAGAGCCAAAGGTCGAAACAGGAACATGTGGCACGTTGTACAAGTTCACTATACTTAACTAGTCTATAATCAGGTCACTGTGGGAGATTTGCCATAACTCTTCCTTAGACAATCCAATTTGGATTAGACTGGTGGCATTGGAAAGAGGACACAGAGGGCTACTGTAGGTCGCAATTTCAAAACTGGATGATCCGAAATTACAGAGATACATTAGAGGCAATATCGAACTCCTACAAACTAAAAAAAGGTGTGTAGATTTTTTTAAATTTTTGCTTAAGCTTGATTTGAAAAATTATTTTGAAGGAATTCAAAGGACATAGTAGAGCATTATTATCGGTAACTGATGCCTCGAGGAAAGAAAATGCAAACACCTAGTAAGCAACCTGAAAGCTCTAGCATGACTCATGAAGAAGAGGAAGAAATGCTACATGATATATCAAAATTACAAGACCAAGTGCAACAAATTTCACTCTCACAAAAGCTAACAGAAGCTAAGATAAATGGCGTGGAATCTAAGATAAAGGGTGTGGAAGCTAAGATGAATGGCGTGGAAGCTAAGATGGATGATTTGAAGATAGATTTGAAGACAGGCATGGTAGATTTGAAGACAGATTTGACAAATTTTCTACAAGAAATACTTACTAATGGTGAAAGGGTAGTAAGGGAAACTCATGATGCGAACAAAAGAAATGTTAATCATGATTTCATAGACTCTAATGTTGGATTGAAGACCCACCATATTACAAAAATCGATATGAGGAAGTTTGATGGCAAGGATCCCGCAACATGGATAATATAGATGGAGCAATTTTTCGATCTCAATAATGTGCAAAACACACAAAAGCTACGTATTGCAACGTTATATTTGGTACCAAATCAGTATTTATGGTATCAATGGCTTTGTTCTCGTAAACAAATTATCACTTGGGCAATTTTTACGGAAGAATTGGTAGCACATTATGAGGATACAAAAAGAAACACTTTTTTTAGCCAATTGATAAGTCTCAAACAAAAGGGTTCAATAATAGAGCACATTGAGGAGTTCCAAAAATTCAACATAAGGGTAAAAAATATTCCAGAGAAGCATAGGATTGATGTGTTCATAGGGACTTTAAAGGATAATATCAAACATGATGTTCGCCTTTGGGAACCTGATGCATTAGAGAAGGCATTCAGGTTAGCAAGAAAAATGGAAAGAAAAATTATGGCAATGAGGAAGCATACCACTCACAACTATAAGGATGGAAGCATTGTTGCCCCTAGTCTTCCACAACCTATAAGGTTGACACCACAACAATTGGAAGAAAAAAGAGCAAAAGGGCTTTGTTACAGTTGTGATAGCAAATACACTAAAGGTCATAAGTGTGCTGAGAAGAAATTATTCTACATAGATTGTGAAGACGAAGAAGAAAAGGAGCAAGGAAGGTCAAAAGAAGAGGATATACTCCAGGAACAAAGCCTAGATAAAGAAGAAATGAATCCCACCATATCTTCTAATACATTGGCTAGAATTACCACTCCTAAAACCATCAAGATAGAAGGACAAATCAAGAAGAAAAAGGTAATAGTGTTGATTGATTCAAGAAGTACCCACAATTTTATTCATTGTAAGATAGCAAAAGAATTGAATTGCTTCCTATATCCAGCACCATAGTGTCAAGTGATGGTTGCAAATGGAGGAACGATAAATTGCTTTGAACAGTGCCATAATATCAAGCTATCCATGGGAGAATATGTATTGACTTTCCCAATGCTTTCCATTCGAATGGGAGGTGCTGATGTTGTACTAGGAGTCCAATGGCTACAATCCTTCAATACAATAGCTTTTAATTTTCAAGAACTTTTCATGAATTTTTTTGTGGAAGGAAAGGAAGTTGAATTAAGGGGTATTGTATGGAAACCGAGAAAGATAATAAGCTCTAACGGTATGACAAAGCTTCTAAAAAATGAACAAAGAGGTGTAATTGCACAATTATGTTCGCTAGATGTTTCCACACCGAAGTCATCTATTTCTCCATATCTCTAAAAAGTCTTAGACAATCATTCCAAGGTATTTGAGATTCCCAAAGGTCTCCCACCTATTCATGATTATGATCATGCTATTCATCTGATTGCAAGAAGTGTTCCTCCAAACATCGGGCCGTACAGATATCCCTATGCCCAAAAGAGTGAAATTGAACATATGGTTGCAGAAATGCTAGAGGCTGGTATAATTCAACCTAGTCAAAGTTCTTTCTTTTCTCCAGTAGTATTGGTGCACAAGAAGGATGGATCATGGTGCATGTGTCCGAATTATAGGGAGCTCAACAAGCTCACTATTAAAGATAAGTTTCCCATTCTTGTCACGGATGAATTGCTGGATGAATTGCATGGATCAATTTACTTCACCAAGTTGGATCTTCGTTCAGGATATCATCAAATTAGAATGAAGACTGAAGACATTCTGAAAACATCATTTAGAACTCATGAGGGACATTATGAATTTTTGGTCATGTCTTTTGGCATTACCAATGCACCTTCTACATTTCAAGGTTTAATGAATTCCATTTTCAAACCCTTCCTTAGAAAATTTTTGTTAGTATTTTTTGATGATATACTAATCTACAACAAGTCTTGGAAGGATCATGTTGAACATGTTGAAAGGGTGCTACAACTATTGGAGGAGAAACAATTATATGCAAAAATATCCAAATGTTTCTTTGGAGTACAAGAGGTGGAATATCTAGGTCATATTGTATCTCATGAAGGAGTTAAGGTAAACCCTAGAAAAATTAAAACCATTAAGGAATGGAAAATCCCCACATCCAGAAAGCATCTGTGAGGATTTCTTGGGTTGACAGGGTATTATCACAAGGTTGTTAAGAATTATGGGAGAATGGCAGCACCTCTAACAACATTATTGAAGAAAGATGCATTTTCATGGACTCTAGAAGCAACAAAGGCCTTCGAACATCTTAAAGAGGAAATGTGCCAAGCACCGGCCTTAGCTACACTGGACTTCATAAAAACCTTTATTGTAGAATGTGATGCTTTAGGAAATGGAATTGGTGCTATTTTAATGAAAGATGAAAGACCCATTACTTTTGAAAGTCATCCAATCAAGGGAAAGCTTTTACAGAAAGCTATTTATGAGAAGGAAATGTTGGCAATACTACATGCACTTAAGAAATGGCGACCCTACCTTATGGGAAGACACTTCAAGGTAAAAACGGATCATGATAGCCTTAAATACTTTTTAGAACAAAGATTATCCTCTGAAGAGCAACAAAAGTGGGTCACAAAGATGTTGGGTTATGACCTTGAAATCATCTACAAAAAACGGAAGCAAAAAGTGGTAGCAGATGCACTCTCAAGAAAGGATAAGGATGTGGAAGCATTGTTGTGCACCATTTCTATTATCCAATCAGATTGGATAAATGAAGCAAGGGAGGAATGGAAGAATGATGAAGAAGTGTGTGCACTTATTCGAAAGTTACAATAAGATTCCAGTACATCTGATACATTTAGCTGGCAAAATGATTAGTTATGGTACAAAGTTCGCGTATACCTCTGTAAGAATTCGCAACTCAAACAGAATATTCTTATGGAATTGCACACTTCTCCCTTAGGAGGGCACTCAGGATTTTCAAAAACTTACCACAGGGTTAAGAAGGAATCTTTTTGGGATGGCCTTAAATCAGATATTCAAAAGTTTGTGGCGGAATTTTGGTTTGGCAACAAAATAAAGTTGAAACAATTAACACCCCGGGTGTATTACAACCTTTATCCATTCCAAGCCAACATTAGGAGGAGGTTTCAAATGAATTTATCACAGTTTTACCCAAGTCTGAGGGAAATAGTGTCATCATGGTGGTAGTTAACAGACTTACCAAGTATGCACACTTTTGTGCATTATCACATCCATTTAAAGCCAGTACAGTTTCTACTGTATTTATGGAAACAATTCAAAAGCTACATGGAAACCCAAAGATTATTGTAAGTGACAGAGATCCCATTTTCACTGGAAATTTTTGGACAGAATTATTTTCTTGTCTCGGTACTAGTTAGCTCATAGCTCATCTTATCATCCTCAATCTAATGGGCAAACTCAGATAGTAACCAAATGTTTGGAAGGATATCTTCGTTTCTTTGTCTCTGATAAACAGACACAATGGGTCAAATGGTTGCCTCTGGCTGAATGGTGGTATAACACTTCCTTCGATACAGCAACAAAAATGACCCCATTTATGGCACTTTATGGATATCAACCACCGTCCATCACATCATATTTAAGAGAAAATTCTAAGGTTCAAGCAATGGAACATCACATCGAGCATCAACAACAAGTCCTCCAACTCTTAAAGGATAACCTCGTGTTGGTGTAGAATAGAATGAAACAACAGGCAGATCAACATCACAGTGAAAGAAGTTTTGATGTAGGTGATCGGATATTCCTACGGCTACAACCATATAAACAAATGTCCCTCAAGAAAGCTAAGAAGCATAATAAATTATCACCAAAGTATTATGGTCCGTACAAGGTGTTGCAAAATGTTGGTACTATGGCATACAAATTGGAGCTTCCTACAGCTTCTCAAGTGCACCTAGTTTTCCATGTTTCATGTTTAAAGAACGTTATAGGTGGCAAGCTCCCAGTTCAAACAATATTTCTAGAACTTGACGAGGAAGCAAAAATTATGTTGGAACCGGAAGCAGTCACAGAAAAAAGAACTCCATACCTACGAAATCGATCAATTTCGGAGTATCTCATTAAGTGGAAGAACTTATCCGCTGAAGATTCCACATGGGAAGATGAGAATTTTATACGGAAGCATTCAGAACTACTCAAGCGTTGAGGACAACACTTTTCTGAAGGAGAGGGGCATGTTAGGTCCCTATAATACTAGTGATTACGCCATTACTATTGTAGTTGTATCCCTTATTAATATTGTTTTGCCCCTATTTTCCCCATATTGTTATTACTGTGCCCCTTAGAATCTCTCTATTGTTATTTTTGTGCATTTATGTTATTATTGTTAGGTTGGCTAGGTTATATTGTGACTCCTTAGACTCCTATATATAGAAAGGAGGTTTTGTCATTTGAATCATCAAAAAATCATTCATTTTTGTAATGTAAATGAGGTTGCCCCCTCGAAGAGGCTGAATTCTAAGGTGTTGATCTATCTTTTCTATCTTTTTGTGAGTTGGTTTCATAACAATTTTACAATCTCCCAACTTTGAAATGACCATTTCGTAATTAATTTTCTCTTAATTCAAATTTTATGTACACTTGAATACCAAAATATTAGTGAACAACTAAATCATTAGCAAAATTCCATGGAAATGAATTGAATGTATTAGGAAATAGCTAAAATTTTGATTGATCTCCACCTACACTTCATTTTCTATGTCACTTGACACCTCAACCTCCATTTCTACATGTATATCAACCAAACAAATTTCAAACACTTTTTTGACTTTAATGCAAAATGCCTTTCAAAACACTTGTGGACTAGGCTCCATGAAAAATATAACTCAATTCCAACAATATTTTAACTATTTCACAACACTGAAAAGTCAATTTTAATTCTAAGAGTAAAATAAAATACATATAAATTTAATTGAAATTTTTATAAATTCTCAATTAATTAATCTTTTATAATTATAATCACTTATATTCAATGTCAAACCATATGAAAAAGAAATGAAAATTTTCTTTTCTTAAATAAAAGGGAAATAACAACAACAACATCAATAACAATAATAATAACAAGTGTAATATGTGGCATTGTTGTTTATTAACCACCTCTTATGCAAAAAGGTAAACGATAGTAATTATTGAATGCTTGAACAAATTCATCAAGCTAATAATGAAACACATTTGAATACGAAAGGGAAGTAACAGAAGTAATTACTGCATTGGATTATCCTAGAGTGAAATATAGATAGGTGAATAGATAATTTTGGATGAAACATTAGTCTCAAAAATAATTACTGGACTATATTATCTTGGAGCGAAAGAAAGATAGGTGCATAGATAATTTTGGATCAAACATTAGTCTCGATATGATCGTTTGTTACAAAAGTTAATAATTTATTAGAAGGTGCTTGTGGACATTTTATTCCATCTTTAGCTTATAAAACTTAAGAAGGAGGAGAAAATAAGATGAGTGGTATCTTTATATTAAATCATGTATATATATATATATATATATATATCTATATCTATATATATATATATATATATATATATATATATATATATATATGATATAAATAAAAAATAAAATAAATAATTTTCTTGAAAACTAATTATTGTAACAAACAATTTATTTAATTTTAAATCTATACTCATCCTAGCAAATAAATAAACTATGCTAGAATTTCTATGTAGGAAAAATCAAATTGATATGGAGTATAACGTACCATCTTAACTGGGTGGCAAAGAATTCATGTGATAAAATATATAATATAAAAAATTACAATGTCTAGTATATATTAAAATAAAAATATTAGGTACACAAAGGTTTAAGTGTGAGTGCAAAAGATTCCTAATTTTTTTTTTTTTTTTTAATTATGGTTAAAATTGTGAACACGAAAGAGAAAATCTTATGTTGATGTAAATTTAATTGTTTATATTGCATCATGATTTTAAATTGAATTTTGGAAATATATAATATAAGTAAGGTATATTGAGGAAAATAATTGAACCAAGTCCATTCAATAATAATAATATAGGGAAAAGTCAGTGTAAGATGTAGCATTGCTTCTTTTGTTTTTTAAATAGGTTATTTTCCATGGTTAGTAAAAGCCCTAAGCATATTAATTATTGAAAAATCCATAAATCAATTAATTTAATAGGACATGAGGACTTTTTTATTTTTTTATTTTTTGAAACAATTTTTAATTTTGAAAATTTGATTTCAAACCACATACAATTAGTCAAATCAAAAATTTGAAATTCAATTTCTAAAAATTCAAAAAATAATTTTCAATTTCTAAAAAAGTAAGTTTAATATTTAATTTTACCAAAACTTCAATATACCTTAGAAATAGTTTTTAAAAAATTAAAAATTAATTAAGAGTCAAAGCTTCGACCCAAACTAATTATAATATACTCAATATACTTTACACACTCTACTTTCCGCAACTATTATAATAATAAGTCATAAATACTGATTATAGTATACTCAATATACTTTACATACTCTACCTTCTACAATAATAATAATAATTATAAAATATATATATATAATAAATTAAAAAATAAATATATATAAATATAAATATAAATAAATCCACGAATAAAAGATTTAAAGTAAGAACAAAGGAGCATGGTTAGAAAACCCACTTAAAAATGTAATTCAATTTTCTTAAATTTTTAAAATAAATTTCACAACTGTATTCTATATATATAACAATGAGACATGAAGCGTGAACGCAAGCCATCATTACTATTTGAAAACCTAAAACTTATCACTTACTTCCGTACATCCCTCTTTTAAATATATTAAGTTAATTCACTTAATCACTTTTGATTATTATATTAAAAATATTCTTTTAAATATGTTAAGTTAATTCACTTGATCAACATTGATTTTTATTTAGGTTTACATTTACAAGAATGAAGGACTCTAAATTAGTTTGTACCCTGTTTGTTATTTTTGCCTAAGCTATTGTACTTAAAAGCGACAAAGGAATTGCTTTAATTTGTAATATTTGGAATTATGGTATTGGTATATGGTGGTTTTTTAAATATTTATTTATTAATAAAAAAAAAATTATGTAATTATATTATTTTTAATTAAATATATTTTAAGTTATTTTATTGAATTATTTTTTATTAGTAGAGGTGGAAAGATGGGGAGGAGTAATGTATGGTTAGAAGGAGGATAAAGTGTTTGATACTCATGAGGTTTTGGTTATATGACAAATAATCAAGTAAATATATATGGTCTCTAATAGGGACTTTTGTTAGCCAAATAACATGAGGTGGATAAACTTATGATTATGAAAGATTCTCTCCTAATATTGTATCATTTTGTGAATGGCTTCCTCTCAAAAGAGAAATCTGTAGAAGACATCATGCAACGAATCACAAGAATTGAGGAAGATATATCATCCAAAAGAGATTTATATGTCCTATATATGTGACTTCAACAAAGAAGTAGACAAGAATGCTAAGGAGGAGAGTATGTTGAAGATCCCTGAATTAAAGGTTAACGATCAAACTATGGAGGATGAAGCATACTAAAAAGAAATAAGTTAAATTGGTTGATACAAGAAAATATAAAAATGAAAAAATGGAGGGCCCATGTTATTTGGCAGAAACCCCAATGAAACACAAGCATGTAGACAAGCCATCACGAAATATTTTATAATCAATTAGTTACATCATGTGTTCTAAGTTTTGTGTGTTGTTGTAGACGTTTTTGTAAGATATTCTCATACAAAATATTCCTTTATTTTTCCTGGGAAAATTCATTTGTTCCTATTGGAATGGAGAAAAATATTGGATTTTTTTTATTATAAATTAACTATGCAATGTTTTCCAACCAAAATCATAATTATGCAATACAAATACTCTTTCATCTTAAAAGAAAAAAAATACTAGTAATATTGATTTTATCTTTAAATAATTTTATCAATTATATATTTCTTTCATTTTTCTTTTTATATTTTTGATAATAGTTTTTTTATTTATTTTATTTTATTTTATTTTGTCGCATTTTACAAAACAGAATATTGTTAAAAAATTTCATATTCATTTGTCTTATTATATATCACTTCTATTATTATTAAAAAAATAATAATAATGAAAATCTATATAATTTATTTCTAAAATAATTGTAAACATTATTTTATTATAGAATTTCAACTCATTTGATTTATAACGGTTATCTGAATTGAGATAGTTATAATTAACCATAATAATAATTTAATCTTAAAATTATATTTTTGTTAAACATTAAATTAGTGTATAGAGTTTATTGATGGAAAAAGATTTACTTTGCGAAACAATTTATAGATTTTATTGATGGGAAAAAGATTTACTTTGCGCAACAATTTGACTTATCTAATCTACTTTGAATTTAAACCTATAATATTTTAGAAGAAGACCGATGCTCTAAACTATTAACCCACTCATATCATATTATATTATTTTAATATTTATAACTATACAATATGATATTTTAATATTTAATAACAATTCCATCCATATTAAATTGGATATTGCATTTCATTACTTGTATGTTGTTTAGTTATTTTCTTTTTTTACTTAAAATTTATTAATATTATTTTGTATCATCACGTTTATTTTATTACAGATAGTAAGTGTTTTGCAATTTAAATGGAGAAATGTTATTTTATAAAACTATATTATCGTTATTTTTTTATAAAATTATATTAGATTATATTTATTTTTTAAATAATTTATATTAATATTAAATTTAAATTTATTAAATATCAAAATAATGTATAATTTTTTAATCATTTAATGTAAAATATTAATAAGTAACAAAATTAAATAATGAAAAATTTATAGATGAAGATTTTTTTATTTTTTTTTTAATTTGAAACGAATTTAAATTATTATTTTTGAATTATATTATATTAATTTTATATAATTTAATTAATTTTTATTTATTTCCAAAAATATAATCTAAATTATTTATAATCTTATAATTACAATATACTAAGGAAAATTATAATAATGATATTCATCACGATAAGTGTTTTGCTTTCATGCTTTAATTCATAAAACTACTTATGAAATTAATTATACTTCAATATTATTATAATTGATTATATTTAAAAATATATATTTAACTATAAATATGTTTTATTAATATTATTAATAATAGTTTTAAGGGTTATTTCAATTTATCATGTTCCTATTGCTATAGCACTTTGTTATTAGGAGGTCATATGTTTAACTCTTCTTGACTCCTAAATAATAATTTTTTATTTTTAATATTGTGTAAACCATGAAACTCAAAACTCAAATACAATAAAGATTTTATATATGTATTAAACATAATAATTTAATCCCTTGTATTTTAAAAAATTAAATGAATTCTAACTTAATTATAAATTATATTATAATTATTTATAATTATTATATATAAGATATAAAATACAGTAGACATACTCCGGTAAAGGGCAACATATTTCAAATATTCCTCTAATAACACAATTGATAACATGCATAATAGATACTCTGGATGCTTTGTACTCTGTTAAAATTGAGAAATGAGGTATGTTGAAAAAAATGAAAAATGAGGTTATTATATAGGTTTTTAATATCCATATTGTAACTGTCGTAAAACTCCTAACACTTACGAAATGCAAATATTATAATTCAGTATATATATAAATATATATAACCGTTCACATCAAGAACCAGTTAAAATTAAATGAATTCTTGGCAATTATTGGCAACTTCCATTCCTTCTTTATTTCACCATGGATTGGGGGCTCAAGGGGCTGGATAAAACACACAGTTGAAGTTTTCAATGGCATACTATCGATTTTATATTGTTGCATAGATTAGCTATGATGAGTGAGGATGAGTGTCGTTGTTCCTGTTTGCATTATGAATTATGTGTTGTGCTTGATGGCAACCTACCTGATGTGTTGTCCTTGATGAGAACCTACTTGATGAGTTGTCCTTTGATGGAAACCTGCTTGATGAAGATGTAAATAGGATGTCTACAGATGTGACAGAGTGTTTTGACAAAGGCATAACAGTTCAGAGGTAGAGGAATGATAAAGTTGAAATTTCAAGAAGTATAGGCGGCTTCTGTTAAGCAAAGTCGCGTACACGTGAGTATGAAGAAGCAAAGGCATGTACAATTTCTCCACCATGGTATTCTAATACCATGGGTACTTACTATGGTATTTCCATGTGGTATTGAGCCCAGTAATGGATGTTTTGATCTTGTGTAAGAAAACCATCAGTTGGAGTATGGTTTTGACTTGTGGTATTGGGTAAGGGCTAGGATATATAAGGAGATGAATATCAAAGTGGTAGTAGGTGTGAAAATGATGAATATATTATGAATAGTTACTTTTGAAGAATATATTCATGTAATGGCCTATTGATGTTTTGCTTGATCTACAACTAAGTATGCAACCGCAGATTTGATGATGGATCCGATCCGATAGATCAGAAATGACAATCTTGATTATGAGGTGAGCTTATTTGTGTTGATAGTGTCTTGACGTGTTATTTTTCTGTGTATGCAAAGATATAGGTATGTCTGAAGTTCTGTGTTGCAACAAAGGTTTGATTCTGAAATGCGGATATGTAGATGGGTTTTAAAGCCTGCAAGGTGTGTACACACATGGGTGTGATGCTGGTAAGTCACGTACATGTGGGTTTGTTTCGTGAAAAGCACATATACATGTGGTTATGATTTAAGGAAAATGCGTACAAAAAGTATGGTTTTGATGAGAAGGATGTCTGATTAGTTTAATCAATCTTGATGTTTTTTAATTGTTTGTCAATGAAGTCTTCTTTATGGTATGGGATTAAACAATAATGTTTTGATTAAGGACTGATTAATTGAAGAACGTTGAAGTTACTTGCTATTTGTAAATTAATATCGGTGAAGATTCTGTGGTTGTTTCAAAATCATGGAGTGATTCAATATATGATTCAATATTTATTTCAAAGTGACATTGATTCATTTTTCAAGATTCAGTGGTTCAAGATATGTACACACGTATGCTTCATGGAAAGCATGTACACACGCAAATTTTCTATTGTAAAGTAGCGTACATATTTTGACATATGGTTGATCAGGGTTTGCAGTGATAGAACCTAGTTTATGTGATGTGTAGTGTGTTGATTGGTATTGTGGTTACAATGATTTGACTGTTTTGGTTGTTTAAGTTGATTGATTTGGGTTTCAGTTGATTGGTTGAGTTTTGGTTGATTTGGTTGATTAAGTGATTGGCATGATTTAGTTGGGTCTGAGATTGGTTGCTTCAGGTGATGATTGAGTAATTTGTTGTATATATTAGTTTTATTTTTGATAATTGGTTTTGGGCTTAAATGTTGGTAGTGGGTACAATTTGAAAATTTGATGAAATGTGGCCTACAAGTTGTGATATGTGGTAGCAGGTGGATCCAGTATGAAAAATTATGAAACGTGGTCCTTGAAGGTGTTGAGGGTTGGAGCCTTCAATGAGGGAGTTGAAGCTTCATTCCAATGGTAGTTGGAAAACGATATCGGGGGTTTAGTGCTCCCTTCTAGTAGGAACTGGAAAATGAGCGAAGGTCGTAGCCTTCTACAGGTGGGTTCCTGCATACTAGTATGAATTTATGCCAGTACAAGATTTGGGGGATTGGAGCTCCCTTCCAGTAGGAGCTGGAGAATGATCAAAGGTTGTAGCGTTCTTCAGGTGGCTGCCCGCATACTAATATGAGTCTATGCTAGTACGAGATTGTAAAAGCTTTTCTATATATTAAAAAGAACACGAGGACGAAAACAATAGGTGGTTTGTTTCCCACATTGGGTTTCCACCTTAAATCCTTATATTCATGTGTGTTTATTATGTCTGATGATTTATTTGTTCTTACTGCACATGGTTATTTTCTATTTAATAGTTAATGAAGTACTGATGCACTGAATCAAGATAAACATAAGATGAATTAACTAAAAGTAAGTTTACTAAAGTGGTGTACAAAAATCAAGATATTAATTTGAAAAGGTTAATGATTTGAACATATTGATTCCCCCCTCCCCCCCGCCCCCTCTTAGTATTTTTCCCAAGAATTGGTATCAGAGCAGGTCCTTTGACAGAAGCTTAATCGCTTGAAGGAGATCCACCAAGATGAGTAGTCATGAAGGACTATTTTCTATCAGACCTCCTGTATTTAATGGAAGTAACTTTGTCTTTTTGAAAGTTGGGATGAGAGCATACTTGCAGGCACTAGGAGCTGATTTATGGGAAATCGTTAAAAGTGGATATCAATATCTGGTCTCTATTCCTTCAGATACTACAAGAAAGAAAGAATATGAAACCAATGCGAAAGCTATAAATGTCATCTTGGGAAGCCTGGCCAAGTTCGAGTTTATGAAGGTAATGCAGTTGAACATAACAAAGGGAATGTGGGATAAGATTATCCAAAGTTATGAGGTCGATACCAAGGTAAAAAGTACTCAATTTAAAACTTCTATAATACATTATCAGACATTGAAAATTCATGATGATGAAAGAATTGCTGTTTTTTTTCTTAAAGTAGATGAAGTTGTTAATTTAATCAGAAATATTGATGAAGAAATAAAAGATGCTACTATTATTGAAAATATTTTTAGATCTATGACTCTGAAGTTCAACTCCAAAGTCTTTGCTATTAAAGAAATACAGGATCTCAAACGTCTCACACTTGATCAAATCCATGGAATATTGACATCATTTTAGATGAGGAAAGGTGGCCCTTCAGACATGAGAGAAGTAACCTTCAAAGTTACTCCAAAAAGAAAAGAAAAAGAAGAATCAGGTTATGTTTCAGAAGAAGAAGAGGAGGCAAACATCATAAAGAAACTCCAAGTGGGTACTGGAAGATTTGAAGGTAAGCTTCCTTCCAAATGTCTTTCATGTGGCAGAGTTGGTCATTATTTTGTTAAGTGTCCCTATAAATAAAATCAGGAGAAAGGAAAAGAAATTGCAAAAATAAGTAGGAAGAGGTTTGAAAACAAGAGTAGTTTTTATACGCATGAAGGCAAAGATGGTCTTTCAAATGGTAAAGAAGGTGAGTCCGATCAAGATTGTCACTTACTTATGGCATTTGAAGATAAAAATAATAATGAGTTTGATGGCCTAGAAGAAAAGGATACTTCTACTAAAAACTTTGACAGGAATATATCAGATGTAGTAACAGTTACAAATGTCAGCAAATATTCAAGTTTGGGAGCAACCCTCTTTCTATTGATCAAGAATGAAGAAGACGAAGCATCATCAAGTATGGATTTTTGTTCAAAATGTAACCCATTTTATTCTCTATGCAATAATGATAGCGATGATGATAGGGAAACCAATGAGCTTTCACTTATGGGTAAAAGTGAAAGTAAGCACTCTAAAGAGAAAACTAATTGAAAAATTATGCCTCTTGAAGCAGATCAAGGCAAGTTAGAATCAATGGACAATGCACATGTGCCTATGCTAACAAAGATAATTAGCAACAATGGAAAGGAAAGATGAAGTATAATCTAATGAATCTCGATGTCTGGAATCTAGTGCTGAATGGTTACACCAACTTTCCTCCATCAGACAAGGAAGTGAAAAAGGATAGTCAGGCTTTTAGCAACATCTTTTGTAGCATATCTTATTCAACAGTGAATAAAGTTATGCATTATACTATTGCAAAGTAAGTGTGGGATAAGCTACAAGAAATACATGAAGAAGTCCCATGTAATCCTATATCTAATAATGTGTCCAAAATGACAAATGGAGTTGATGATTCAAAAGAAGACAGGTTAGAAGAAATTTTTAATATTAGAACAAAACTTGATCTTGCTTTGAAAATGATTGTTAATCTTAACAATAAGTTGCAGGCTTATGATAACAAGGATCATGCTAGTATGGTACCTAACTAATAATGTGAAGCTCTTTAAGCTGATGTCATCTCTCTAAGAGAATATCTTGAAAAATCAAATAAGCAGAATGAAGAACTACTTCATGCATTTGAAGAACAAGAAAATGGGTTGAAAGAAGAGATTCTCAAAATAAAAAAGCAAATGGAGGAAGGAGGAAATATTGAAGAAATAATGAAGAAGAAAGAAAAGAAATATCGGGTTGAGATAAATATCCTAAAAGGTAAATTAGAAGAAAGGGATAAGCATTTGCTATTTCAAGGTACTCCTAAGATTTTGGATACTATTCTCAGTAATCCAAGGTCTCGTATTGTAATGTCCCTTAATAATAAATAATAAGTAATAAAATAAATAAATAATAATAAATAATAATAATAATAATAAATATATAATATATAATATAATATTAAAATACAAGAGAATAAATAATAAACAATAAATAAAAAATAGTAATAGTAAATAAATAATAAATAATAATAAAATAATAAATAACTAATACTAAAGCTCTAAATAAATATAAATAGAAATAAAACAAGAAAGTAGTAAAAATCAGTAAAGCTATCAAAAAGTAAAAACAAAAGAAATAAAACAAGAAAGCAATAAAGTTGCATGTGGACACATGGAGTGTGTGCATGTGGTTCCCCTTCCAATGTTTTCTCTATTTAATAGATGGTGAGGAAGATGAGAGGCATTCATCATTCCATGATTCCATCATCCATTCTCTTGAGAGAATAGTGTTATGAGACAAAGGATCCCTGGCAGTAGTACGTTGATTGAGGGCTCGGGGGTGGCCAGTTGTAGCAAGATTTTGTGCAACTGATCCTACGGTTGGGTGTCAGGTTGAGATAAATATCCTAAAAGGTAAATTAGAAGAAAAGGATAAACATTTGCTATTTCAAGATACTCTTAAGATTTTGGATACTATTCTCAGTAATTCAAGGTCTCCTACCATCAAATCTGGTCTTCGTTTTCATGAAACTGTTGAAGGATAATCTGGCTCACAAGATGAGGCAAGGAATTCTAATACAAAATATGAAATTCTCAACAAAGAGATAAGAAGCCAACCAAATCAAAAACCAAGGAAAGAGAATATCCAAAGGAAATTATTTACCCCTAACTATATAAGTGTTAATCAATTTTTTCCTCTGACCAATAATGTTGAATGTTCTATATGTCATAATTATTGACATTTTGCATCCAATTGTAGAACTAAAATGTTTCAAGGTAATAACCATCTGTTTAGTCAATTTAGTGTCCTAAATTGCTTGCATAAATTATCAACTGAGGTTTGTAAGCTGATGAAGTTTGGTGCACTATATGTTCTTAAGTAACATTTTTCTTACTTTGTTGTTTTGTATTTTATGTTGTTTTTGGGGGATTTCTGTCCTTTGATGTCTAAGAATGGACAACCTGAAACTATGAGAAAATTTTAAGTGAATCTAATGAATTTTTAAAGGAAAGGAAATGTTCCTAAGTTAATCTAATTTCCTAAAAGTGGACCAAGAACTATTGGCTAGTTAGAACCTAATAAGAAAACAGAGCATCTATCTGACCTTATCATTAGTCCTAACCCATGGATCTAATTCTTAAAACCAAGAGTGAAATTGATGCAGAAGGTAACTCAGTAATTGCATTCATTAAACATTCAACCATTCAATTTGGAATATGGTTAAATCAATCTTCTCGAAATGATTTTTGGGAATACCAGTGATGCAACTATGTGAGGATATGAAAGAAAAAAAGTAAAAGCATGTAAAACTAACTGTAAACAACTAATGTATTTTTTACTTTCTCCAACATTCAAATGTGAAGCATTACCCTCTTAAAGTTCTGTGCAAGAAATCAATTATACCTTAGTTCCTAAGTTCCTAGGAAAATAACAAGGTACTGAGTAAATTCAATCACTATATGAATTAGACATTTAACCATTTAGTTTAGTATCATCATCATGTTGAAATGGCTTTTGAAAACATCCATTAACATAGTTAATTGACAATTTTGTTCTATGGAAATGAATGACAAAACAGTAAGAAAACTAAGAAACTATGTATTCTTATTACTTCAATCTTGATTTAGTTTGGAAGCAAAGCCGTTTTTCTCCATAAAATATCTTAGAAGAACAAGGCTGCACGGTTTTGATTTATCATTATGCTATTGATTAAAAACTAAAATGAAATATCATCCTAATTTAGAAAGCAGATATCCTGAAAATAGAGTAATGGAAACTGAACTAAAAATAGCAAATGAAAAACATCCTTCAGTGCAGGGGCCCTCTACAACTGATGTAGTTGGAAAGCTAGCTAGTTAGGGATGCACTTTAAACGATCATTCACAACACGAAGTTTGTATTAAGAACAAAATGATGTCTGAATACAGAGTTATCAGGAAAATAACATAACTATTTATGAGATAAACTTACTACAGGTAGCTAATTCAAATTAAATCTAACATGATTGTTTATGAGAAAAACTTGCTACAAGTGGCCAATTCAAATTGCAATAGGACTGTTTAAACTTTTCATTAGCTAGAGGTGGCTAATTCGAATTAAATCTGCAATAG
This sequence comes from Pinus tabuliformis, assembly GCA_031772625.1. Classification (NCBI taxonomy): domain Eukaryota; kingdom Viridiplantae; phylum Streptophyta; class Pinopsida; order Pinales; family Pinaceae; genus Pinus; species Pinus tabuliformis. The sequence goes on along the minus strand of CM062809.1, from coordinate 729,754,368 downwards.
AACTGTTACACTCTTGATTAGCTACGAAAGAGAAAATCAAGATTACTACTGCTTCTATATAACATACTTTGACTCCATCTTTGACCATGACCTTAGTTTTGCTTTTCCGTCGATCTAGACAGAGTGAATAGGATAGAATCCATGTGGAGATTATTCTAGAAATTCCCATGTGGCCCAATTCTTCATTTGACACCTGGAACCTACCAAACCATGAGAGTAGCTATGAAATCCATAGTTAGCTGCAGAATAGGCTGTGTTTTGTAGCTAATTTGTAAAAATCTATTCAAATAGCAAGAACATGAAAATATAATATGGGGATCATTTTAATGCTTTCCTTCAGATAAAACCAAGCATTTATCATTGATTGGGTCTGTAATCTTATGAGAAAGTGAGGGAAAAAGGTGAGAAAAAATGTCAAGGAGAGGGTAATTCTAAGGTTCAACACACCCCCACTGCAAAATCATTGCATCTCCTCATGCAATCTGCCAAAAATGTGAGTTCTTCCTCCCTAATACATTTGCTCAGAGACCTCTACTAGTACATCCAATTTCCTTCTTTTGCTCTTCTTTGAAGTTACTGTCATTTTGGGATATCTCATAAGAAGCTTGTACTTAAGGTTAATGATTGCTCTGTTCAAAATCTTATTCTTTCTTTTCACTTTCCTGTTTTTCTTATACGACAGTTTTTAGATGCAGAATGGTATTATCGTGAATTGCCTTGTCCAATTTATTTTGTTCCTTCAAGGTTTCGTTCTCCTGTTTAGAGGTTCTTTTGGATTGACAGAAGGTTCAAGGTTCATTAAGGCACTTCTCTTCTCCAGTGATTCTATATAATCATATATTTGTTGTTGCACTAGGTCTATGCCTGGAAATCTTCTGCTTGGGCTACCTTCAAAATGATGAACATGAGAATTTTGAGGACTGTGTGCAAAAGAGATGTTAACAAGAGATGTTTCTGTGGTTTCCTCATCTAAATTTATAAACTTTGTCCCTTTTGATGATGTTTTCTTTACCAAACCTCGGAGTCTAGAGCTTCTTCTAAGTTGTGGAGGACTCAAATTCTCACCATTTATGACCTTTTTCTCCTTTCTTATCTTTCCTCTTACCTTGATTTTCTTCCTGATTTTTGTCAATTCTTCAGAGATTAACTTTTCATCATCTTTTTGCAATGAAGACTCAGGTCTGTTTTCAATAGTTATACTAGTCTTCTTTCTTCTACTTCTTCTGACATTATCTTCTTTAGGTGACTTTGGTGCTTCTTGGAAATGGTTTCTAATAAGGAAATTCTCTCAGGTATCTCCTCTGCTTTTTAAATGAAACTCAATCAATATCTTTATCAACCCAATGATGATACATGGTTGTATCTATGAATTCTATTCTCTTTTGCACATTTGAGGCCATCCTTCTTAAACTATTTAGCATGAAGAAAGGAAGATTGATTTCCCCATTTTCTAAGAAATTCATCAGTAAACGGATATGGTAGACATATGTGCAACCAAACCTCTCCTCACAAGTGATAAATTTATGTAATACCAGGAACATGTTCCTCCACTTACTTTTAGGAGCTGAAATGTGAATTACTTTTCTAAAAATAGAGACATCCATACCTCGGTTTTTGAGTATTACTTTCCATGATTCATTATGGAACTACTTGTTCTTGAACCATCTTTCACCATGCCTTGGAAGTTCTGTATCCTCAGTTATGAATGACTCAGTCACTGCAAACTTGATATCTCCAATTTCTACCTCTGTGCCATCAAACGATTGAGCAAAGGATTTTGTAATCTCCTTATTAAAACCATCAAATTTCTTGATGAATTTAAGCCATCCAGCCTTTCTACAACATTTCTTTGAGTTGTGGGTATCCTTCCATGTACTTTGCTCCTACCGGTTTTGATCTGACAATTAGCCCCATGCCTTCTACTACATAGAGTTCTCAACCTTCTAAATTACCCTTCCCGGTTTTATGAAATGAATTGACTGCGAATATGGTGAAAGGAACTACGGTTTTGTATGAAATAAGTAGATGGTAGGGGTTTTGGAGAAACGTAGACAAGTATGTCACGTCGTAGTCATGACCATTAATAACAACAAGGGAGTTAATTATGGACTTTTATGTGACAAAATATGGAGGATGTGGTGGATATGTAGTATGATAGAGATTGTAATCAAATCAAATGATGATTTTTCAAGGAAATATATGAATATCCATATTATATATGCTTTATTTTTTAACCTTGCTATTTAAAATAAATTTTTGCACTTTACCTTTTAGAACTTAGCCTTTTCGTTTTTGTGTTTTCTTTGGTGTTGATCCGTAGGTACCCTTTTAGCATTTTGTTCTTCAAAACAAGATTCTTCAATTTCCTACGATCATCATTTGTTTGTAAGCTGTATAATTATGCCAGAACTGATGAAGGAGATATAACTACAGAATAAAATTAGCTGCAGAATGGAATCAGCTACGGAACATGATAAAAATGAAGTATAAGTCTGGAACATGAATGTGAAATGAAACTGAAACTGAATATGACAGTGAAATCGAATCAAACTATAAAATAAAATCAAAATGGGGTGAGATGGAATGTGATTGTAAAATGGATTTGCATATTATGAACTACAAATGAATGTATCTTTATGTCACTACTTATTACAAAAAGGAAATGGAAAATATAGGATATCAGAAATCTCTGATTTTCACCCTGTATTTTCTGTATAAGTGTGCCAATTAATGCTTGGTTTTCATACTTATACATTTTATTATATTTTTTATGTTTATATATATATATATATATATATATATATATTTATATTTTTTATTATTATATATACATATAGGAAAAGTAAAAGCTAAGTTAGTCGAGAAGAAGAAGAATTCTTCACCTACTTCATTTCAGTGCTATCTTGGAAAATCTTGATAAAATCCTCTCTTGAAATTTGCTTATGAGATATCTTCAACCGATGACCATTCATAAGAAGAGGTACATTTCTTTCATCTATTGTCCTTATTCTCACTGCTCCATTATTAAAGACTTCTTCAATCTCATATAGCCCGAGCCAATGAGTCTGAAACTTTCCTTGAAAATATTTGAATTTTCAATCGAACAAAAGTGCCCAATCCCCTACTCGAAACTTCTTCTCCTTGATATACTTATCATGCCATTTAGCCCTTTGCTGCTAGACTAAACTAGTTCTTTGAACTATATCTTTCCTGATTTCATCAAGCTCATTAAGTTGCTCCAGTCTATCTTTATGTGCTTCTGATAAATCTAGTCCCAATTGGACTGCCATCTTGAAGGTTCTGATTTTAAACTCTATAGGGAACAATACTTCCTTCCCATAAACAAGCTCATAGGGAGTATGTCATGTTGTGTTCCTCCATGTAGTTTTGTAGGCCCATAAGGCTTCAGGAAGCCTTTCTGCACAATCTCTCCGATGTAGATGTACAGTCTTAGTGAGAATTCCTTCAATCACCTTATTGGTAGATTCAACTTGACCATTTTCCTATGGATGATAAGGAGTAGACTTTCTGTGTTTGATCTTGTAATCTTCCACAAGCCTTTCCACAATTTTAGATATAAATTGAGATCCCTAATCTGTCACAATTTCCCTTGGAACACCAAAATGAGTGAAGATTTCCTCAAAAAGAAAATTAACTATAGTTTTTTCACTAGAAAAAGTTAATGCATTAGCCTCTACCCATTTAGTGACATAATCAGTGCATACCAAAATATACTTTTTTTGTTTAGATGGAGGATTAATTGGTCCAGCAAAATCCGAGGCCCATTTTTCAAAAGGTTCAATGAGTACCTAAGTTTGTAGTGGAATTTCATCTGAAGGAGTAGGTTCTCCTACCCTTTGACATCTATCACACCTTTTGACATATTCTTTGGCATCTCTGAAGATGGAGGGCCAATAATATCCTAAATGAAGGATTTTATAGGCTGCCCTCTTGTCAGCAAAATGTCCACCACAAGGTTCATCATGACATGCCTTAAGAATTTCAGGCATTTCATCTTCTCAAACACATATTCTGATCATGGCATATGGACCTGTTTTATACAATTCATTAGTAATCCATGAGTAACTTGCAGTTGTTTGAATGATTTTTCTTTTCTCCTTAGGAAAAAAATGTGAATGTAATTTTCTTGTGACTAAGTAATTGGTAAAATTTGAAAACCAAGGGGTCTGAGTGGTTACTGCAAAAAGATATTCATCACAAAATTTATCTTCAACTGGAGTGTCATCTTTGATACTTTGAATTCTAGACAAGAAATAAGCAACTGTGTTTTCTTTTCCAGGTCTATCTAGAACAATGATGTTGAATTCTTGCAGGAGTAATAACCACATTGCAACTCTGCCATTAGTAATAGGTTTATTCATTAAGTACCTAATTGTAGAGTGATCTATATGAACAAAGGTTTCATGGCCTATTATGTAATGTCTGAACTTGTTGATAGCGTGAACAACAACTAAGAATTCCTTTTCAATTACAGTGTAATTTAACTCAGTGGGAGTCAAATTCTTAGTTCTATAATAGATGGCATAGAGGATCAAATCTTTTTGTCCTAATACAACTCCTAGAGTTGTATCTAAAGCATCTGTTGAAATGTGAAAAGGTAGTTTCCAATTTTGGCCCTTAAGGTGGGTGCTTCAGAAATTTTTTCTTTTAAAGTCTTAAATTCCAACTAGCAATCAGGATTCCAATTCAATTCGCACTCTTTGGTGAGTAACTTCAAGAGTGGGGATGCTAGTTTAGTGAAACTTTCTATAAAGCTTCTATAGTATCCTGTGAATCCTAGAAAACTTCTAACGTCCTTTTGACAACATGGAACTGATAGTTTAGAGATGACTTCAACTTTAGATTTATCAACTTTTATTCCATCTCCTGAAATGTGATGTCCTAAAACAATCCCTTCTGTAAACATCATAAAACATTTTTCATGGCTTAGTGAAAGGTTTGCTTCCTTAAATATTTTAAGAACTTTTTCCAAATTTTCTAAAGCTTCTTCAAATGTATTCCCATAAACTATAAAGTCATCCATATACACCTCTACACAATCATGTATTAGATCAAAAAAATTCCTAGTACTTCTCTTTGGAATGTTGTAGGTGCATTTCAAAATCCAAAAGAAAGTACTCGGTAGGCATAAGTTCCCCATGGACAGGTGAATGCGGTTTTATCTTGATCTTCAGGTGCTACCTAAATTTGATTGTAACCACTAAAACCATCGAAAAATGAGAAATACTTCTTACCTACTAATGTGTCTAACACTTGAACTATAAAGGTCAAAGGAAAATGATCTTTTAGGGTAGCTTTATTCAATTCTCAATAATCAATACATACCCTCCATTTACAATTCTTTTTAGGCACAATCACTAGAGGATAAACCCACTGGCTATCTAAAATTGGGTAAATGAAGTTTACATTCAACAATTTTTGCAACTCCTCTTTCACAATATCCCTAAGATTTGGATTCATCCTTCTTTGAGGTTGTTTGATAGGTTTAAAATTTTTCTCAATGTAGATGCGATGTATACAAGTCTTCGGACTAATTCCTTTCATGTCAGTGTATTCCCATGCATATTCAGAAGAATGTTGTTGTAATGTTTTGCTTAGGTTTTCCAGTTGTAATTTTTCCAAGTTATTGTTTATATTCAATGTTTTCCCTAGAAAGATTTCAACTATAGAGCTACAAAATTCTTCCATAGAATAAAGAGATACCTGCCTAGATGACAAATATTCTATGTTGGATTTTTCTCGAAATTGATCATGTTCATATTCTGGAGATGATTCAAAATTTTCCATTGTATTTAAGATTTGACTATCTTCACTAATGATTGAAAAAGTAAAGAAAGGTTGAATATCATTTTCATCATCAATCCATTCTTTGTCATCTATCTCTGTGATTGTTCTTGCTGGAGGATATAGAGTGAATTTCTTAGTTGAGTTACCATTAGAGATATACATATCACAAGATCTACAACTAATGAAAGCATCAGTTGTGCTAGCCAACGTATTCCTAATATAATTGGATGTCCTCCTAGATTGTTCTTAGGGGTTAAGATCATGAAATCAATAGGGTACTCCCAAGAGTCTAAGGACACTAAAATATTTTCTAACACACCATCTAGTTTGATTACATATCTATCTGCCAATTGGAGTAATGTACATGTATAAAAGAAGATTAGGAATCTTGAGTTGTTCCATGGTTTTTTTGCTCATGATGTTTATTACCGCTCTTAAAACAATCAATGTATTCGGAATTTCAACTCCATTGATATGTGTTTTTACAACTGGACATCCTGGATCTGCATATTTTTGTATGGCAATTTTTCCCATCATTATGTTTGCTATTTTTCCTACTAGCTGAATTCTTTTTATTTCTTTTGTTTTTATTCCTGGTTTCTTCATGCTCAATTCCTTTATTATTTTAGCTAGAATTGGAATCTCCTTAATGGTTTGTAACAAAGAGATTTTGATACAGACATTTTTCAATTCATCTACAAAATCATAATTAGGCAACATAATATGGTTTTCTACCCCTCTATCAACTTGTAATCGTCCAGGAAAAGGAGGTGTAGAAGTGGATACTGGTGGTTGCTCTATGATAGGAGTTGAGTTTATTGATTCTTTCTGTTTTTCATTTTCAGTATTTTGGTTTTGAAGAGATGTTCCTTCAAAACTTTTATTTGGCTATAGAGAATCTTCCTTAGAATTGTCTTGCTCTTGAATAACTACAAAAGGCTTTTTCTTTTCTAATATCCTACTAGATCTTAGTTGGATATCATTGAGATCTAGAGGAGTGATCATATAAGTTGGAAATTGTTGTCCTTCCACCGTGTAGGTATTCTGAGGATTTTTATTGTTGGGGTTTGGTAATGGTTGTGCAGGTAACTGATTTGGTCTCTCTAGGAATAACAGTGAAAGTTGAGGATTTTGGTTTTGAAGTTGGGGTTGTTGATTTTGTTGAGGAATTTGTTGGGGAGGATAGTTTGGATATGATGGAGGATATTGATAGTATTGAGAGAATCTTCCATAGGGATTTTGCATTCCTTGAGCCCAAGGTTGAGATTGAGATTGAGATTGAGGTGAAGGTTGCTACCAAGAATTCAAATTTGGTGGGGGTCTGAATATACATTTGGTTGTTAAAACCCTGGTTTTGTTGCCCCTGCCAAGGTCTTCTAGAGACAAAGAAAGGAGATTATGTTGGATTTGAAATTTTTTCCTCTTGAAAAATAGCCTTAAGACCAGGAATTGAAGGACAACTTTTGGTCTCATGGTCTTCTAAACAAATCACGCAAGTCTCTATGATTTTTGCATCCAAAGGGCATTCTCTTAAAGCATGCTTCTTTCTGCATTTGGGATAGAAAATAGCTAAAGCATCAGTCTTGGCTTTTTACTTGTTTTATAACTTAAGGTTGTCTATCTGTTCACTAAGGATCCCTAGAATATCTGTTTTAAATTCATCAACCATGTTTCCACTTTCTACCCTACTTACTGATTGAGTTGCAGATTTATTCACTCTAACAAGAGAAGGATATCTTGGACCTTTCCCAATTTTGGATTTTCCTCTTGAGAGATGAACACATAATTCTCCAGTGTCACTTAATGGGAGTTGAGAGATATCTCCCTTCCCCATCATGTTAAGGATTTCTATCCACTCATCTCTAATGCCTCTTAATAAAAGAGCTTTTAAAGTATCTTGATCTAAGTTATACATTTTTGCTCTTCTTAAGCTATAGTTGAATCTTTCAATTAAATCGTCCAAATTTTCATCCTCTGTTTGCATCATTTCAAACACTTCATCTTTCTGATTGATAGGCATGCAATAATCCAAATACCTGCCCAAAAATACTTTCTTCCTACAATTCCATGTTCTAATAGATTGAGTGACCAATACCATGAACCATTTTAAAGAAGATCCTTTCAATGTTGAAGGAAACAATTTGAGTTTTTGAGAGTCTTATAAATAATCATAAGTTCTGCACAAGAATTCAAATTGAAATAAAAAGGTTTTGGGATCTTCACTTTTTAACCCATGAAAATTTGTGATGACAAAAGGTGAGATATTTTTCATTGTGGCATCTATTTCTTCATCAACTATAGGGAATGCAAAAGAATTATCAACTTCCCTATTTCCTCTACCTTCTCCATTATTTCCTCTACCTCTTCCTCTACCTCCTGCTCCTCCAAATAGTGTAAATTCTCCATTCAAAACTCCCTCTCCTCCTTCTTCTCTTCCTGCCATTATAGATTCTTCAAGGTTAATATAAGATTCAACCTGCAAGGTTAATTGCTCTTCCTCTAGTCCCTCTATCGATGGTATGTGAAAGAAAGGTTCTACTTCTCCCTCTCTACTCGGAATTTCCAATTCTTCAACTAAAATATGTTCCCCTGTAGAGGTGAACAAGGCTACTGCTTCTGTTGGAGATCTAGGATTTTCATCCTCTAGGACTGCCTCAGTCGATGAAGTAGGATATCCTCTTAATTGGATTTTTGACCTTATAAATTCAGGAAGTCTATGGCTAGGAATATGAGTTTTAGATGCAGGTGTATCTCTTCTTAGTCTTGGTGGAGTAAGTGGTGTTGTAGGAATTAAACTCCTGCCTCTAGCTATAAATCTACCCCTAGAGTCTCTTTCTCTATGCATATCATTTTTTTTGGATGTAAGATATGAGATTACCTAATTCCACTTCCCGTGCAATGGTGCCAAAATTTTTAGTCAATTTAGTGTCGTAAATTGCTTGCATAAATTATCAACCAAGGTTTGTTGTTTTGGGGGGATTTCTATTCTTTGATGTTAAGAATGTGCAACCTAAAACTATGAGAAAATTTAAGTGAATCTAATGAATTTTTAAAGGAAAGGAAATGTTCCTAAGTTAATCTAATTTCCTTAAAGTGGACCAAGAACTATTGGCTAGTCAGAACCTAAGAAGAAACGATAGCATATATCTTATCTTATCATTATTCCTAATCCATGGATATAATTCTTAAAACCAAGAGTGAAATTGATGCAGAAGGTAACTCAGTAATTGCATTCATTAAACATTCAACCATTCAGTTTTGGAATATGGTTAAACCAATCTTCTTGAAATTATTTTTGGGAATATCAGTGATGCAACTAAGTGAGGACCCGAAAGAAAAAAGGTCAAAGCATGTAAAACTAACTGTAAATAGCTATTGTATTTTTGACTTTCTCCAACATTCAAATGTGAAGCATTACCCTCTTGAAGTGTTGTGCAAGAAATCAATTATACCTTAGTTCCTAAGTTCCTAGGAAAATAACAATCTACTGAGTAAATTCAATCACTATATGAATTAGACATTTAACCATTTAGTTTAGGATCATCATCATCTTGAAATGGCTTTTGAAAAAATACATAAACACAGTTAATTGACAATTTTGTTCTAAGAAAATCAATGACAAAACAGTAAGAAAACTAACCAACTGTGTATTCTTATTACTTCAATCTTGATTCAGTTTGGAAGCAAAGCTGTTTTTCTCCACAAGATATCTTAGAAGAACAAGGTTGCACAGTTATGCTTTATCGTTATGCTATTGATTAAAAACTGAAATGAAATATCATCCTAATTTAGAAAATGCATTTGCTGAAAACACAGTAATGGAAACTGAACTAAAAAGAGTAAATGAAAAACCTCCTTCAGTGTAGGGGCCCTCTACAACTGATGTGGCTGGAATGCTAGCTAGTTAAGGATGCACTTTAAACGATCATTGACAACACCAAGTTTCTATTAAGAACAAAACGATGTCTGAATACAGAGTTATCAACAAAAAGCCTGAACTTAACGTAATTCCTTCTAACTTCTAACTACTTCTCGGTTCCATGCAACCAATATTTATAGGAAAGTAAAAAAAAATATTTATGAGATAAACTTGTTATGGGTAGCTAATTTGAATTAAATCTAACATGATTGTTTATGAGAAAAGCTTGCTACAGGTGGCTAATTCGAATTGCAATAGGAATGTTTAAACTTTTGATTAGCGACTGATGGCTAATTCGAATTAAATCTACAATAGAGCTGTTAGACTGTTGATTAGCTATGAAAGAGCAAACGAAGAGTCCAACTGCTTTTGGATAATGTACTTTGACTCCATCTTTGACTATGACGTTAGGCTTTCTTTTTCATCGATCTGGACCAAGTGAATAGGATAGAATCCACATGGAGATGATTCTAGAAATGCCCATGTGGCTCAATTCTTCGTTTGACACTTGGAACCTGCCAGACCATGAGAGTAGCTACAAAATCCACAATTAGCTGCAGAATAGGCTAAGTTCTGTAGCTAGTTCGAAAAAATCTATTCACATAGCAAGAACATGAAAATATAATATGGTGATCATTTTAATGCTTTCCTTAAGACAAAACCTAGCATTTATCATTGATTGGGTTTGTAATCTTATGAGAAAGTGAGGGAAAAAGGTGAGAAAAAGTGTCAGGGAGAGGGTAATTCTGGGGTTCAACACCATCTCACAGAAAGATCATCAACTTCGAGGTACTTTAAGGGATATTGTTTTTCTTGCAATATGTTTGGTCACAAATCCATTTATTACTATAGAAGGAATATGAAACATATAAGATGTTATGCTTGTGACAAGTTTGGGCATGTAGTGAAAGAATGCAAGAACAATTCTATGGATCACTGCAAACAACATGGCAAGAAACCAGATAAGAACATTAATGTCAAAAGACTTGAAAAATATGTATCCACCAACACTTCTCATAAATGGCACGAAAAAGTAGAAAATATAGGGTGTGCTCCTTCTCTCTTACACATTTGAATATGAAGATGAATGGTACATATATATAGTGTATGGTTTCATCATATGACTAGAGATAAGAGTAAAATGGAGTCTCTCAAGAAGAACCATAATGGTAATGTTATTCTTGGAACTAATTTTTCGGCAAAAGTACCAGGAAAAGGTAAATCCAGAATTAGTAAAACTAGAGTTGCAGCGGATGCTTTATTAGGTCAAGGACTACAACAGAATATTCTAAGTGTAGGACAAATGACAGATAAGGGAAATATAATTGTGTTTACATCATCCAAGTGTAAGGTTATGAATGAACTAATTGGAAAATTCATAGCAAGAGGATATAGAAATAGAGACAAATTATGTGTTTGAAGAATGGAATTCTCATAGATATGAGAAATATTTAGACTTGGGGGTAAAAGAAGATGGTGCCCATTGTAGTCCTTTATTCTTAAATAAATATCTCTAACATTGACTGTAGATGTGGTATGAGGTACTTGACTTCATGAGTATAGAAGATGATTATCAATTACTGAGGATCAGTGATGTTTAATCTCAATGGGAGTAATACATGTTTGTCTTCATGATGATTCCCATGGTTGTTCTTCTTTTTCATATATATTATAACACTGACAGTGCCTATCGTGTAGTAAAAGTGCACAAATACATACATAAAAGACTTAGGTGGAGCTAAAGGTGTGAAATATCAGTATTTCACTTTTTCTAAGCGGATCCTATAAAGAAAATTCACGTGTATACACAATTTCTGAACTGAACAACTGCTTATATCTTGGTTAAATGAAAACACAGTGGGAAAAAATTAGGAAAAGGGTTTGATATGCTTCAGTCAATTATTGATTGGCTTTTACGTTCTGATGGTTGATCTTTACAGTTTGTTGACGATATTTGAAAGCACTTTTGGCTTGTATAAGTTTTTGATGACTTGATAGATAAACGATTGAAGAAGATACTTTGTTGTCCTAACTAATGGATGAGTTGATGTGATCATATCTAATAGTGCTCAGTTGGCAAATGTTCAGGGGGAGAATTTGCTATGCTTTAAATAATGCCTTGTTGGCGTTATGTTTGCTTAATGCTTAATTATGTTTATCAATAGGTTGATGATATTGAAGCTACAATGTCTTATGTTGCAAATTGATGCTCGAGATATATAGGTTGTTGTTCTTGGTGTTGCTGACAGATGCTCATCATATCTAGTGTATGATAGTTGTTTTTAAATATCATGGTCTTGTTTATCCTGATTATAAATGTCATATCTATCATTTGATGTAAATGTCATGTAAAGACCTATGATGTACTCATTTTTAAATTTAGTCATGTATGGACTATTGTGGTCAAGTCCTTTTGGACATGTGATATAAGTTGTAACCACATTGTGTTTGGGATGTTTATATAATAATGAATTCAAATGTGTAAACCCAATTTGATTAAGTGAGTTATGTAAGTTTGAGTCCTTAGTGATAGGACAAATCATATGAGTAATAGAGTCATGTACTTCATTTTACATCCTTCATAACTTTCATCATGTGCTTAGAGGGAACATGACCAGTATTCATACTCAACAAATTAGATCTACAAAATCTTTCATTCAACATTGGTCATCCCTTTTCCCTTGATGTGAAAGGGGGAGAGTATCTTAGTGTTTGAAAATCTTGGTGCTTGGATTGATGTGTTTTACAGGTATCTACAAGCTGTGGTGTCCAAACACCAGAATGGTTTCCATCAAGTCCTATGGGGGAGATTGTTGGCATTATGAATTTTTTTTTTCCTTGATGGAAACCTACCTGATGTGTTTTCCTTGATGGAAACGTACCTGATGTGTTGTCCTTGATGAGTTTTCCTTTAATGGAAGCCTACTTGATGAAGATGTAAACAGGATGTTTCTACATATGTGACAGGTTGTTTTGACAAAGACATACCAATTCAGAAGTAGAGGAATGACAAAGTTTAAATTTCAAGAAGTATATGTGGGTTCTATTAAACAAAGCTGCATACACACGTGAGTATGAATAAGAAAAGGTTCATACAGTTTTCGCACCATGGTATTCGAATACAAAGGGTACTTACCATTTTATTTCCCTATGGTATTAAGCCACATAACAAATGTTTTGATCCCATCTAAGAAAACCATCAGTTGGGCTATGGTTTTCACCCGTGGTATTGGATAAGGGCTAAGCTATATAAGGAGATGAAGATAAAAGAGGTAGTTGGTGTGCAAGTGATGAATATCTTATGAATAGTTAGATTTGAAGAAAATATGCATGTAATGGCCTATTGATGTTTTACCTGATCTAAAACTAAGTATGCACTTGGGAATTTGATGATGGCGCAGATCCAATAGATATGAGATGATAATATTGATTTTGAGGTGAGTTGATCTATGTTGATCATTTCTTAAAGCATGATTTTTTGTGTATGTCGTGATCTGGTTATGTCTGAAGTTTTATGTTGTAGCGAAGGTTTGATTATGAAATTGTAGATCTATACGCAAGTTTTATAGCCTACAATGCGTGTATAGGCGCATGCATGATTTGGTAAGTGGCGTACGCACGTTTATTTCTTGAAAAGTTCGTATAGACACATATATGCTTTAAAGAAAGCACATACAGAAAGTGGGGTTTTGATGAGAAGGGTGTATGATCAGTTTAATCAGTATTGATGTGTTTTTGTTGATTGTTAATGAAGTTTTCTTGATGATTTGGGCTTAGACAAAGATGTTTTCACTAAGGATTAATTTATTGAAGAATGTTGAAGTTACTTTGTGTTTGTAAATGAAGATCAATGAAGGTTTTGTGGTTGTTTCATAATGATGCAGTGAATTAGTATATTATTTAGTATTTATTTTAGAGTGACATTGATTCAGATTTTAGGATTTAGTTGTTCAAGATCTGTACGTAGGAATTCTTCACGGAAAGCACGTACACACATGGGTTTACTACTTTAAAGTAGCATACGTATTTTGACATATGGTTGATCAAGGTTTGCAGTAATAGAATCTGGCTTTTGTGATGTGCGGTCTGTTGATTGGTATTCTAGTTATAGTAATCTGACTGTTCTAGTTGTTTAAATTGATCAATTTGGGTTTCAGTTGAATGGTTGAGTTTTGGTTGATTCGGTGATTATGTTTATTCAGTTGGGTTAGAGATTGGTTGCCTTATATGGTGATTGAGTGATTTGTTGCAGAGATTAGTTTCAGTTTTGATAATTGGTTTTGGGCATAAATTTTGGTAGTGGGTTTAGTCTGAAAATTTGATGAAATGTAGCCTACAAGTTGTGATGTGTGGTAGAAGGTGGATCTAGTATGAAAATTTGTGAAACGTGGTTCCCAGAGGTGTTGAGGGTTTGAGCCTTCAATGAGGGAGTTGAAGCTTCCTTCCAGTGGTAGTTGGTAAATAAAATTAGGGGGTTGGACCTCCCTTGTTGTAGGAGCTGGAAAACAAGTGAAGGTTGTAGCCTTATGCAGGTGGGTTCCTGCGTACTGGTATGAATTTATGCCAACAAAATATTCACGGGGTTTGAGATCCCTTCCAGTAGTATCTAGAGAAAAATAAAAGGTTGTAGCCTTCTGTAGGTTGGTGTGTACTTGCGGATATAAGTATGCACCAATACAAGAATGTAAAATATTTTATTTATATTAAAAATATGATAGAGACGACAAAAGGAGGTGGTTTTTTTCCCACATTGGGTTTCCACCTTAAAAACTGGTATTCATGTGTGTTTATTATGTGTGATGGTTTATTTTGTTATTACTACACATGATTACTGCCTATTTAATGTTTCATGAAGTACTGATGCACTGGCTCAAGATAAATAGAAGATCAATTAACTAAAAAGTAAGTTTAGTGGATATATGCTAGGTGCCTGAATAACAGTCACGTGCACACACAGGTTCACTTAAATAAAGTCGTGTATAGATATCAGGATATTATTTTGAAAAGGTTAATGATTTGAAAATATTGATGCCGCCCCCCCCGCTCTCAATATTTTTCCCACCAATTGGTATTAGAGCAGGTACTTTGACAGAAGCTTGATCGCTTGAAGGAGATCCATCAAGATGAGTAGTCACGAAAGAGCATTTTCTATCTGACCTCCTATATTTAATGGAACTAACTTTATATTTTGGAAAGTTAAGATCAAAGCATACTTGCAGGTAGTAAGAGATGATGTATGGGAAATCGTTAAAATGGATATCAACATCCAGTCGTTATTTGTTAAGGCATTGTAGGAAAGAAATAGTATGAAACCAATGCAAAAGTTGTAAATTCCATCTTTAGAAGTCTGGTCGATTCTGAGTTTGTGGAGGTAATGCAGTTGAACACAACAAAGGAAATGTGGGATAAGACTATCCAAAGTTATTAGGGTGACACCAAGGTAAAAAGTGCTAAACTTCAAACATTCAAAATATAGTATGAGACAATGTAAATACATGATGATGAAAGCATTGGAACATTTTTTCTTGAAGTACATGAAATTGTTAATTTCATCAGAAATCTTGGTGAAGAAATAAAATATTCTACTGTTATTGAAAATATTTTGAGATCTCTTACTCCACAGTTCAACTTCATAGTCCCTACTATTGAAGAAGTGAAGGATCTAAAAACTCTCACACTTGATCAAATTCATGGAATATTGACAATATCTGAGATGGGGAAAGTTGGTCCTTCAGAAATAAGAGAAGCAACCTTCAAAGCTACTGCAAAAGGAAAAGGAAAGGAAGAATCAGGTTATGTATTAGATGGGTACTGGAAGATTCAAAGGTAAGCTTCCTTTCAAATGTTTTTCTTCTGGTAGAGTGGGTCATTATGCTGATAAGTGCCCCAATAAATAAAATCAAGAGAAAGGAAAAGAAGCTGCAAAAAATAAATAGGAAGAGGTTTGAAAACAAGAGATGTTTTTATACACATGAAGACAATGATGGTCTTCCAAATGGTGAAGAAGGTGAGTCTGAACAAGATTGTCACTTACTTATGGAATTTGAAGATAAAAGTAATAATTAGTTGATGACATAGAATAAAAGGATACTTTTATTGAATGCTTTGGCAAGAATATATCAGATGTAGTAATAGTTATAGATGTCAACAAATATTCAAGTTTGGGAGCAACCCACTTTCTATTGATCAAGAATGAAGAAGATGAAGCATCATCAGATATGGGTTTTTGTTGAAAATGTGATCCATTTTCTTATCTGTGCAATAATGATAGTGATGATGATAGTGAAACCACTAAGATTTCACTTATGGGTAAAAGTGAAAGTAAGCACTCTAAAGAGAAAACAACTTAAAAAATGATGCCTCATGAAGCAGATCAAGGCAAGTTAGAATCAATGGACAATGCAAACGTGCCTATGCTAAGAAAAGAAAATTATCAAAAATGGAAAGGAAAGATGAACTATAATCTAATGAATCTCAATGTCTAGAATCTAGTGTGCAATGGCTAAACCAAGTTTCCTCCATCAAACAAGGAAGTGAAAAAGAACAATAATGCTTTGAGTAACACCTTTTGTAGCATATTTGATTCAATATTGAATAAGGTTATGCATTATATTATTGCAAAGAAATTATGGGATAAGCTACAGGAAATACATGAAGAAGTCCCAAGTAATCCTATATCTAACAATGTGTCCAAAATGACAGATGGAGTTGATGATTCAATACAAGAAAGTTTAGAAGAAATTTTTGATCTTAGAACAAAACTTGATCTTTCTTTAAAAAATATTTTTAATCTTAATGATAAGTTTCAAGCTTATGATAACAAGGATCATGCTCATATGGTATATAACCAATATTGTGAAGGTCTTGAAGTTACAATCATCTCTCTAAGAGAAGATCTTGAAAAATCAAACAAGAGGAATTAAGAACTACTTAAAGGATTTGAAGAACAAGAAAATGGGTTGAAAGAAGAGATGTTGAAATTAAAACAAAAAATGGAGGAAGGAAGAAGGATTGAAGAAATTATGAAGAAGCAGGAAAATAAATATGAGGTTGAGGTAAATATCCTAAAAGGTGCATTAGAAGAAATGGATAATAATTTGCGATTTCCAGATACTACGAAGATTTTGGATAATATTCTTTGTAATCAAAGGTCTCATGCCATCAATTCTAGTATTGGTTTTCATGAAAACGTTGAAGGAGAATCTAGTTCAAAAGCTGAGGTAAGGAATTATAATGAAAAATATGAAATTCTCATCAAAGAGATAAGAATTCAACCTCACCAACAACCAAGCAAATAAAATCTTTAAAGGAAATCCTTTACTCCTAACTATAGAAGTGTTAATAAATTCTCTCCTCTAATAAATAATGTTGAATGTTCTATATGCCATAATTATGGACATGTTGCAGCTAATTGCAGAAGTAGAATGTTTGAAGCTAATAACCATCTCATAGAAATATCATCAACTTCGAGGTACTTTAAGGGATATTGTTTTGCTTGCAATATGTTTAGTCATAAAGCCATTGATTTCAATAGAACGAATATGAAACATATATGATGTTATGTTTGTAACAAGTTTGGGCATGTAGCAAATGAATGTAGGAACAAGTCTATCAATGACCACAGACAACATGGTAAGCAACCAGATAAGAAAATTAATCCCAGAAGACCTAAAAAGGATGGATCCACCAACATTTCTCATAAATGGAAGGAAAAAGAAGAACAGATAAGGTGTGGTCTTTCTCTTTGCCCATTTGAAGATGAAGATGAATGGTACATAGATAGTGGATGTTCTCATCACATGAGTAAAGATAACTGTAAAATGGATTCTCTCAGGAAGAACCATCATGGTAATGTTATTCTTCGAAATAATGTTTCAACAAAACTACTGGGAGAAGGTAAAGCCAGAATTAATAAAACTAGAGCAACAACTAATGCTTTGTTAGTTCAAGGAATACATCCAAATATTATAAGTGTGGGACAAATGGAATATGAGGGAAATATTATTGTGTTACATCAACAAAATGTAAAGTTATGAATGAACTAATTGGAAGAGTCATAACAAGAGGATATATAAATCGAGACAAATTATATGTGTTTGAAGAACGGAATTCTCATACACATGAGAAGGATTCAAACTCAGGGTAAAAGAAGATGGTGCCCATTGCAGTCCTTTATTCTTAAATAAATATCTCTAACATTGACTATAGATGTGGTATCAAGTACTTGACCTCATGATAATAGAAGATGATTATCAAGTCCTCAGGATCAGTGACATGTAATCTAAAAGGGATTAATACATGTTTGTCTTGATGATCACTCTCATGGTTGTCTTTGTTTTTCATATTTCTTATACCACTGAGACTGCCTCTAGTGTAGTAACAGTGCATAGGTACATATGGAACATACTCAGCAGGAGATGAAGGTGTGAAATTCCAATATTTCACTTTCTGTACACAAATCCTATAAATAAAAGTCATTTGTAAACGTGATTTCTGAACTAAAAAGTCGCGTATATCCTGGTTAGATGAAGAAACAATGCCATAGACTTAGGAAAAGGGTCTGATATGCTTCAGTCAATTGTTGATTGGATTTTACATTCTGATGGTTGATGATTACAGCCTGTTGATGATATTTGAAAGAACTTTTTATCTTGTATAAGTTTTTTATCACTTGATGGATACTTTGATTTCCTAACTGATGGATGAGTTCATGTGATCAAATCTAACGGTGATCAGTCGGTATAGGTTTAGGCAGAGCATTTGCTATGCTTCAAATAATGCATTGCTAGAATTATGTTTTCTTGATACATAATTATGTTTATCAATAGATTGATGATATTGAAGCTACACTGTCCTATCTTGCGAATTCATCCTGGAAATATACAGGTTTATCGTTCTTGGTTCTGCTAACAAATGTTCATCATATGTGGTGTATGATAGTTGTTGATGAATATCATGGTCTTGCTTATCTTGATTATAAATGTCATATCTATCATTTGATGTAAAGGTGATGTAAATTGCTATGATGTACTCATTTTTCAAACTCAGTCATGTATGGACTATTGTGGTCAAGTCCTTTTGGACATGTGATGTTATTTGTAGCCCCACTATGTTTGCAATGTTGATGTAATAATTAAGTCAAATGTGTAAACCCATTGTGATTGGTTAAGTGATGCAAGTTTGAGTCCTTGGTGATAGGATAATTCATATGATTCATAGAGTCATGTACTTCATTGTAGAACCTTCAAAAATTTCATCGTGTGCTAAGGGGCAGCATGGTCTGTATTGATACTCAGCAGTTGAGATTTATGGAAGCTTTCATTCCACATTGGTCAACCATTTTCCCTCCATGTCAAAGGGGGAGAGAATATTGGTGTTTGAAAATGTTGGTGATTGGATTGATGTGTTTTACAAGTATCTACAAGTTGTGTTTTCCAAACACCAAAGTAATTTCCATCAAGTCCAAAGGAGGAGATTGTTGCCATTACGAATTATGTTTGATCCTTGATGGAAACCTACCTGATAAGTTGTCCATGATGAAAACATACTTCATGAGTTGTCATTTGATGGAAACTTACATGATGAAGATATAAACAACATGTTTCTACATATGTGACAGAAAGTTTTGACAAAGGCATTAAGTTTAGAGGAAGGGGAATGATGAAATTGAAATTTCAAGAAGTATACATTGGTTCTGTTAAGCAAAGTCATGTACTGACATGAGTATGAAAAAGAAAATTAGTGTATTGTTTCTACACCATGGTATTCTAATACCAAGGGTACTTACCATGGTATTTCCCTATCGTATGGTTTTCACCTATCGTATTGGATAAGGAATAAGCTATATAAGCAGATGAAGATCAAAGTGGTAGTAAGTGTGCAACTGATGAATATCTGATGAATAGTTAGATCTGAGGAAAGTATGCTTGTAATGGCCTATTGATATTTTTCTTGATCTAAAACTATGTATGCACCCGGGCATTTGATGATGGAT
Source organism: Pinus tabuliformis (assembly GCA_031772625.1). Taxonomy (NCBI): domain Eukaryota; kingdom Viridiplantae; phylum Streptophyta; class Pinopsida; order Pinales; family Pinaceae; genus Pinus; species Pinus tabuliformis. The sequence continues at coordinate 729,734,647 of CM062809.1, read as the reverse complement.
TAGATCCAATAGATTTGAGATGACAATATTGATTATGAGGTCAGTTGATATGTCTTGATAGTGTCTTGATGCATGATTTTTTTGTGTATGCCAAGATATGCGTATGTCTAAAGTTTTGTGTACGCGGGTTTTATACCCTACAAGGCGCATCCAGATGTGGGTGTGATTCTGGTAAGTCACGTACATGCGGGTTTGTTTCCTGAAAAGTTCATATACACGTGAATATGCTTTAAGGAAACTGCGTACAGAAAGTAGGGTTTTAGTGAGAAGGATGTTTGATCAGTTTAATGAGTCTTGATGTGTTTCTGTTGTCTGTCAATGAAGTCTTCTTGATGATCTGGGCTTAAACAATGATGTTTCAATTAAGGATTGATTGATTGAAGAATGTTGAAGTTACTTTCTATTTATGAATGAAGATCAATGAAGGTTCTATGGTTGTTTCAGAATGATGTAGTTAACCAGTATATGATTTAGTATTTATTTGAGAGTGCCATTGATTCAGATTTTAGGATTCAGCGGTTTAATATATGTACGCAGGTATGCTTCACGCAAAGCACATGCACATGCGGGTTTGCTACTGTAAAGTAGCATACATATTTTGACATATGGTTCATCATGGTTTGTAGTAATAGAATTTCATTTATGTGATCTGCAATATGTTGATTGGTATTCTGGCTACATTGATCTGAATGTTATGGTTATTTAATTTGAATGATTCGGGTCTTAGTTGTTTGGTTGAGTTTTGGTTGATTCGGTTGATTCAGTGGTTGGGTTGATTTAGTTGGGTCAGAGATCGTTTTTTCATCTGATGACTGAGTGATTTGTTGTAGAGATCATTTTCAGTTTTGATAATTGGTTTGGGCTTAAATGTTCGTAGTGGGTCTAGTCTGAAAATTTGATGAAACATGGCGTACAAGTTGTGATATGTGGTAGCAAGTGGATTCATTATGAAAAGTTATGAAACATGGTCCTTGGAGGTGTTGAGGGTTGGAGCCTTCAATGAGGGAGTTGAATCTTTGCTCCAGTGGTAGCTAGTAAATTCGATCAGGGGGCTGGATCTCCCTTCTAGTAGGAGCTGGAAAAGGAGCGAAGGTTGTAGCCTTTTGTAGATGGTTGCCTTCGTACTGCTATGAAGTTACACTACTACCAGATTTAGGGGGTCGGATATCCCTTCTAGTACAAGTTGGAGAACGAGTGAAGGTTGTAGCCTTCTGTATATGGGTGCATGCATACTGGCATGAGTATGCACATGTACCAGATTGTAAAATCTTTGATCTATATTAAAAATAAGACATAGATGACAACAGTAGGTAGCTTTTTTCCCACATTGGGTTTCCACCTTAAATTCTAGTATTCATATGTGTTTCCTTTGTGTGATGGTTTATTTTGTTCTTACTTCACATGGTTAATATCTATTTAATGTTTAATGAAGTACTAATGAATTGTATCAAGATAAAAAAAAATATGGATTAACTGAAAAGTAAGTTTACTAGATATACACTAGTTGTCTTAGTAACAATCACGTACACACGCAGGTTCCCATCAGTAATGTCACATATAGAAGTTAGGATATGGATTTGAAAAGGTTAATTATTTGAAAATATTGAATCCCCCCCCCCCAGTATGTTTCCCAACAATTGGTATCAGAGCAGCTCCTTTTACAAAATCTTGATCACTCAAAGGAGATCCGTCAAGATGAGTAGTCACGAAGGAGTATTTTTCTATCCGACCTCCTATATTTAATGGAACTAACTCTATCTTTCGGAAATTTATGATGAGAGAAAACTTGCATGCACTAAGAACTGATGTATGGGAAATCATTGAAAGTGGATATCAATATCCAACCTCTATTCGTTTGGATACTGCAGGAAAGAAATAGTATGAAACTAATGCAAAAGTGATAAATTCCATCTTGGGAAGTCTGGATGAGTTTGAGTTTGTGAAGGTCATGCAGATGAACATGACAAAGGGAATGTGGGATAAGTATATCCAAAGTTTATAGGGTTCCACCAAGGTAAAAAGTGTTGAACTTCAAACATTCACAATAGAGTATGAGACATTGAAAATGCACGACGATGAAGGAATCGCATCATTTTTTCTTAGATTATATGAAATTGTTAATTTCATGAGAAATATTGGTGAAGAAATAAAATATGCTAGTATTATTGAAAATATTTTGAGATCTCTAACTCTGAAGTTTGACTCCAAAGTCTCTACTATTGAAGAAATGTATGATCTGAAAAGTTTTACACTTGAGAAACTCCATGGAATATTGACAACATTTGAGATGAGGAAAGGTGATCCTTTGGACTTTAGAGAAGCAACCTTCAAAGCTACTACAAGAGGAAAATAAAAGGAATAATCCACTTATGTATCAGATGAAGAAGAGGCAAACTTCGTAAAGAAACTCCGAGTGGGTACTGAAAAGTTTAGAGGTAAGCTTTCTTTCAAATGTTTTGCGTGTGTTATAGTTGGTCATTATGTTGCTAAGTGTCCCTTTAAAGAAAATTAGGAGAAAGGAAAAGAAGCTGCAAAAATAAATAGGAGGAGGTTTGAAAACAAGAGAATTTTTTATACACATGAAGATAGAGATGGTCTTTCAAATGGTAAACAAGGTGAGCCCGATCAATATTTTCACTTACTTATGGCATTTTAAGATAAAAATAATAATGAGTTTGATGTCCTAGAAGAAAAGGATACTTTGATTGAAACCTTTGACAAGAATATATCAGCTGCAGTAACAGTTACAGATGTCAGCAAATATTCAAGTTTGGGAGCATCCCACTTTTTATTGATGAATAAGGAAGAAGACGAAGCATAATCAGGTATGGGTGTTTTCTCAAAATTGTGAACCATTTTCTTTTCTATGCAACAATGATAGTAATGATGCCAGTGAAACCACTGAACTTTCACTTATTCAGAAATGTGAAAGTAAGCACTCTAAAGAGAAAATATATTAAAAAATGATGCCTCTTGAGGCATATCAAGGCAAGTTAGAATCAATGGACAATGGAGATGTGCCTATGCTAATCAAAGATAATTGTCAACAATAGAGAGGGAAGATGAAGTATAATCTAATGAATCTTGACGACTGGCATCTAGTGTGCAATGGTTACACCAAGTTTTCTCCATGAGGCAAGGAAGTGCAAGAGAACAGTAAGGCTTTGAGTAACATATTTTGTAGCATATCTAATTCAATTTTGAATAAGGTTATGCATTATAGTACTGCAAAGAAAATGTGGGATAATCTACAAGAAATACATGAAGAAGTCCCAGGTGATCCTATATCTAACAATGTGTCCAAAATGAGAGATGAATTTGATGATTCAAATGAAGACATGTTAGAAGGAGTTATTGTTCTTAGAACAAAAATTGATCTTTCTTTGAAAAAGATTGTTAATCTTAACGATAAGTTGTAGGTTCATGATAACAAGGATCATACTGGTATGGTATCTAACCAATAATATGAAGGTATTGAAGCTGAGGTCACCTTACCAAGATCAGATCTTGAAAAATCAAATAAACGGAAGTAAGAACTGCTTCAAGAATTTTAAGAACAATAAAATGGGTTGAAAGAAAAGATTCTCAAATTAAAACAACAAATGGAGGAAGGAGGAAATATTGAATAAATTATTAAGAAGTAGGAAAAGCAAAATCATGTTGAGGTAAATATCCTAAAATCTAAATTACAAGAAAAGGATAAACATTTGCGATTTGAAGATAGTACGAATATTTTGGATAATATTTTTAGTAATCAAAGGTCTCCTGCCATTAAATATGGTCTAGTTTTCATGAAACTCTTGAAGTAGAATATAGTTCACAAGTTGAGGCAAGGAATTCTAATGTAAAATCTGAAATTCTCAACAAAGAGATAAGAAGTCAACCTCATCAACAACCAAGGAAAGAAAATCATCGAAGGAAATCATTTAATCCTAACTATAGAAGTGTTAATCAATTTTGTCCTCTAATCAATAATGTTGAATGTTCTATATGTCATAATTATGGACATGTTGCAGTCGATAAAATAAGTAGAATGATTTAAGCTAATAACCATCTCACATAAAGATCATTAGCTTTGAGGTACTTTAAGGTATATTGTTTTGCTTGGAATATGTTTGGTCACAAAGCCATTGAGTACAATAGAAGGAATATGAAACATATAAGATGTTATGATTGTAACAAGTTTGGGAATGTAGCAAAAGAATGCAGAACAAGTCTATGGATCGCTGCAAACAACACAATAAGCTACTAGATAAGAACATTAATGTTAAAAGACCCGAGAAAGATGGATCCACCAACATTTCTTATAAACAACAAGAAAAAGAATGGTAGATAAGGTGTGGTCTTGCTCGCTTCTCATTTTAATATGAAGATGAATGGTATATAGATAGTAGATGTTCTCATCACATGACTGGAGATAAGAGTAAAATTGAGTCTCTCGAGAAGAACCATCATGGTAATGTTTTTCTTGGAACTAAAGTTTCAGAAAAAGTACTGGAACAAGGTGGAGCCATAATTAATAAAACTAGAGAAGAAACTAATGCTTTGTTAGTTCAAGGACTAAAATAGAATGTTCTAAGTGTAGGTCAAATGGAAGATAAGGGAAATATAATTGCATTTACATCAACCAAATGTGAGGTTATGAATGAAGTAACTGGAGAAGCCACAGCAAAAGGTTATAGAAATCAAGACAAACTATATGTGTTTTGTTGAATGAAATTCTCATAGATATGAGAAATATTCAGACTCGGGCTAAAAGAAGATGGTGCTCATTGTAGTCCTTTATTATTAAACGAATATCTCTAACATTGACTGCATAAGTGGTATGCGATACTTGACCTAAGGGAGTAATACATGTTTGTCTTGATTATGATTCCATGGTTGCTTTTATTTTTGATATTATTATACTACTGACAATGCCTCTGGTTTAGTAACAGTGCACATGTATAGACAGAACTATTTCACTTTCTGTATGTGGATCCTATAAATAAAGGTCATGTGTAAATGTGATTTATGAACTAAAAAGTCATGTATATCTTGGTTAGATGAAGAAACAGTGGGACAAACTAAAGAAAAGGGTATGATATGCTTCAGTTAATTATTGATTGGAACTTTTGTTCTCATGGTTGATGATTATAGTTTGTTGATGCTATTTGAAAGTAGTTTTGGCTTGTATAGGTTTTTGATGACTTGATGGATAACCGATTGAAGAAGATACTTTGATGTCCTAACTGATGGTTATGTTGATGTTATCAGATCTAATAGTGATAAGTTGGCATAGGTTTAGGGGGGAGCATTTTCTATACTTAAAATAATGCATTGTTGGAATTATGTTTTCTTGATACATAATGATATTTATAAATAGGTTGACGATATTGAAGCTACATTTTCTTATCTTGCGAATAGATGTTGTATATATACAGGTTGCTGTTCTTGGTGCTGCTCAGAGATGATATTCATATGTGGTGTATGATAGTTGCTGATAACTATCATGGTCTTGTTTATCTTGATTATAAATGTCATATCTATCATTCGATGTAAAGGTCATGTAAAGACCTATGATGTACTCATTGTCAAATTCAGTCATGTATGAACTATTTTTGTCAAGTCCTTTTGGACATGTTATGTAATTTGTAACTCCACTGTGTTTGGGATGTCAATGTAATAATGAAGTCAAATGTGTAAACCCACTATGATTGGGTGAATGATGTATGTTTGAGTCCTTGGTTATAGGACAAGTCAGATGAGTCATAGAGTCATGTACTTCATTGTACTTCCTTCAGAAATTTGACCATGTGTTCAAGGGGAGCATGGTTAGTATTCATACTCAGCAGTTCAAATCTACAGAAGCCTTCATTCAGCATTGGTTAGCCTTTTTCCCTTGATGTCAAAGGTGAAGACTATATTGGAGTTTAAAATTATTGGTGCTTGGTTTGATGTGTTTTATAGGTATTTACAGGTTGTGGTGTGCAAACACCAAAGTGGTTGCCATCAAGTCCAAAGCGGGAGATTGTTTACATTATGAATTATGTATTTTCCTTGATGGAAGCCTACATGATGCATTTTTCTTGAAGACAAAGTACTTGATGATTCAACCTTTGATGGAAACCTACTTGATGAATATGTAAAGAGGATGTGTCTACAGATTTGACATAGTGTTCTGATAAAGGCATAGCAGGTCAAGGGAAGAGGAATGATAAAGTTAAAATTTCAAGAAGTATACGTGGGTTCTATTAATAAAATCCACGTACAGAGGTGAGTATGAAGAAGAAAAGGTGCGTATTGTTTCTGCACCATGGTATTCAAATACCAAGGGTACTTAACATGGTATTTCCCTATGGTATTGAGCCCAGCAACATATGTTTTGATCTACTCTAAGAAAACCATCAGCTAGAGTATGGATTTGACCTGTGGTATTGGATAAGGGCTAAGCTATATAAGGAGATTAAGATCAAAGTGGTAGTAGGTGTGAAAGTGATGAATATATTATGAATAATTCGATCTGACAAAAATATGCATGTAATGGAGTATGGATGTTCTTTTTATCTAAAGCTAAGTATGCACCTGAGAATTTGATGATGGATTAGATCCAATAGATCTGATATGACAATCTTGATTATGAGGCGAGTTGATCTATTTTGATAGTGTCTTGACGCGTTATTTTTTTGTGTATGCCAAGATCTGTGTAGGACTAAAGTTATGTGTTAAAGGTTTAATTCTGAAATTGTAGATATGTACACAAGTTTTATAGCCTCCAAGGAGCGTACACACACGAGTGTGATTCCGGTAAGGCACATGCACACAATTATGTTTGCTAAAAAGCGCGTATAAACGCAGATATGCTTCAAGGAAAATACATATAGAAAGTACGGTTTTGATGAAAGGATGTCTAATAAGTTTAATCAATCCTTATGTGTTTCTACTTTCTGACAATAAATTCTTCCTGATGACCTAGTCTTAAATAGTGATGTTTTGATTAAGGATTGATTTATTGAAGAATGTTGAAGTTACTTACTATTTCTGAACGAATATCAGTGAATGTTTTGTGGTTGTTTTAGAATGATGCAGTGAATCATTATATGATTTCATATTTATTTCATAGTGACATTCATTCAGATTTCAGGATTCAGTTGTTCAAGATCTTTACACAGGTATTCTTCATGGAAAGTGCGTACACACACGGGTTTACTACTGTAAAGTAGTGTACATATTTTCACATATGGTTGATCAAGGTTTGCAATAATAGAATCTAGTTTCTATGATGTGTAGTATGTTGATAGGTATTCTGGTTACAATGATCTGACTATTGTGGTTGTTTAAGTTGATTGATTTTGGTTTTAGTTGATTTGTTTAGATTTGGTTGATTTGGTTGATTCAGTGATTGTGTTTATTCATTTGGGTCAGAGATTGGTTATTTTAGATGATGATTGAGAGTTTATTCTAGAGTGACATTGATTTAGATTTAAGGATTCAGTGGTTCAAGATCTATACGTGGGTTTGCTTCGTTGAAAGCGTGTACACATGCGAGTTTGCTACTGTCAAGTAGCATAGATATTTTGAAATATGGTTAATCAGGGTTTGCAGTAATAGAATCAATTTTTTGTGATGTGAAGTATGTTGATTTGTATTGCACGGTTATAGTGATCTAATTGTTTTGGTTGTTTAAGTTGATTGATTTTGGTTTTAGTTGATTGGTTGAGTTTTGGTTGATTCGTTTGATTCAGCGATGGGTTGATTAGTTGGTTTAGAGATTGGTTATTTCAGATGATGATTGAGTGATTTTTTGCAGAGATCAGTTTTAGTTTTGATAATTGGTTTTTGGGCTTAAAGTTGGTAGTGGGTCAAATCTAAAAATTTAATGAAACATGGCCTACAAGTTGTGATGTGTGGTAGCAAGTGGACATAATATGAAAGTTTATGAAACTTGGTCCCCAGAGGTGTTGAGGGTTAGAGCCTTCAATGGGGGAGTTGATGCTCCTTCCAGTGTTAGATGGTAAATGAGTTCAAGGGGTTGGAGCTCCCTTCTAGTAGGAGTTGGAAAACGAGCAAAGGTTGTAGCCTTCTCCAGGTGGGTGCCTGTGTACGAGTATGAATTTATGCTACTACAAGATTTAGGGGGTTAGAGCTCCATTTCAGTAGGAGTTGGAGAATGAGCGAACGTTATAGGCTTCTGCAGGTGGATGTCTATGTACTCTTATGAGTTTGTGGCACTAGAATATTGTAAAACATTTTCTTTATATTAAAAATAAGATAGAGACGGTGACAACATGTTTTTTCCCATATTGGGTTTCCACCCTAAATCCTGGTATTCATGTGTGTTACTTATGTGTGATGGTTTATTTTGTTCTTACTACACATGGTTGCTATCTATTTAATATTTAATGAAGTACTGATGCCCAGGCTCAAGATAAACAAAAGAAAGATTAACTAAAAAGTAAATTTACTGGATATACACTAGTTGTCTCAATAACAGTTGCGTACACACATGGGTTCTCTTTAGTAAAGTCGCATAGATAAATCAAGATATGAATTTGAAAAGGTTAATGAATTGAAAATACTGATTCACCCCCCCCCCCCCCCCCCCCCCCTTTGTATTTTCCCGAACAGTTATAATGTATTACAAATCCACCAAATTCTCCTTTGTCTTGGTTCAATTTGCGACTGGTGCTCTGGAACAAAGAATGCATATGATATGATTTTCAAAGGCTTTTTTGAGATGGAGGTCTGACATGTGTGCTGAATGCACTAGGCGTTTTAAGGGATTGAAGTTTTCACACATTATTATTGAAAATAAGTTATTTCTCCATGTTGAAGGTGATGGAGGAAAGGAGTCTACCATATCGAAGATAAGTAACTTGGTCACCTTCCTTAAGGAAAAATATATGTACGTTTATTTGGGAATGTTTTGAAAGTTTTCCTAGAAAATATATATACATAATCGTATGTAGTGAGGAATGTGAAAAGATATGAGTTTATTTGTGTTTCTTTTGAAAAGATAAGATACCACATTATTTTCCAAAAAAAAGAGTTTATATATATTATGCATATAGATGATTTACTACATTATTTTCCCAAAAAGGAGAGTCTATACATATTCTACATATAGAGGATTTTTATGATGTTATGTTCTTGGGAAAATAATGTGTGAGATATTTGCACATAAAAAACTAAGTCAATCTATAGTTTGTCTTAGAAATATTACATGTGAATCTTGTGTGTTAAAAGTTGAGTAGCTTTGTCATTTTCCTGGAACAAATTACACAAAATTCTTGCTAAGTAACAAAGATATCCTCTTGAGAAAAGATGCATGAGACATGTAAAGTTCATGAGGAGACAGTATGAGAAGTGGCCACATTTTCTTTGAATAGAATATGTGATTTTTTTTAATAATAGTTTCTTCAAAAGGAATATATGCTTAAATGCATTGTGATAATACTTATTTTTTGAAGTTTCTTGTGAGATAAATATGTATTGCATGCATGATACAAATAGATAATGAGCTAGATTCTCTTGTAAGAATATAACATTGTTTTTAGTTCCTTGAAGGGAACATTTAATTCTATACACATAGATAATCATTACTATTTTTCTTGAAAAAAATGTATGTTTTATATACACATAAACAATAGCCATTAAGATAAAAAAAAAATAAAAAAAATAAAAAAAAAAATTAGAAAAATGTCCATATTTGCATGTATGAAAAGAATGGTTTTTATGATAGATCTCTTGAAACATGAATATATTGTTTTCTTAAAAGATGCATATGAGTCTTGTACATACAAGAACAAGAATGGATGCTTTTTTCTTGAAAATATTATATGCATTGAAGTAAAGGTCATTATGATAGGAAAAACACATTGTGTTATAGAGATATGTTCTTTGCATGGATAGAAGAACTATTGAGCTATATTTATTTAGAACAAATTATATGTGATTAATTTTCTGCTACCATAACTATTATATTAGTTTTTTTGGAATAAGACGTATATGCGTGGAATATTTGTATGAAATATCTTTTGAAAATAATATAAATTTGCATGCAAGAAATGCCAACATGTTGTGTTAGCCTACATTGGAAAATATCCTTTTGGGAAGTATATTCATTTGCCTGCACATGAACAACATTCATTATTTTAGCCTTCTTTACGGATTTGCAAGCGCCAAAAGAAATAGTTTAATGGCTATTTCTTTGATAACCTTTATGTAATCCACATGCACAAATATCATATCTGATGTGTTAGTTTCCTTTAAAGGAATCTCTAGAAAGTTGTAGTGTTTTTTCTTGTAAGAACATGTGCTTGTGTAAAGGAAATATTAGTTAATGTCGTATTTATTTTATAGACATGCTTTGATGCTTACATGCTTATAACTAGTGAATATGTAGTGTCGTGAAAGGAAGAATGTCGCGATGGTTTTCTCGCATTTGATGGATGTGCGTGAATCGATTGTGAAACGCCACTAGTATAGATTTATGATTTGGTTTATTAATACTTTATGTAATCACGATATCAGTGTATGCTGATGAAAAAAATGACAAGAAAGGATGGTGACTTGTGCAAAGGTTAGATTATGTTTAACATGGTGGCAGGTAAAGAGTTAATGGTCCATGTAGATGAGTGTCAGTTGTAGGATGGTCGACTAGGGGAACAAGTGGGCCACAAATATATAAAGATTGAAGATTTGTGGGTAAAGGATATCATGATAATTATAATAGATTTTAGCTAAATATATTGTATTAAATGACATTTCCCTGTAAGATTTTATGACAATGGTTAAGGGATGGACTCTTTTATAAGCCATTGACTGACCGGTGAACATCCTCAAGAGGATTTAATAAAAAAATAAATGTTTGCAAGTTTTCACCCTATGGGGTTTCGAGGGTATATCGATGTCTAAATATGTGGTTGTCTACTGTGGTACCGTTATGATGTGGATTTCTTACATGATCTGATGTTTATAATATCAAGTATGTTATTAACTAATCTAGTTAAAGGAATCACGAAAATGATGCTAGGTTGCATCAAAAAGTTTATGTTAATATGAAACAATAGTGGTTGTTAGAGGTGATGTGACTATCTATTCTTCTACTAAAGTTACTCTATGTAGGGATGAAGGTTATACCTAAAAGTTAACGAGTAATCTAGAATAGTAATTCAGATAGTTACCCATGGGTAAATTGTGTCAAAAATTTCTAACTCGCATTTCCATGCGAGGTTATTGGAGGATGTTACACATGGTATCAGAGCTGAAGGTTGCAACACTAGTGCCTTTGGGAATTGTTAAGAATAAAAGAAATTGAGGTATGATACTAGTGGGACTCAACTCATGTATGAGTCTAACAATCTACATATTGATATATGAAGTAGACTACATTTGACATGAGATGCGCGCTTCATGTGTATAACTGCATTGAAGAGTAGTAAGTGATAAAGTCTACTGTAAAATTATGTTCATGACATTTGAATCCCAATGATGATAAAGAGTAATAAAACTTCTATTACACCTATGAACAATCTTGACCACTCACTAAGGAAGTTAGAATCAAAAGATCGGCGATGTCCTTGAATAGGATGATAGAGCATTTTAAAACGACATTGAAAAAAATGTCCTTTAGATGTTAAACAATGATTCAGATAGTGAGACTTGACTATAATAGCTAGTTGTTGATTGAGCCTTATCATGGCTGCATTAAGTTGGTTGGTATCATTCATTATTTAGTCTTGCGTGACTGACTAATAAAACTTATATGAATGAATTGGATTTTATTTAAGCTTGTTGCAAGTTGTGAACAAGTGATTATGGTAGTTAGTTCATGTACTGACTTGTTGATGATAATACACTATGGGAAATTTGAAATGTTTGGATTGTTACCCTAAATTTTATTGACACTAACAAATGAATGAATATTTTCATATAATTTTATGCATGAAAGTATTGTATGCATGAAACTAAAATGATTGGGAAAGTGAATACTTGTTGAATAATGCATATTTATGACTAACATTGGTAACGGCATTAAGTAGTGGTGACTTAATGGAAACAAGAAAACATGTGAAGGTAAAAAGTTGCAATGTGAATTGCAATCATAAATGAGAAAGTATAATGTTATGATATGCATATTGTGTTACTTGGAAAATAAGAATATATACCACCCATATGTCAGTTATGTTTCTTTTCAATCTAGATATTGTGGACTCATAGTGTATGAATGCATGATGTACATAAATGTTTATCTTGTTTTAATGATAATGAGCATATGGTTCATTATGTAAATTACCGTGGAAAGAGTTCTTAAAGAGAAATTTAACATGCCAAATAGTTATGGATAGTTGTGAAAGGCTAGAAGGCCTCGGGTTGAAGGAGGTTGCTTTCCCTGAGGGGTTGATGACACTTGTATGCCTCGATATCCTCCCCTAGAAACAAATGATCTTAGTAAGGGAAAAGATTTTTCCAAGATGGTGAAGAGGGGAAAACATTTGAGGCAAATCTGTTGATTTTAGAGCCTATTGGAGGAGGCCCAAAATTCCTCATAGAAGGGAAACTGTGAGAGGAATAGGAAGGAAAATGCCAAGAGGAATCATATATTGGACCCTATGTAATCATCATAATCATTGACCTGGTTAGCCAATGGAATTCCGTACTAGACCAGGCATGGTCTCTTTCAGAAAATTGTTTGGATGTGAAAGTAACTTGATATGGTTATGGAAACCAGTTCCCATTGGTTGGGAGGAGCATTCTTTAGCCTATTGTGGTTCTCATAGCTAAAAAAATTAACTATAGAGGTATTTGTTATGTTAAAAATTATTTTTTCTATATAATTGTGTAAATATTTTACGTACATCTTGACATGAAAGAAGCCTAGTGCTCCGAAATGAATTACTCGAAGTATAAGTTCCTTTATTGTATTTCTAATATTTTTAATGTCTTAGTGGGGCTAGGATAATATGGTGCATTTATTGATCATTTCAACAATTATAGAGCTAGGTGTTCTCTGAGTACTTCTAGATGTACTGTGTGGATATCTTTAACGACAACTAAGACAATGTGCATGCGGTGCAATGATTTATCATTTTGATTATTAGAGGGTTGGTTCTCTCTGAGTACTTGTGGAAGAACTATGATTAAAATATTCCTTGAAATCACATGAATACTTGATAGTTAAAAGCATTTCATTTGACTAAAAATATCGTGACTAATGTGATTGAATGTGTTAGTCATACATTACATATTACTTACCATGGAGTGTTGATGGGTTTTCCTACCATTCTTAGAGTGCTTGCGTAAAATCGATTATGACTTCCAAGAGTAATTGGTAGGTAATGGTAAGTTGGTATAGATATTTTGATTTGTTCTTATGAATTTGAATAATGGTTGAGTGATGGAAAGTATAAATTGTTTATTTTCTAGTTACAAATGCTTATTCTTATTGGTAAAACGTCATTGCTTGTGGCTTAATGATATTTCTTGGAAACAAAATCCTTCATTTTGAAGGGGAGGATGCCCTTTTCGGTTATTTAGAGTGTTATATCATGAGTGAAATTCAAGTTCTAGCGAGAGGTGAACATCGAGGATGGTGTTTCCTTTAAGGGGGGGAGTATGTAATATCCCTATTGTAACTGCCATACAGTTACGAAATTAAAATATTAAAATTTAGTAGATATATAAATATACATAAAGGTTCTCATTCAGAATTGGTAAAAATGAAATGAATTCTTGGAAATTCTTTGCAACTTCCATTCATTCTTTATTTCACCATGGATTTGGGGCTCAAGGGACTAGATAAAGCAAACGTTTGAAGATTCCAGTAGCATACTATGCAATGTATATTGTTGTAGAGATCAGTTATGATACGCAAGGATGGGTACTGTGGTTCCAGTATGTTTTGACTCCATCGAATGCTCCTCTGTCTTAGTTCAATTTTTGGCTAGTGCTATGGAACAAAGCATGCATATGATATGAAATTCAAAGATTTTTTCAAGATAGATGTTTGAAATGTGTGGTGAATTCATGAAGTGTTTGCAAGGCTCGAAGTTTTCACACATTATTATTGAAAAGAAGTTATTTCTTCGTGTTGAAGGTGATGGAGGAAAGGAGTCTTCCATGGAAAAGATAAGTAACTTGCTCACCTTCTTGAAGGAAAAATATATGTACGTTTATTTGGGTATCTTTTGAAATATTTCCTAGAAAATATATATAATATATATACATAATCGTATGCAGTGAGGAATGTGAAAAAATATGTGTATATTTGCTTGTCTATTGAAAAGATAAGTTACTACATTATTTTCCCAAAAAGAGATTTTATATATATTATGCACATAGAGGATTTACTACATTATTTTCCCAAAAGGGAGAGTTTATATATATTCTACATATAGAGGATTTTAATGATGTTATGTTCTTGGGAAAATAATGTGTGAGATATTTGCACATAATAACTAAGTAAATATATAGTTTCTCTTAGAAATATTACATGTGTATGTTGTGTGTTAAAATCTGAGTAGCTATATCATTTTCTTAGAATAAACTACACGAAATTCTTGCTAAGTAACCAAGATGTCCTCTTCAGAAAAAATGCATGAGAGATGTAAAGTTCTTAAGGAGATAATATCAAAAGTGACCAGGTCTTCTTTGAATATAATATGCGTTTTCTTTAATAATAGTTTCTTGGAAAGGAATTATGCTTAAATGCATTGTGATAATAGTTATTTTTCGAAGTTTCTTGTGAAATAAATATGCATGATATAAATAGATAATGAGCTAGATTCTCTTGTAAGAATATAATATTGTTTTTAGTTTATTGAAGGGAACATGTGCTTCTATGCACATAGATAATCATTACTAACTTTCTTAAAGAAAAATTATTTTTTATATACATATAAATGATAGTCATTAAGATAGTTTCTTTTTAGAAAATGAGTTCATAGTTGCATGTATGAAAATAATGGCTTTTATGATAGATCTCTTGAAAGAGAAATAGATTGTTTTCTTAAAAGATACATATAAATCTTGTTCATACAAGAACAAGAATGCATGCTTGTTTGTTGAAAATATTATTTGTATTGAAGTAAAGTTTTGTGTTACGAAAATCATATTATGTTATAGAGATATTCTCTTTGCATGGATAGAATAAATATTGAGTTATATTTCTTTAGAACAAATTATATGTGATTAATTTTATGATATCATAACTATTGTCTTAGTTTCTTTTGAAATACGATGTATATGCATGCAAGATTTGTGTTATCTATCTTTTGGCGATAATATACATTTGCGTGGAGGAAATGACAACATGTTGTGTTAGCCTACATTGGAAAATATACTTTCGGGAAGTATATACATTTGCATGCATAGGAACAACATTCAGTGTGTTAGATTTCTTTACGAATTTGCAATTACCAAAAAAATTAGTTGGAGGGCTAGTTCTTTTGATAACATTTACATAATCCACATGCATGAATATCATAATTGATGTGTTAATGTCATTTAAAGGAATGTCTACACAGTTGTAATGAATTTTCTTATAATAATGTGTGCGTGTGTAAAGGAAATATTAGTTAATGTGGTATTCATTTGATAGACATGCTTTGATGGTTACATGCTTATAAATAGTGCATATGCAGTGTTGTTAAAGGAAGCATGTCATGATAGTTTCCTCACATTTCGTGGATGTACATGAATATACTTTTTGTAATCATGATATCAACATATGGTGATGAGAACAATGGCATGAAAGGATGGTGACTTGTGCAAATGATAGATTATGTTTAACATGGTGGTAGGTAAATAATTAATGGTCCATGCAGATGAGTGTGAGTTGGAAGATGGTCCACTAAAGCAACAAGTAGGCCACAAAGATATAAATATTTGAGATTTGTGGGTAAATGATATCATGATGATTGTAATAGATTTTAGCTACATACATTGTATTAAATGACATTTCCTTGTAATATTTTATTACAATGGTTAAGGGATGGAATCCCTTATAATCCTTGAGTGAGGGATGAACACCCTCATGAGTGTTTA
Organism: Pinus tabuliformis; assembly: GCA_031772625.1. Taxonomy (NCBI): domain Eukaryota; kingdom Viridiplantae; phylum Streptophyta; class Pinopsida; order Pinales; family Pinaceae; genus Pinus; species Pinus tabuliformis. The sequence goes on along the minus strand of CM062809.1, from coordinate 729,718,621 downwards.
ATAATAAAATTAAACATTTGTTGGTTTTCACCCTATGGGTTTTCCAGGGTATATCGATGTCTAATGATGTGATTGTTTGTTGTGCTACCTTTCTGATGCGGATTTCTTGCATGAGTTGGTGTTTATAATATCAAGTACATGGTTAACTAATCTAGTTAAAGGAATCATGAAAATGATTCTAGTGTTGCATCAGAAAGTTTATGTTAAATGCTAAATAGTGGTTTTTAATGGTTATGTGACTTTCTATTCCTCTACTAAAGCTACTCTATGTAATAATGAAAGTTATACCTAACAATTATGAGTAATATGGAATAGTAATTCAGACAGCTACCCACAGGTAATTTGTGTAAAATATTCTAAGTTAATTCATTTCCATGCTAGGTTATAAGAGAATGTTACAAGTGGTATCAAAGCTGAATGTTACATCACTGTCGCCTTTGGGAATTTTTAAGCATAGAATAAATTGAGGTATGATACTAGTGGGCATTAACTCAAGTATAAGTGTAACAATCTACATATTGATATATGCAGTAAGACTACGTTTGACATGATATGCATGATTCATGTGTATAACGCATTGAATAGTAGTAAATAATAAACTCTGATGCAAAACAGTATTCATGACATTTGAATCCTGATGGGGTCAAAAAAAAAAAAAATAACACCCTCTATTACATCTATGAACAATCTTGAACACTGACTAAGGAAGTGAGAATCAGAAGATGGGTGAAGTCCTTGAATAGGACAATATAGTGTTTTAAATGACATTGAAAAAAAAACGCTAGGTGTTAAAAAATGATTCAAGTAGTGGGA